>JAMWYP010000201.1:0-600000 GCA_025563575.1 Acacia pycnantha
CTGTTGACCTTTAATGGCTTCAATATCTTATAAAAATAATCAAATACAATTGCTAGTTGGTAGACTTTATAATAAAGATAAGAGGAAGTAGCCAAAGAGAGCAAGATAGATGGTAAGGGATTTGTTCAAGTCCCAAAGGGATGTGTATTCGATCACCGCTGCCGTCGCTGGGACTCCTTTGGTAGGCGATCTCGTAAGTCCCCATTAAGTGCTCAAAGAACCCGAGGCCGTGCCCTGGCCTTGGTGGGAACTGATGCCGAACCCCTCCAAAACTTTTGACAACCGGGAAAAAAAAAAAAAGGATTAGAGGGAGTATATATAATCCTACCTATTCTTATTGTATTTTATTTTCCTTTCATATAAAAATGTCTTATATTATTGAAGAGAGTAAACCGTGCCAATAAAATTAATTAAGTTTATGAGGTATTTATTTATAATATATATTTATTCAATCAAAGCGTTGGAATCCTGCAACTGCTACCTCCAGCCATGTGCGTGCCTTTTTAATTCAACCAATGTTCTGTGCAGCTTCATAAAAGAGAGTTCTTTTTTTTTTTTCTAATTGAGTTTTTGTCTCTGTTGACCTGAAAGCAACTCTTTCTCTTTTGCCCCAGCTCCTTACTTCTTCCTCTGCTGACTGGACAGAATTGTTGACGAGTTGTTTGGACTGAATGGTCGATGTGTTTTTGACCCAAAAGCAAGTCTTTCACTTTTGCGCATGACATTCGTTGATTTGGGATGTCACCGTCAGGAAGAAGAACGATTAAGGAGGACACATGGCCTACTTGAGTTTTACTCCTACTCCCTCTGGTCCTTATTATAAGGCACCAACTAACAAGTTTATTTAGTCTATTTTATAAGGCACTTGCTTATTCTCAAGGAGCATTGATTATTTTTTTTCATTTCTGCCCCTAATTAATAAAAGTAATGAGTGAGAGTAATAATTAATAAGAGTTTGGTTCAATTAGTAGGGGTAATATTGGAAATTACTTAGATTCTAAGACAACTTTATTGACTTTAACTACTTTTATTGGTTTGTGAGAAAAGTTGGTTGGTTCCTTCTAATAAGGACCAGATGGAGTATATAATACTCAATCTGGTTCTTATTAGAAGGTATCAACTAACAAATTTCACAAACTAATAAAAAAAAGTTAAATTCAATAAAATTGTCCTAAAATTTAAATAATTTTCAATATTACCTCTATTAATTGCACTAAATTTTAAGATCGTATTAATTATTACTCTTACGCACTACCCTTTTTAATTAGGGTCATATATAAAAAATAATTAATGCTCTTTTTAATTAGGATCAAATACACTTACCACTCTGGTCTACCATTTATAAGTCTATTTTCACTAATCACATATACCAAGGAGAGGTAGTTAGGTCAATGATTATGAAGTAAATTTTCAACTTTGCCTTTATTTATGAATGAATGGATATCTTTCAACTTTTCTTCTCTCTTTATTTTCATTAGTACAATTAATATGTGTAAAATTATTACAATCTTATTTATTACTTGAAAGAAGACTTATAAAAAAGATCAAATTTTTTTGGTCAAAATGAATTTATAAATAGGATCAAAGTGGTACTTGTTAGTACCTTATAATAAAGATAAGAGGGAGGGAGTACCACTTTGTTTTTCCCTCTTCTCCACACTCTTCTCTCTCCTTCTTTGAGATTAGGTTTGGCCAAACCTAATCTCAAAGAAGGAGAGAGAAGAGTGTGGAGAAGAGGGAAAACCAAAGAGGTATTATATAGAACTTAAGTAGGTCATGTGTCCAGCTTTTAAAGGCCTGTTTGAAAGGATCTAAAACCTAGGTTTTGGAAACAAAACTTAGGTTTTGGTAAAATTTTGTCAAATACTCCAAAAATTTTCAGAAGCTATTCTGTATCAAAACCTAGATTTTAGCAAAAGTTTGTCAAACACTCCAAAATTGTCTAAAAGTTATTCTGCATCAAAACCTAGGTTTTGGAAAATTTTATTTTTTTAAGATTTTTCTCTCTCCTTTGTCATCAAAATTGAAATCATTTATTGTAAGAATCTCAAGTCAAGGGGAATTGAAGATTGGGAATATCATATTACAACTTGTAAGGGGGAAGTGTATCCTAGAGAGGATAACTTTCGAGTGCAGAGTGTGTAATTGATATTGTGAGTTAGTGAAAATCCCAGAGTGGGGACTGGACGTAGGTCAAGGATTTGGGCCGAACCAGTATAAATCTCCTTGTGTCAAGCTTCTTCTTATTCTCCTCTGTTATGCTCTGTTTTAGCTCTATAAAACAGAGTATTTGAAAAGTTTTAAAATCTCCAATTCACCCCCTCTTAGTGATTTGCTCCATTTACATTTATTGTCTTTGAGAAAACAGAGCATGCAAACGGAATTAAAGCGCGGAGCGATCGAAGACATTCCTTCGAGGCATTCTTATTCCAGCTATTATTCTGAGTCAACTTCTGCACAAGTACGTCAACGACAGACCAATTAATGAAGCAACGATCGACTGTACTCAATGGAATTCATCTGTACCTAACTGAAGTTTGAAGAGCTTCAACGGCTACTTCCAACGAACATCTAACGATCATATTCTAAAGGGGAAGAATTGCTCAACAGTCGAATTCTCTACATTAACTATAAAAGGAGAATGATTCAAAATGAACACAGTGACAAGTGCTTACAATGTCGAAATGCCAACATTATGAATCCAACGCATAACTCATATACTATTTGTTTCACAATGTTTATATAGTTTTCAGTAGAGAGTGTGATGATCGATTATGTACTTCAAAGATTATTATGCATCTACTCTGTGAGAGTTTAAACACTTATTTGATTATTTGTTTAGTGATCAAATCTCAAGGTTGTGAAACCTTTGAGTGTGGGTGTACAGTTACAACTTGTAAGGGGGAGTGAGTCCTAGTGTGAAAGGATCATCCTGAGTACAAAGTGTGTAATTGTATCCTTACAGTGTGTAAGGGGGAGTATCTCAGTAAGAGATTGTAAAGGTTGCACAAGTGCCCGAATAAACTTGTGAGGTTGTAAAGGCTTTTCTCTTGTGCCCGGTTAAATAAGGAGATAGTGGATTGAAAATCTCAAGTGGAGCTTGGGGACTGGACATAGGTCAAGGATTAGGCTGAACCAGTATAAATCTCAATTTGCATATGCTCTTCCCTAAACTCTTACATTTCCAGCATATATGTCTGAATGACTAACTATTGCTTTATAAACTATTTCTGTCATTCGAACTACCTTCAGTAAGTTGTGAAAAGATTTTCAAAGTTATCTAAAGTTTTATCAAACACTCAATTCACCCCCATCTTGGGTGATATCCAGGTCTAACATGAATTTATTTTTGAAAACCTATTTAGAGGAATAAGATGTTTCCCCAGTGATGTTCAAGTGTCCAAGTCTCATTGGCTTCAAGTGCCTATATTTTCTTTTGCATAGCCATACACCAATAGTATGTTTGCATGCATGTTTGAAGGTTTTAAGCTCATCATATTACTCAATGGCCGAAAGATAAGCTTTATGTGAGGCAGAAAATATTTTATTTGAATCATAGTGTGATAAAGGTAGGGATGGAAATAGGTCAGGCCAGGCTAGGCTTTGGCTAAATAGGCTGAGCCTGTAATAGGAGTAAAAGGCCTAGGCCTGAGCCTGAATGCAGGATATTTTTTAGGCTCAGGCCTGAGCCTTCATAAGGCCTGGTCGAGCCTGAAGCCTTTTTAAAGGTCTACTTACAATGTAGGCCTTTAAAAAGGCCTTATATTGTAGGCCTTGAAGGCCATAAATAGGCTTTTGTACATTTTGAGCCTATCAAAACTATATAAATATAAGCTTTTTAGTAGAATATAAAAATAAAAAATATTATGTTTTTTTATATGAAATAAATATAATTATATTTATTTAATGTGTAAACAGGCCAGGCCTGAAGGCTTATAGGCCAGGCCTTAATAAAATAGGCCTGGCCTATTTACACATTTAGGCCTTTAAATAGGCCTTGACCTGGCCTTTTTAACAAACAGGTCAGGCCTGATCAGGCCCTAAACAGGCCAGGCTGTAGGCCGCCTGATAGGGGTCTGGCCTATTTTCACCCCTAGATAAAGGATACCAACCAAGTTTCAAGTGTAGAAGCATAAGGAGGCAGTAATGAAGCCACAAATGATATCAAAATGGCTATGGAAGTCACACTTAAACGATGATAAGATTCTTTGTCAGTTCTCTTTGAGAGCTGAGGCCAAGATATTTTAATTTTTTTTCCTCTAAATATAATTTTTTTTGTTTCATTTATTACAAGCTTTAAAAATAGAGCTAAAATCTCCTATATCTACTAATCTAACAAAGATGGCTAAACTCCCAAGAGTCCAAAATCAAATGATAAAATTCATGTAGACAGCATACAAACGTGACATTTCAAGTAGATAATGTTTGTAGACAAGTGTATAGTTTTTATCAGTGAAGAAACTGAACATCACAAATTGGATATTTTCACTTATGTTAAAACTTTATTGGAGAACATGAAATATATTAGAAACTATATCTATATTCAGTTCATTTTCAAATCCAAACAGCTAAGAAGTATACCGAGAACTGAAATCAAATTTCAGTTGCAAAAAACAGCATTCTGATATGTAATAAATAAATAATGGAAGAGTTAGTTAGTGGGTCATAAAAAAATAATGGGATTGGGCCATTGGGGTAGTTTGTAATCATCAGGGCTAATGATGAGTTGAATGGAAGTGGTATGTCTCTAACTCTCGGTCTACTACTGAGTAGAAAAAAGTGATCATAAACACAGACATCACGTTCAATGTAGAATGGAAGTGGTATTTCTCTAACTCTCGGTCTACTATTGAGTAGAAAAAAGTGATCACAAACACGACATCACGTTCAATGTGGCACTCTTGAAAAATTGCTTACTCAGAAAAATCAAGCGTAGCTTCTCCACTTACATAATCAAATCACTTCTTTAAAGAAAGGAGAGTTTATTTCTGACTATTTCAAACGTGCATGTTACTATTTGAGGCCCTTAGCCTAGCAAGAAAACCGATTAATGATTATGAATTTATAACTAGTCTACTTTCATGGCTTAGGTTCTGATTTTGATCCAATAGTAGCTTCATTGACCACGAGAGCTATGGATTTAACACCTGAGGAGGCTCTCAGTAATTCTTCAAGGCAGTAAGTACAAGTTCTATCAACCCACAATACAAACTAATTTGAGTAATTAAAGGGAGAAAAAAGTGATAATCGACATAATTAATTACATTGCTCACAGGCACATATAGATTGTTAACTTTATGCGCCTGTTCTGAAGTTGGCAGTACAAATTGCCTTCACTAGTTATTAATGTCAGAACAAAACAACTGTTGTTGAGACAGATCACAATTCTTGAAACAAGTTATAAAACAAAAACAGACAATCTCTAAAATCTAACTGATATATCTCAGTCATCAATCAACAACTCAGTATCATCAATTTTGGAGTCCCCATTCACCCCCCATATAATATATCTAAGACAAAACCAAGATATTATTCACAGGTATCTGATGAGGGATCGATACCTTTGATGTGGCGATGCAAATCAGCTTCAAGCATTTGGGCAGAAGCTCAGAAATAAACCTGCGATTCCACTGCTTACATATATATTCTGGAACTTACAAAACTTGAGACTTGGTTGAGGAAAAACTGCATGTCACAATCCCCACACAGAAAACTAAGGCATCAATTAAATTCCACTTTGTGGCTGAAATGAGAGACAAACCTCAGATGTTATAAAAAGTTTCAAACATGTGTCTACATTTATTTTATTACTTTGGAGAATCACTTTGTCAATGAACTTAAGGCGAGTCCAGCAAGCGGTGAAGACCTATCAGCAATGATGTTTCAGGGATGAGTCTGTTTTTGACGTTCAAAAGAATCTGTTTTCATGGGCTTACAACAGAGGAAAGGCAACAAGAAAAGTTCAAGGCAATGCAGTAAAGCTGAATGACCCAGCAATTGTTGACTTGAGAAAAACAAACCCCTGACAATAAGAGTTGACAGTAAATAAAGGTAGTCCAAGCAATACAAAGTACTACAATTGCACCAATATGATAAATCATAGATAAACAAATTTAGAATCATAAAAAACAGAAAATTAAGAAGTGCCTGCTTTCCAGATCGAAAAGTGATATATTCTATACAGTTAACAAGGCTCTGTATCACTCCCTTCCTTCAAATTGAAATTTTTAAATCATATTGAATAAATACTCAAAAACAGGGTGCCCTAAATTGTACCTTGTATCAGATATATATATTTTTCTAAAAATCAATTCAGTCTCTAAATTCGTAAATCGTACCTTGTATTAATCGGTGCTATGACCCTTGACCCAAGCAAAGCACATAAGCCAAAGAAAATTATCACCTAGCTAAGTCCTAGTCTATAACAAATAACCATTAATTGATTGTAAGGTTATATCTCATGAAAATATTGCTGTGCTTTCAGGCTTTTGATTTATCTAATAGCCATATTATGCCATTTTGGCATGAATGAAACACGTGCTCCAATACTTGACCTCATCATGGATAACAGTAGCTCAGAAATAATAGAGGGGAAGGGTGCAGAAAGAGGAGGGTTGTTGAAATAGAAGATGCAGAGATAAACAGGGGGATGGAGGAAGAAGGAAGAGGAGGAGATGATTAATAAGCTAAGAGAACTTGTATCCAATGATCAATCTAAAAGCATTCCTAACCTAATTATGGATGGCTTTCTGTAGAGCCCAAGAGATAAACTCCAATAAGATAAAATAAAAAATAAAATACAAAAGATAAATCCTAATAAGATGAAAGCATCAAAATCAAAATAAATCAAAAGCTATTAAAATAAAATATTGTAATCTAATGTTTATCCTTAATCCCTATATTGCTCATATTATCACTTGTAATATTGTTTTCCCCATTCTTCGGTTTCAATACCAACCTATACAAAACATGTACTTGACTTGTCCATATATATATGTAAATGCTGCAAGTCTTAGTTTATGATCAAATAGCCTTTCATTAGGAAAAAATAATGGAGGAATACTTGAATTAAGGGTTAGAAAACTCAATAACTGGTGTTAGGAATCTCTTCTCAATAGTTAGTTACATGTGTCAGGAATTCGTACAGAACAGAAGTCCAAAAACGCTCAACTAAAGGTTAAAATCAAACAGATGCCGCATAGAATTAGCTCTTCTCTAACTCCAATCCATGTACAAGCATACAACAGTCAACCTAAAATATCAGTAACCAGAACTAAAAGCTCCCTTCCCACACTGGCCAACAATTAGTTGAAGAATTTCTTTCCCCGCATGGCTTTGTCTACAACAGAGACGACGTGGTACCTATGACAAAAGAAACAGTAGAATTCAAAGATGTCACTAACCTTGATGACCCAGCTTGTAAAACCATCACACAACATGATAAAGAGCTATGAAACATACCAGATGCCAATTCTTGCTCAATGGCTGCACCAGTACCTTGATTTCTTGCACATTACGAAGAGGGGATTGACGAGGAAAGCAGAAAATTTTCTTTTTGAGATTGTTTCTTTCTCTAGTCCTTACATATGAACCCCTAGAAGCATTGCCTTCATTTCCAACATCTTTTAGAAAGAAGAGAATAGGCTTTCTACAAATAGACCTAGATGGATCCCTGGCATCAAAGTCGAATTCATTCCTATGACTTATACCGTTCCAAGCTGAGTAAGTCCGTTCTGAGCGCTCCAACTCACGGGGTGAAACAACATTTAGCAGGACTTGAACAACATAACCAAGAGAGACTGAAAACGTAAGGTGCCGTGCTTCATCATAACAAATAGAACGCTGCAAGAAGCTTCTAGGATCAGCTCTCATGGCCTTTGTAAATAGTTTTAGGCTCTCCAAAGAGTTTAAGCCAGGATAGAAGGGATCAACAGCTTCAACATGATGAATTGACACAAATGGTGCAATTGGGTGAGAAGATAAAAGCCCATGGGCATTACCCCTTATATCCCACTGAAAGGAAAGAGAGAAAAGAATAACTTTAGATTGATTATCAATATTCAATAATAAAAAGACATAGGATAAAAAAGATTTAATCATTATTCATAAAATAATTCTCATCAAACTTTTCATGTTTCTGAAAATAGACAGAAATTAAGAATGGTACAATACAAATATGACACAGAAAAATATTTAGAAGGCAGATGGAGATTAATTTGGGGGGGGTGAAAACCTGGTGAAAACCATGCTCCCAGGTCAAAGGAACACCAAGTTCAGTGATGCAGGCATGCAATCGATCATCACTACCATAGAGTTTGGGGTATCTTTCAATACACTCATCAAGAATATCAGAGAGTGCCTTGGCAAGGGGATGACTTATGGCAATCCCACCACCACCATAGGCCATGGAATGACTGAAGTAAGTATTTGCCGAATGGCTCTCGAGGGGCTGCCTATGTAAACCATTTCAGAGGAATCATACTTGTTGAGAACATGGACAAGGTTATCCACATTGAAGATGGTATCATCATCACAAAGGACAAACCATCGCACATCTGAGAGGCCAAGGCGAAAACTCTCCATGACAATGCGAGAAATTCGCAGGCCAGAAGGGTGACCCATAGGATTAGTATAGTGAAAACGTGAGATGTCCTCAGAAACCATTATAGGGGGTAATAAATGATCTCCACGTTCTTGCGGTACTAGTTCCTCTAACCATACGTGGCCACGCATATCATTGGGGCGCCACCACAGCCTAACATATTCTTTCCGCCGTCTCCACAATTGAGATGATCCAGCTATGCCAAATACAATATGTTTAAGTGACAAGTCTTCTTGTTCAAAGGTACTGTGATTATCATAGTGAATATGATCTCCCTTATGGCCAAATGGGAGAGGAGGAGGCAACATAGCATTAGAATGTCGATCAGGAAAACAGATTTTCCAAGGAAGAAAACGGGGGCTACCCTCCCAATCTCTTAGGTGATGTAGACATTGAGTGGTAGTGCTAGAGAAAATAAGGGAAAGCCAAGCAATTGTGGAGATGAGTAGTGCTGCTATTGCAACTGCCCAGGTACCTGTACGGCTTTGACGCAAGTGACGGCTTCTAGATTGGCCAGGAGGAGAGAAGTCAGCTGGGAATTTTTGTCTTGGTCTTGATATGACGACACACTCATCTTTAGTGTTTCAGTCATCATCACCATCACTTCAATGTTCATTTAAACCTCCCACTGCTAAAAGGGAGGCTGAAAGGGCTGAGGCTAAAAATTTATTGAGAGGTTCAGAACAGAAACAGTGAGACACCATCAAACTTGTTGCACCCTGAAAATAGAAATAAAAAGAATGAGCTTACAGTAATATATAGACAACTTTACATGGGTGGCGGGGCAAGAGAATAAACTCAGATGTATGAAAAGTGAAAGTAAAAAATGCAAATGAATAAGTGAGCATAAAACCTTGAAGAACAAAACCAATCATGGAATTCAACTAAAAACTTCATCTTGTATCTGACTGTAACTAAATAAAGTAGAAACATAAACAAATATCATCCAAACACTTTCATACATCACCCAAACACTATTCTGTTAAACGCACAAATAGATATTCGCACAAGTTTCCTAAATTTTAAGATTTAACTGCAAGCGCTTATAAACCAACAAGAAAGTTAGTATTTACACTTCAGAGATACATGGATATTAATTGGTTCGGTATCTGAAAAAATGCATGTTGATCCAAACCTAAAACTGAAACTAATAGTCTATATTCTATATTAAAACCAAGTTAACCCAAATGAAAGGATAACGGGTGGCCTAGTGCACAAAGCTCTCACTGGATGGGGTGTGGGGAGAGTTAGATGTACACAGTCTTACCCCTACAATTGGAGAGGTTGTTTCTATGATTTCAACCCAAAAGAAAGGATAAAATAACTAAATTCAATTTACAAAACTAGAATACTATACACGGTTCAGGTATCATGGACAAATACTTCATAATTCTGAAAACATTAGGGATGTGCAAAAAGTCAATTGGCAAAAACATTAGAGAATATCCTTCAGTCAGTCTAGATAGTTGCTCAAATAAATGGTCAGGGGCTTGTACAGCATCAAGGGGAAAACCCTGGTAAAACACACGAGAGAAAGCTAGAAGCATGAAAAAGACAATGCCTAAACTGGAACATACCATGAAGGAGGTCAAATACATCCACAACAGCTTGGTATAGAATGCATAGTGACCAAGTGAAATATGATAATCAGAAATTACCAAACAGTGCCAGTGGAAATGACCACAAATAATGAGAAGATCAGACATGAGCAGAGACCAGAGATATTGGCAGAAAAATGCAAAATCAACTGTGTCATTGCCAGAGTTGCATGGTGTGCACAACTAACTTAGTAAAACTGGTTTCCATTGATAAGAAGCAAAACGGGATGAGATAAATAACTAGAATTCTGGTAGGAATAGAAGATAACATCCGAATTAGCCAGTCATCAGTTGGATGCACAACAACCAGTAGAGAAAGATAGAAAGAAAATTGGTGACTGTAAGACCTTTCGTATTTCAACCATGGGCAGAAACAGACACAAAAGTCATATCTAAATCAAACGGAAATGTAAGCTAAGACTATAGTGGACGACAAAGCACTCACCATGTAGAAAATTTATGGTTCAAGAAAAGAAATGGTGGGTAGAAAAGCATGTTGACGTTTGTTGTGAACGCCTCAATGGCAGAACCAACATTGTGTGAATAAATTAGAATACAAATGATAATACACTGAGAAGATTACAACTCCTAAAGACAAATAAATGATAGCAAGACTCTTAAATAATACTACCTCTGGTCCTAAATATAAAGCCCAATTAACTTTTTTGAGAAGATTAAAGAAGTTAATTAAATTACTTTAAAGTATTTATATTTATCATTTTTTCTTCAAACAAATTTGTCTGACTCATAAACTAATATAAATGATTAAGTAATTTATTTAGCTTCCTTAATATTTCTAAAAAAAATCAACTAAATCTTATATTTAAGACTGGAGATATTAGATTCATTCTTTTGTGTTCCCACTTGTTGGGCGTAAAACACATCCTGTAATGCGTTGCAGGTTTTTCATCAATTACTCTAACCAAAAAGAAAACACATACAAAAACTTAGGATAGAGGACACCCAAATGCTAAAACTACAATTCATCGCATTTATTTTGGGGGTCTATGTTTAATATTCAAAAGGAAAACTACGAAAGATTTTGGCGAAGTAACAGTATCAGTCAGTTAAGAGTAGACTGGGCATCAAGCCATTCCAAATTAAATATTATATGATCCTTTTTCACACTCACGATCAAATCCAAACAAATCTTGTTTATTTTACAAAGAAACTCAAAGGGAACAAAAAATAGACTAACATAAGTCACAAAATAAAATTAATTAAATCGCGATCTCAAATTTAATATGATTAAACTGGAACTTGTACATTATGACATCCAGGAATATCCGGTGGACTTGAAATTAGCAAGCTTTGTGTCGCAAGTGCCGTAAGCTGCTCATCAGCAATAAGCAAAAACACGAGCAGCCGCGAGCCAAAAAAAAATGCAGAAAACAAACGACAAACTAAACCCACACAAAGATGGACGCATCACATGATTTGTACATTTGGAACTAGAATTCTACATCATCATCAAGGTTCTACAAATACAAAGATTCGAGTTCAACCTTCAAAATCTTCCTCAATTCATACGAAAACGTAAACAAAATTGAGAAAAGAAAATTGAAGCAATGCCAATCAGATTCAGACGAAAACGGAGAATGGAGTAACCGAAATGGGGGAAACATTGCAGAGACTAACCTTTTAAACGTTGGACAAAACCAGAAATGACGCCACTACATGCTGTATAAAGGTTATGTACAGAGCAGATCGGATGAGAGAGAAGGGTAGTAAAATTAGTCGTAGAATTGGAATTGGTCATGCGATTATGGAGTTAAACGACAACGCGGTTCAAAAACAAATTTGAAAAGGGGACGAAAACTTGAAATTGGAGAGGAAAGCGATGGGACACGTCGCTAGAAGAGGAAGATAGGTTCGGGATCAAGCGAATCACACGTGTGAGGAGAACACTAACTTGAAAAGTTGAACATCTTTCGCTTAACACGTAAGAAGTTGGAAGGAAAATTTGGCTAAGAATCTCATAAAATATTACTCCATTCAGTCATTAACTAATATAAAAAAATATTTACCTGATTAGATTAATAAATTTAGTTAAATTAGTTAATATGTCATATATTTTCTAAAATACTCTAATCATTTTCTTTAATCCAATTTTTTCCTCTTATTTATTATTGTGGGAACATCAATAGAAGTAAATTAAAAAAATGATAAATATATAAAATATTTCTTATATTTAAGAGCAAGATCAATTTTCCAAATATATTTTATATTAATGATGGGAGAAAGTAATAATTTAATATATGATTCATTATAATAAATAAATAAATAAAAAAAAAACTTCGTAACTTTGTTCAAGTAATCTTTATGGGATTTAATCTTCACATGTTGCATAAGAAGAAAATTTCTACACATACATGAAATGGTGGGACCCACCATTTTATGTGTGTGTGATATAAGAAAATATTTCTCTTACAACATGAGAAGTGTTTTTCCCAATCTTTATATATATAAATTAAGGGGTTTAAACTTCTCATGTTGCATGAGAAGAAGAAGATTCCTACACACATGAAATGGTGGGACCCACATACATATATAATGCTAATTATATATATGGGATTAATGTTTCTCCAGTCACTGGAGATAAGGTTATCTTCAATAACCCCAATACTACACCGTTTCACACTTAAAAAATAAAAAACCAATTTAATTAAATAGAAGGAAATGATTCTTTCTTCATATCGGTCCTTGCTCGGACCTTCATCGTTTTTTGGCCATTCCGCTCAACTTCAAGTAGTGCTTTCCTCTGGGCTTCCTCACCCATTTCTTGCATTCGCCTCTTGGCTAGTTCATCAATATCGTGTCGGTTCCACGTCAGTTTAGTCTTTGTCCTCGTTGGCGATGGCATTCTTCCAGTCTCAATTCCCGCCTCCTCCGGTGGCTAAGAAAGTGGAACACACAATGGAGATGTTCGGTGACGTGAGGATCGATAACTATTACTGGCTTCGGGACGATTCTCGCACCAATCCTGATATCCTCTCTTACCTCCGTCAAGAAAATTCCTACATTGACTCCATTATGAACGGTTTGATTCCACTACAAACTCCTAGAATTCAATTTGCTGTGTTCGGTAATGTTTAGTATTATCGAATATGCCCATATAATTTCGAAGTTGAGCGGAGTGGCCAAAAAACGATGAAGGTCCGAGCAAAGAAAGGACCGAGATGAAGAAAGAATAATTTCCTTCTACTTAATTAAATTGGTTTTTTATTTTTTAAGTGTAAAACGACGTAGTTTTGGAGTTACTGGAGATAACCTTATCTCCAGTGACTGGAGAAACATTAATCCCTATATATATAGGGATTAAGATTTCTCCTGTGACAGGAGATAAGCTTCTCTCCAGTGAGCCCCAAACTACACCGTTTTACTTAAATTTGTAGATTCAACATCTAATTTGAATTTTGATCCCTAACAAACCTAAACCCCTGCAACCGAAAGCTTCGTTCTCCGTTAACCTGGAACCGAACCCCTGAAAGTATCCTATTAAAAATTCCAGGTCTTGCTATTAGGTTTATGCTAATTATAATCAATCACTAATTTAATGAAGAGAGGAAAGAATTGAAATTACCCTGCTCTCGATAACCCTGCTCTGTCTGCTCTGTCGATAACCCTTTTCCTATATTCAATCAATTCAAAAACGGACAAAAAAAAATTCAAAAACGGACAATTCAAAAACGTGAAGCAGTCAATTCAAGAAAAGGGGTCATGGTTTTTTCCTATATTCAATCAATTCACAAAAAGACAAAAAAAAATTTATAAGAAAAAGAGTAGGATATGGAGCCGTGAATAACCCTACAATCTGCCGGAGAACGAAAGGTTGCTTTCAATTCCAGGGTTCGGTTCCAGGGGCACGATGGATGCCGAGAACGATGGATGCCTTTCGGTTCAGGGGTTTAGGTTTGTTAGGGAGCAAATTAGATGTTCGATCTACAAATTTAAGTTAAACGGTGTAGTTTGGGGCTGAATGGAGAGAAGCTTATCTCCATTCACAGGAGAAATCTTAATCCCATATATATATATATATATGTCACACCATTTCATGTGTGTGTAACATGAGAATACACTTCTCCTACAACATGATGAGTGTTTTTCCCATAAATTAACTCTCAATTTATAAAAAAATATTATCCTTGAATTTTTATTATAAAAATAGTACTCCATCGGTCCTTAATATAAAACATATTTACCTAATTTGACAAGATTAAGAAAGTTAGTTAAGTTAGTTAATATGAGGGTTAAGGTGCAAAAATAGACATGTGCTTTTCTCTGAGGAGCGTCCAGTAGCAAATACTTTTTTTAGGTGCAAAAGTAGACACGTGGTTACAAATTAGGTGCAAAAATACCGTTTGACCGTTAAATTTGACTTTGACCGTTAAATTTGATTTTTTTGCTGACTGGACGATGATGTGTCATGCCTACATGGCATCTAGATAACATTTTTCCTAAAATCTGATTTACAAGTCAGATTTATTAAAAAAAAAAATACCAAAATGTCCCTAATTAAAAAAAAAACCCTCTCTCTCCAAGCTCCCTTCAATCTCGATCTCCCCCAAATCAGATTCTTCGATCCAGAATCTGAACCCTAACTCGCTTTACTCCAACAAGTTACCCACCTGGTCCGATTTCTGGCTTAAAAGCAAGGCAAATCCTCTCAAGGATATGCTTCTTGCCATGCAGTTTCACTCCCTTTCTTGGTTGAATCTCGTTGGTGTAGGCTTTGGTGTGTAAGTTCGGATTTTATTTTGTGGGTAAGGGGGAGAACGTCAATTTCGTGACTGACTTGCTGATTATTCGATTGGGATCGGAATGAAATGAGACGCCGCCCTTTGGCGGGCGTTCTCCCTGGACAAATGGAGAAAGGAACAGTAAAAGGCCATCATTTTTGTCTTTGCTGTTTGGCATCCTTGTCTGCTTTTTTCTAGTTCTTTCTATTGTACTTTCACTTTGTGGTGCTAGGAGGTAGTAATATTGATCAATCAACGAAACTAGAATCTACTTCTGTTATTCATGAAACTACCCCAGTCCCTGATGCCAAAGTCAGTGAAGGGAAAACCCCTCCAAGAAAGACTGGCATTCATCAGTTGCAGAGGCCTCCAAAAGCTGAAAATGTCCGTCAGGTACAAAGCCCACAGAAGAATTATCCATTTATGAAAGCAAGGCAAAATGTCCCAAAAGATGCAGTGACAATGTGTTGCGTGGGATTGCAGCGTTTGAGAATCTGCAAATCTCATAACTTCCACGCCAAAAATCAGATCTGGGTTCTTCAGCATAACTTCCAAAATGGGTATGCCTTCGATTTGGGGATTCCGATGAAGAGCCTCAAGATTTGTGAGCAGAAGAAAAGATTCCAGAAATTGATATTATTTGGCTCCGAAGGAAACGACATGGTTGAGAAGGAGTAATCGCCCTGCTCTGCTTCGCATTTCAAATTTGCAGCACCTTCTTCTTCTTACTGATTTTTTTGGTGGGGGGGGGGGCGAGATTGAAGTGGAGCTTGGAGAGGGGTTTTTTGTTTTTTAATTAGGGACATTTTGGTATTTTTTTTTTAATAAATCTGACTTGTAAATCAGATTTTAGAAAAAAAGGTTATGTAGATGCCATGTAGGCATGACACATCATCGTCCAGTCAGCAAAAAAATCAAATTTAAGGGTCAAAGTCAAACTTAACGGTCAAACGGTATTTTTGCACCTAATTTATAACCACGTGTCTACTTTTGCACCTAAAAAAAGTATTTGCTACTGAGCGCTCCTCAGAGAAATACACATGTCTATTTTTGCACCTTAACCCTTAATATGACATGTATTTTCTAAAACACTCTAATCATCTTCCTCAATTCTCTCATTCACTCTCTTCCTTGATTATTGTTGAGGAACCATCAATAGGGGTAAATTAGGAAAATAATGACAAAAATGAAAAATATGTCTTATATTTAAAACTAAGATCAACTCTTTAAATATATCATATATTAAGTACCGAGCGAGTATCTTTTTAACTTTATGCAGTTTGGAAAAACAAGCCCTCAATTGATTAGAATATACTCCCTCTTGTTTTGCTCCAGCATATGACTACTACCTGTCCCCAAACTTTTAGGCTTTGTTTGGGAGTTTGAAAGGAAGGGGAAGGAAAGGAATGCAAGGAGAATGGAGGGGAGGGGATGGAAGGGAAATGAATGATATTTACTTCCCTTGTTTGGGAGTTAAAAAAATAGTAAGGGAGGAAGATGGAGGATTAATGAGTTATTTTTACCATTTTATCCTTTTCTTTAATAATTATTATAATTCTAAAAAATTATTTATGTGGCGGCGGCGGTGGTGGTGGTGGTGGCGGCGGTGGCGGCGGTGGTGGCAGTGGTGGCGGCGGCGGTGGTGGGGTGGTGGTGGTGGCGGTGGTGGCGGCGGCGGTGGTGGGGTGGTGGTGGTGGTGGTGGCGGTGGCGGTGGTGGTGGTAGTGGGGTGGTGGTGGTGGTAGTGAATAAGGGTAATAAAGTAATTATTCTATTTTCCCTCTTAAAACCCCCCATATCGGGGGAACTTTATTTTTGTGAAGAAGGAGGGTTTTGGGGGATTTGTAAAAATCCCTGATTCCCTCCCCTCCTATTTTTAAAACTTGCAAACAAGGGAAGGGACTACCAAAACCCTCCCTTCCCTTCCCTTTCCCTCCAAAATGGAACTCCCAAACATAGCCTAACTTTATTTCCTACCTGCACAAGTTTTTTAACTTGATATTTATGAGTTTTTAGGTATTTATTACAATGTTTAACAGTTTTCTCATTATTTTTTTTTTTTGGGGGCGGGAGGACAGAAATTTCTCTAAATTTGTAAATCCTAATCCAACACCTCAAAAATCAAAATAGCATAATAGATAAACTTAATTATGGAGTGTATATCAATTGTTTCTTATCAAATACCCCTCAATAGACAACTCACTTCAATGGTCATTCCTAACCATAGTATTCGTCATTGTGATCTTTTTTTTTTTTTTTTTCGGTTGCTCATCCGGTATCCAGAGCTTTGCTCTGACTAATCCAGATCCGACCAGGGTCGTACACTTAACTATGGTAGGTGAGTCTCCCAGCGGGATTTTTCTGCATTCACAAGGCTCAAACTCAAGACTTTGCTTGTCATCATACTTGTATATTATCTCTGCCAATATACTTTTATGCATGATTTCTAAACTGCAATCCTCAAATCATTGGAAAGGGATTAAAATTTGTCAAAGAGCATCTCTAGTTTCACACATGCTCTATGCTGATGATTCCCTCTTTTTCTTTGAGAGTACACTTATGAATTTCTGTTCTGTCAAGCTTGTACTTGATATGTATAACTTATGGTATGGCTAGGGTAGCAACAGGAGCAAATCATTTGTTGTCTTTAGTCCCAATGTTTCACATGCTAAAAAAGTCAAGCTATCAAAGTTACTGGGCTATTCTTTTTCCTCAAAACTTGGAAAATACTTAGGGATTTGGGTTAATCGTGATAGAAGTAAAAGTCAAATATATCAGCAGGTAATTGATTTTGTGAATTTGTAAATCAGTTCATAGCAAGCCAAGCTTTTACCCCAAGCCTCAAAATTAACTCTTATTAAATCAGTTTTGGCTACGATGAATATTCATATCTTGTCATGCATTCAGCTGCCTAAGTATATATGTGATTGCATTGATGCTAGTTGTGCAAATTTCTTTTAGGGTTCTTCTACTACAAAAAGGAAAATTCATCTTCTAAGAAGAGATTATCTATTTCAACCCATGCCCAGGGGGCTTAGGCTTAAGGCACATCAAGATTTTTAATCAGGCCCTTTTGCCAAAGCAGCTTTGGTGAATCATTAACTCTAAATAGCAATCATTGTTGACTTTCACTTTGAAGGGGGGTGAATAGGTGATTATAAAATTCTTTCGCTAATTGTTCAAGAACACTTAAACAGATAAGGAGAGAAGAATAATGAACACAAGAAGATTATACTAGTTCGGTCCAACTCTTGACCTACATTCCCCAGAAACTCTCTAAGATTTCACTATCTCAAAACTTGATTACACACTCGTGACTCTCGAGTAATCCTCTCACTAGGACTTACTCCTCTTTACAAGTTGTAATCAAATAAACACATACACAATTACACACTTTGTACTCGAGATGATCCTTTCACTAGGATTCACTCTCCCTTATAAGTTGTAATTGTACACCCACACTTAAGGTTCCACAACCTTAAGATTTAACCGATAAACAAATAATCAAATAGAGTGTTTAACTCCTCACCGAGTAGGTAAATGATAAACAATGAAGTACGAAAATATCCGAAGATATTAAATGAAACTAACGAAACAGAGATTGCAATAAGTTCGTATTGAATGCGTAAAGTTTCGGTTGTTGGCGAATTCAATGCTTCTGGTATTTATAGTTGTTGTCATTAATGACGGTTGGAGAAGATTGAAGATTATCCGTTGAGACTCTTGAATATAGCCGTTAGACAGATGAGGCTTGATAATCACTTTCGCTGTTAATGATCCAAGTGGATTTGTACCGTTACCACATTCTTTCATTCCTTCTGTTTTGCCCGTTATGAAATAGCATTTATTGCGAGATAGGAATAGTAGGAATGTCTTTCGAATGATCAAAAGAATGGTTGCTGTGATTGTGTCTCGGTAACTGCATTTATGTGTTCTGACACACAAATTACTTTACAATAATTTGTTATTAATCTTTCGTATAATTAGCTGAAACTCATTAACACACTGATTAAAAATGGTTAAGTACAGTAATGAGTAATGATATAGAGAAGAAAAATCACAATTAAGAAAATTAGATTTTCAGAGACGATGATTTCAAAATCAGAGGATTTTAACTTCCAGTCAAAATAAATTACATTGAGTCAAAATGACTTGAGGCAAAATAATTATGACTCGAGGCAAGTTTTAAAACAATGAAGAAAATGATAACTTGGAAGATTGCCTAGAGTCAAAATGACTTAAGGTAAAAATGACTTGAGGCAAAGCAAGTTTCCATCGTAAATCACGTAGAGCATTTTAGAAGGAGAATTGCCTAGAGTCAAAATGACTTGAGGCAAAATGACTTGAAGTGAAAATGCCTTGAGGCAAAATGACTTGAAGTGAAAGTGACTCGAGGCAAAAACGATACTTTCTGATTAAATTAAAATGGTCTTTAGCAATGCCTCGAGGTGATAAGTAATATGACTCGAGGTGAGCTTAACCGCGAAACAAATATTTAACTTTTCAAATCCAATTGGCTTGAGGCAAATGATAGGTTACCTCAAGGCAAACATGTTACAAACTAATTGACTTCCAATTAAAATCAATTAGCGCCTCGAGGCAAAACAAAATAACAATTGTTTGAAAAACAAATGACTAGAGGCAAAAAGTGGATTTTAGCAAAATAACGAAATTGCCATTAGATGAATTGATGCTGGAGCCTAGAGGTAAAACGAAAATACTCACATGCCTTGAGGCACTTATTAAGTGACTAGAGGCAAATCAGAGATTTAAGCATAATTACGAGTTTGCCATTAAATCAGATAAATTGAAGCATATAACTCGAGGCATATAATATTTAACTAGAGGCAAATTAAAACTTCAAATTCTGAATTAATTACATTATAATTGTTATCATCAAAACATCAAAAACATGAGAACTAACATATCTGATAATGTGAATGTCATTATTGGTAAGCTCAAATAGACTGTAGGGAATGGGAGTTCAATACCCATTAATTAATCACCACCTTCGGTGGCCTATGCAACAGGACCATGCTGCCTTGTTGAATATTCAATAGGTAGCTTATCTATTACTGCATGTCCCCTTCTCTTAGAATTCTTCTAAAAGGAATCACCATTTGATTAAAACCTTTATACTCACCAAATATTGCTAAGACCATTATTGACATGCCGATCTCCATTCTGAACTTCCCTGATAAACTAATTTGAACAGGCAATGTACGTAGTGGGTACTTATATTGTCAATGACGGAGTGCGTCATTTCTCACAGACTTCCTCTCCAAGTGATGTTCTAACTGATGACTTTTTGGAAATTCTGGTGGAGGTTCTACTACAAAAATTAAATTTAACGACATTAATTAACGTTCGTTTTTAGAAAAACAGAAGTTAAGAAGGAGGCATGGCATTTTTGAATTTTTGAAATTATTTATTATATATTTATTTTTCCCTACTGTCCTTTTTATAAAAAACAATTGTGATAATCACACAATTCAAAATATTAGTTAAAACTTAAAAGCAATAAATGTGTAATTTTTGTTTTTTGTGAAATAACTTTTGTACTTTTCTTTCTAACTGTACCCTTGTTTAAAAAGAGTATGTGAGAGATAATAGGTGAAAATTTATTGTAGAGAGATTATAAGTGACGTATATCTAATTAGGGTGAAAATGAAAAAATCATTTTAAAATTTCAAAGAGAGAGAGTTACTTATAAAAAAGACTAAAGGAAATGCTTTTAATCTATTTTCTTAAACTGCATAATTGAGTTATCATCCTCCTATAAAAATGAAAGTGGAGTATATATATCACTTATAAATAGGGTCAGATTACCTCTAAAAATCCCCCAATATATGACTTGTAGGAGAGTATTCATCTATACACACACAAGCTTTTTTTTTTTTATTGATACAAGGCGAGGGGGGAGGGAGGATCGAACTAAGGACCTAAGGGGGGAAACAATTCACAATACCACTGCACTACTAGTAGTGCTGGTTATACACACAAGCTGAAATTGAATATGGGCTCACATTGACATTGAGTCAACAAGGTCGGGGTAATTTTTGTGGGCCCCCTTTTTAACCACTTAATAATTTCAGTCAACCCTTAAAACTTAATTTTTGAAATTTTACTGCATCCTATAGTTAAAATGAAATTAATTTTTACGGGTCAAAAGAGAATAATACCCTTCTTTAATTTGTCTTGTAAATATCTATATTTATCTTATGAATTTTCATATTTATCTTATAAATAACTAAAATATTTTTAATTCCTAGGTTCTTTTAAATCCTTTTATTTGTCTTGTAAATGTTCATATTTCTCTTTCGAATCTCCATATTTGTCTTGTAAATAGCCAAAATATTTTTAATTCCCTTGGTTTTTTAAATCTCTTCATTTGTTTTGTAAATTTCCAAAATATTTTTGGTTTCCTAGGTTCTTTCGAATTGTTTTATTTATTTTATAAATGTCCTTATTTGTCTTATAAAACTATTCTCATTGTCTTTTTATCCACAAAAATTAATTTCATTTAAACCATGAAGTTTTAGAAAATTTTGACTAAAATTAATTTGGTACTGACTGAAATTTTCTCCAGAATAGAATAAAATGGGTCTGAGTCCAACTTTGTAATTTTCTCACTAAAATAATGAAACCAATGGTATTTGGAATAACTTCGTGGCGGGACGTGAGGGCGTGTGGCACCCCGAAGGCTCATTCGCCCCCACCAATCAAAGATTATCTTCCATCATTCAAAAAAAAAAAAAAGATGTAAACAAAAGAACAACCATGCTCTGATTTTGCTTCACTCTCTAGTGTTCGTTTGGAAATTAACACACTTCATTCTCATCCACACAACACATCTCTCTCACAAACAAGATCAGCCATGTCAGGTGTTGTTGCAGCAGCTTCCTCATCATGCTCTGCCACTTTCTCTTCTTCCTCCAACCACTCCATCAAAAATTCTCAGCTCCCTCACTACTTCAAGTCCAAGTCTATCCTTGATGCTTCATCTCAATTCCAGGTATAATTCATCCAGTTCACTTTTTTTGGTAGTAATTTCTTGTTGCCCATTTGGTTTTTACGATTTCCTTGGTTTTTTTTCCTCCAGAAATCGTCTTTTCAGGGTCTTTCACTTCGCGATGCCAAAAGTTTTGTTTCGGATTCCTTCTTCGTGGTTGAGAAGACGAAATGTTCCGCCATTTCCAGAAGAGGGCTTGAGATCGTTGCTAGGGCTGCTGGCGCTGCGAAGACCATTGAGGTTGAGGTCGACAAGCCACTTGGCCTCACCTTGGGCCAGAAATCTGGTGGAGGCGTCGTCATCACCGTGAGTAAACTTGCTTGTTTTCTACCTTTAAATGGGAAAATTTAGCCAGTTTGGTTTGGTGATTGCTGTTGCATGTCTTCATCAGATTGTCCCAACCCAATTATTTCATCCTCATAGGTATTCTTCCTCCAATTTATTGTGTACATTTCAAGCAGTGTTGTGAAAAGTTGATGCAGTTGTTTTGTACTGGGCTCTGATGATTTCTGTGGGAACTCTTAATTGCATTTGAATACTATTTTGCTTTGGAATTTTAATTTGGTTGGAGGAGGGTATATTTAATTTATTAATGTCTTCAGGAGGATATGTTTAAATGCTGGAGAATGGGAGAGAATAGCAGATTGAAATTTAGATTAGATAATTTTTCTTTTTCATTTAGATTCAAAATTTTCCCCTCTTTTGGCCCCTTTGAATTCTCCTTAGTTTAAACATACTCACGTTTGGCAGGCCGTATGAAAAGAGGATTGGAAGATAGATTAAAATAAATAGAAGGCAAAAGCATAACTTTAGTCCTTTAATTTTATACAAGGTTTCAATTTGGTCAATTAACTTTTAAAAATGTCTTTTTAGTCATTTATCCTAACGGTTGTTAGTAAAAAAAATGCTAATATTAAAATTCTAATATTAACAAAACATTGTCAAATGCTAATATATATAGTTAATTTTCAAAATGATAATGGTTGTTACAAAAAATCATCATTTGAGAATATCGGTCTTGGTTTAAAGGACTAAAAAGATAATTTTTAAAGTTAAGGGTCTAAACTGAAACCTTGTATAAAGTTAGAGGATCAAATGTATACTTTTGCCTAAATATAAAAATACAGTCATTGTTGAGTAATGATAACATATCATCATAAAAACGAATGTTTCTTCATTGTGATACCAAACAGGCCAATATATTTTAGATTTTTGGTTGTTAATGGAAACTTATGGTCTGTTTTAGGGTGTGGAAGGTGGTGGGAATGCAGCTAAAGCAGGGTTGAAAGCAGGGGATCAAGTTCTGTATACTAGCAGTTTCTTTGGGGATGAACTGTGGCCAGCTGATAAGCTTGGATTTACCAAAACTGCCATTCAAGCAAAGCCAGATTCTATCTACTTTGTTGTCAGCAGGTTTTCTTCATTCCCTACCCTTTTGTGTTTTTAAGCCTAATAGTCGCTTGCTGAAGTGCAATTAATTCTTAGAAAACGAAGTTGCTATTAGTTAGCTCATACACAAATGCATGTGCACACAGTTCAAAAATTGTCGATAACTTATGCTGATAAAGATATTTATTCTAGTTTCTACTTATCTTGTAATTTGATGCCTCTTTCAATTCCTAGTTGGCTTGATGAATCTTAGTAGTATGCTAAAAACTGGTTTGCTTTGTGAGTATGTTTCATAGTGCATATGAGGTGCGATCATGCCGGTGAAGCATGGTTGGGGTGGGACAAACAGTGAAAAATCAGTACTATAGGTAGCTTGACAAATGCTGGCTCAACTAGTTTAATTAACTGATAGGGAAAATAATATGGAGACATCAAGGGCTATCATAACTAATCAATTTGATCAGCATTGATTTTTGGTATGCATTCAGTGATAAATTCTCCGTGAAATCTGTTTCTACAACACCAATTATGTGCATCGGTTTGTTACAACACATTGAATGCATTGTATACATGTGAATGTGCAAGAGGGAAGGGTTGAGATATTAGGGCTTTGATGGCTGTGTGATTTTCATGCAATCTCGAAGATTATAATGTCATACTCACTGGTGGTTGTCATGAGATATCAAGTAATTCAATTTTTTTTTTTAATGAAGAGGCACTGATGTAGATGTTAAAAGACTTCAGAAACGCCCTGCCCCTCCTCGCTTTGGAAGAAAATTGACCGAGGCTCAAAAGGCAAGTAATGACTATTTGCTTCTTCATGTCTATTTATCTTCTAAGCCCATGATGACGTGGTCGGGTCTTTTTTATATTTAATGGCTAATAAGGTGCCCCACCGTGCATGCAGGCTAGAGCCACTCACATTTGCCTTGATTGTGGATTCATATACACCTTACAGAAACCTTTCGAAGAGCAGGTAAGAGCAGAAAGTCATATCAGTGATAGAACACTGCCAGAAAAATGGCTTTTCTTGAAAAAAAATCTAGTTGCCCATTAAGTGGCTGCATTTTCATTGTTTCTCTACTGTCATGTGTTGACAATATCAATCTACCTGATAGAAACTTCCATCAAGTTGTGTTTAATAGCTTTCATCTCCTTAACAACAAATTGCCACTAGACAAAATGATGTACTACCTCTGATCCCTAATATAAAAGCTAGTTGGGGGTTAGATTTGGTTCTAAATATAAAATCTCAATACACTTTGTATCTCATATTTATCATTTTTTTCTAAACTATTCCTATTATTTGTACGTTTTAATGGAGTTTGTATTATGGGGTAGTTTCAATGTAAATGATTTAAAAGGATATTTTAGGGAAGCCAACACACATTTTTAACAAGTAGATCCTATGTAAGAACTGGACGCAGTATAAACTTTCTAAATCCCTTACATTCATGCATTCATACTTTTGAAGAGAAAGTAATGTAAAAGAATATGACTGGGGGAAACTGGCATCCTTCTTTATACTCGTAATCTCATTCCTTTGTCTCTTCTCAAATGTATTATATGCATTCACTTCTTCTGTACACAGTAAGATCTGCATTGATTTATGGCCATTCATGAGTTTTAAATATCCAAATTAGCCTTGTTCAATGGACGATATCCATAATATCTGATCTCTTTGTCTTTTGCAGCCTGACGGATACGTGTGCCCCCAGTGTCAGGCGCCAAAGAAGAGGTTTGCTCGGTATGACCCAAACACAGGGAGAGCTATTGGTGGGGGTTTGCCACCAATTGGAGTTATTATTGGACTGATTGCTGGTGTAGGAGCAGTAGGAGCTTTGCTTGTTTATGGTCTTCAGTAGTGAAGTTTTCTTCTATCAATCTGCTGCCTTTATGGGCAATCCTCCAAAATCTACCTCTCTCTGATCTATCTATGAGTTTGCATCTCAAACACAACTTCCATTTTGGATGTTACGGTTGAAGAATGATTCAATATAGTAAATATATGTAGGGTTTAATATCATTTTTGTCACGGAAGTTTTGGCTTGGGGGCATCCAGCACCTGGAAGTTTTCTTGGTATTATTTTTGCCCCAAAAGTTTACAAAGAGGAGCAAATATGCCCTGAAAGTTTTTTTAGGAGTAAATTTGCCCCAAAAGTTTTTTTTCTGGGTGCTCCAAACCCAAAACTTCCGTGGCAAAATTGGTTTTTATCCCATAAATGTACTACAATTCTGCAAATTGAGTTATTGAAGTTGGACCGTGCACAAGTGGAAAATTCACACAAAAATAGAAAACACTTTTTTAAAAAAAATTAGAAGGCTAGACACTAACAGCGTGAGGTTATAAATGGGATTGAACAAGTGACCTCTCACTTATAGGAGAGCCTCCAAGCCATTAGGTTATAAGGAGAGTTGGGAATCAAGGTGGCTCTTGAAAGGTCAATGTCTAAAAGGGTTGGCCCTTTTAGGCCCGGTGTAAGAAAAACATATGTTTTTCAATGCTAGTAAATTATAACAATTAAAGTTCTAATTTATCAGATAAATGTTGTCAACATTAAGGTCTAAACAACACGCATCATGCAACAAATAAACAAGTCATTAATTGATAATAAAAAATAAAATATTGTTCATTGATAACTCATTCAAAGCATAACAAACTTATCACTAAAGAACGTGAGTATGATAACTATCATTTTTATCTTCTTCGTCACTATCATTAATTTCAAAAACATTTGATTGTATTTCACTTCAAGTAGTAGGCTCTGCTTCATGGGTAAAAATATCAAGAATTTTTTCTCTTGTATTATGAATACATCCATAATCTTTATACATAACAATTAATAAACCAAATCATAAAATTTTCGAGTAGAGGCATGGAGTGAATGACAAAAAATGAGCTAGATTGTGAGAGTAAGCGAGTGATTGAGTATTAGGCAACAAGACAAACAAGTAGCTTCTTTCACGGTTCGTAGGGCAAGTGAGTAACTTCCAACAAGGCAAATTTAAGAAGATAAATTGACAGGCCTAACAGGACCGACCCTTTTAGGCTCTCGGGCTATGTGTGTGTATTAAAATATAAATTTATTGAAAATATGATTAAAAACCAAATTTGCATGGTCTAATATTATTGGGAGGGTTCAAATCTAAAGTCCGTTTGATTCAAAGAAATGGAATACTAGTAGAAAGGAATGGAACAAAAATTATACTGTCACATAAGTGTTTTGTTTGCACGGGAACAAAAATGAGTTGATAGAAAAAAATTTATTGAAATTGAAGAAAATGAGATAGGAAAATGGGCTAAATGACATTTTTGCCCTTGTCTTTAACATTAGGGACTTTTGTGTTTTTAGCCCATTTTCATAGGTACCGGAAAATTGGTCCACACCATTTTTTGTGGGAATCCATTTTCAATTATGCAGTTGAAATTTGGTTCCGTGTGAGAAACTATTTGAAGTTGGAAAATGTGAACCAAACACTCGCCGCCGACGGAAAAATTTAATTTCCCTTTCCACCCCAAATTTTCCGTGAACCAAATGTGCTTTAAGGGAATGCTCTAGTATATTGTTCTATGCTATAAACAAGTCAAAAATTGAGTAATTTTTTTATTAATTTGTTTTTCATATCTAAATATAATTTAAGAAAATAAATAGAGTTATTGGCCTAATTTATTTAATTTAAAATAGTTTTATTAAAAAATATATATAATTTTGCAAGTGGCTTGACATTACAAAAATGGACCAGGGAAATTACACTAAGATTCCGCAGAAAAATTGTAAATACAAAAAAGTCCCCCTAAATTAGAGCTGGGAATCAGGGCCGGCACGGCCCGACAGGGCCTGGGCCCAACAGGGCCGGCCCTACAGGGCCTGGAGTAAGGAAAACATCTGTTTTTCAAAGCCCGGCCCTACAGAGCCTGAAAATTACTATTCCAAATTTTAACTATTTTTCCTTCGATTTTTTTCAAAGAAATATAATTAGTAAATTGCAACCATTAAAGTTCTAATCTATCAAATAAATGTTATCAACATTAATATCTAAACAATATAAATCATTTAACAAATAAACACATTTATTAATTCGTAATAAAAATAAATAAACACAAAGAATATGTTTTTCTTTTTTCAAAAATATTAAACAAAGGAATTCCTTTGTGTATGCCCACGAAAAATGTCTTTCCCTCTCGTAATTTTGTGTGTGTCTACAGATTCCTTCGATTCAGGCATGATTTTACTGACAGCTAAAAATAATTATACTTATTTTACACAAAATATATTTATAATTTATTACTTATATAATATTGTAATACCAAAGTATGTGTTTATTTAATATGAAAACATCCCTTCTTTAAAAATCATAATAACTAATTATGTGTTTTAATACAGAATAATAATAAACATAAAGAAAAGGGTTATAGTTTAAACTAAGAAAATCTAAGTAATTACAAATAAATACATTCATTAAGTGGAAGTCTAGGTAATTAATTTTTTTTTAAAAAAAAATGCTACAGTAAAACGGGCCTAACGGGCGGCCCGAGGCCTACAGGCCGGCCCGGATTAGCCCGAGGCCTACAGGCCGGCCTGCAGGCCAATTTCAAAATTCTCGACATATTTTTCAGCCGAGCCCTACAGGCTGTGGCTTAAACGGCCGTCCGATGGGCAGCCCGATTTCCCGGCTCTACCCTAAATGGACCAATGGCTTTGAATTTCGAGGGATTTGAGAGTAAATAAGTTTGAAATGATAATTACCAAATTGCCCTACTAAATGGCCCTTGAGTTCGTTCCCATTGCAACCCTGCAGTGCTAACAAAAAACCATCCAATGCTTAAGTTGGAAAAATAATTACTACCTCTACTCCTTAATATAGATTTTTTTTAACTGTAGTTTAAAAATTAATTAAAAACAATAAATATGTAAAAAATGATTTTTTTTTTTAGTATGCTTTTATCTATAAAAAGACAAACAAGAAAATGTATGAGAATGAAAAAAAAAATGGGGAGAAATAATAGAATTAACTTAGGGATAAAATTCACAACAACATATATTTACTATTTAGACAACCCAAACTGAATCTCATAAAAGGATCAAAATCCATTCAAAAATTCCCATAGTATGAAAAACCCAGGAGGAGTGTAGTTTAGTAATAGGGCACCACCGGTCCTTTTTTTTTTAAGACTCATTTTTTTCATGGTCCATAATTTTAGACTCTTTATAAACATCAATAGAATTTTTTTTTTTTTGTTTACTCATTCCAAGAAATATCTTATTTAATCCATCGTTTTGGGTTCAACTGGCAAAGGGATCGGACATTCTCATCAAAGTCAATGGGAGGGGTTCGATCCTGGAGTTGGTCAAGGCGCTGGGGGAGACATCCTAACTCCTGAGTGCCTAGGTAAACGCCTGAGAGTACTAGACGGCTCGCTCTGCCCAATATTGGTATCACCTAGGAGGAAGGAGACTTCGCTCTGTCTTTGGATCGTGGATGAGTTCAACACCTTTCCTAAAATTTCAGTATCAAACAAGAAACATCTCATTTAATATTTTTTTTAAAATTTTAAAATAATTTTTTAAAGTCATAAAGGATTTTTTCACTACACCAATAGTATCATGAATTATTTTTAGGAAAATCTATATGGGGGCCCTTTTAACAGAAAAAATCTTAAAAAGGACCCCAACAACTTTCAGATCCCAAAAAAAATCCAGAGCCTTTTCTGGTATAATTTCATTAAACGTTAACAACTAAATCAGCCTCATTAACAACTAAATCAATACATGTTAATAACTAAATCAGTCGCATTAACAACAATATTTTAACAACTAAATCAGTCACATTAACAACTATATTAGCCTCGTTAACAACTATATCAGCCCCGTTAACAACTAATATTTTAATGAAAAATCCTAGAAAAAGCCCTAGGACCCTTTGTGGGATTTGAAAGTTGTTGGAGCCTTTTTTGAGATTCTGGACCTTAATTGGACATTTTCCCTATTTTTTACTTTTTACAGCCGCCTTTGCCTGCGCCCGCAAAGGATGTAAGCAAGTCCTGATTTGCCTGCTTCTTCGTCTATGTCTCTGCTCTGCTCGTCAGGTGTGGGTGTAGTGTAACCAGCCTATTTTCTTTCTCCTCTGCGTGATTGTGGGAATCTCATTCATATTTTTCTGCTTTCTCTGCTCGATTAAGCGATGCTATGGGGTAAGTTGAATCTCCTTCCTTTTCTCCTGAATATATACGTGACTGCCGTGTGTATGTATGTGGAAATGCGTTGAGCTCCAATAACTTGCTGTTGTTGTTTCTGTGGTCTGTGCTTGGTGTAGGAGGGATGATGGAAATTTTAAGCTAGTTGAAATTGTAGTTTAATATACTCGATAAACTTGTTTGATAACGGGTGCGTACAAGGTGTTTGTAAAAATGTGTTGGAAGGAGTTTGAATTAAGTGATTTAAGCTATTGACTAGAAAGATATTGATAGAGAAGAAGGGAATTTTCCTCTGTTTGGCTTTAGGAAAAATCTTGACAAGGAATTGAAGACTACTCTGGTCATGGATATGTTTGTTGGTGATTTATGGATTTAGAAGCTAAGTTTGGGTATGGAAGAAAAATGAGAGGTTCTCTTGTATGTTGATTGGATTGTCATAGAGATTACTTGTTGGTTGTGGTATAAGAAACAATCATTATTAGTAATGAAGTTGTCAACGATACCAATGAATTGACTTATAATTTATGAACCAAGTTTTCTTGCTCTTATGTCAGTCTTTGAAAATGCATATAACATGTTTTCTGAAAGGTTCAAAAAGGAAGTTTATGGAATTGATAAGGGGGCAATGCTTAATTGTCGACTATGATAATTAGTGATAGTTACAAGTTAAGTAGTGGAAGGATTTATATTAATTAGGTCTTATAGATTCTTAAGAGTTTGGGTAAAAGAAATTGACGATGGTGTTACTTTTGGGCATAAGGGGATTAAAGAGTGAAAATCTGTACAAAATCGGCTAGGTAAGAGTGAATTATGCACTTGGGAATGCATCAAGTAAGTGAATAGTGTCTTTGAAAAGAATTTTTCAATCTATGAAAATGCTGAGAACATTTAAGTTCTCTTTATCAATCTATGCAAATATTTTCAAGTTCAATCCATGCAAATTAGTTTTCAATCTGTTCCATTTCTTGTGGGCAAATCCAGTACAAATGCCTCTTTATCAATCTCTTATGCTTCTTCATCGGTAGTTCCGTAAATTTATCCCCCTCTCCCTTCCTAGACTCAGCTTTCCCCCACATGTGGCAGGAAACATCTCTCCTCCATTTGAAGGTAGCGTTCTTCCCTAGCTGCTGCAATGTTCTCTTCCCTTGAGCAACCAAACATTGTGAGCAGGTGGAAAGGAGGCTGATTTTCATTTCCTGTACTAAATTTTCGCCCAACTGAATGTGTTTGATATGTTGAGCTCTCAAATTCAGTTATTCAAGGCTATTAGTTGTCTGCACTGGGTCAGTGGGCCCTTTTCCCATGGCCCTAACGTTGGGTCAGTAGCTCAAATGAACAGACACTATGCAATGGCAAATCAGAGTGGCATTGTTTCGATATCAGAGTCAAAATTGCAGCGACTCAATCCAATCCTAATTGGGCCAACAAATCAAGCAACAAGATTTGATAAATCCCCAAAATTGGGTGAAGATGTTGCTCCTAGTGTTGATATTCTTTTGTGTGTGGATCAAGAAGAAGATGGATATATTCAAGGAGGAGAGCTTGATGCATCTTTTATGCATCAAAAGGAATTTCCACCCTGTGAAGAAGTAGAAAATAAAGAGCACCAAAAGGATTGTGGACCCACAGAGACCCCTTTGACAGCTTCAATCGATATGGGTCTCATTAATGAACCTGAAGTGCATCTTTTAGAGGAAGTGGATCAAACTGTGCTATCTAATCGGATTTTGGCTCTTAGCAGACGTAATAAGATAAGAAGTGCTCTACAATATTTCAGGTCTATGGAATTGTTGGGTCTTTGTCCTACTATACATGCCTGTAATTCTCTTATATCTTCCCTTTTGAGAAATGAACGGTTTGATGCTTGCTTAAAAGTGTTTGATGTTACAAGAAGAAGAAAGATAATTACCGGGCATACTTATAGCTTGATGCTTGCTGGACTTGAAAATGCTCAAGGCTTCCATTCAGCCCTTAAATTCTTCAAAGAATCAGGAAGTGAATATGACAATGAGAAAATTTTTGACGCTATTGTCTACAACACCATGATTTCAATCTGTAGAAAATTTCATGAATGGATTGAAATTGAGAGAATTTGGAGGAGCATGAAGGCAAAAGGGTGCGCTGGTAATCAAGTCACATACCACTTGTTGGTTAGCAGTTTTGTACAGTGTGGTCAGGTTGAGCTAGCTCTTGATGCCTGTTTTGAGATGGTTCAAAATGGCTTTGAACCAAGAACTGGTACCATGGATGCTATCATTAGTGCATGTGCTAAGGAGGGAAAATGGGATGCTGCCCTTGGTGTTTTTCAAAAAATGGTGACTGAAGGACTTCATCCAAACTTGGTTGCATGCAACGCGTTAATTAACTCACTGGGCAAAGCAGGGAAACTCAAACTAGCATTTCAGGCTTATGACGTCATGAAATCGTTGGGCCATAAACCAGATGCATATACATTTAATGCATTACTAAGTGCCCTTAACAAGGCTAACATGCATTTTGACGCTCTTCAACTTTTTGAAAAGATTGAAGAGAACGAAATGTGTCAGTTGAATGTACATGTGTACAACACTGTTTTAGTGTCTTGTTCTAAGCTTGGGTTGTGGAACAGAGCTTTACAGATTTTATATCAGATGGAAGCTAGGTTGTCTGCTGTGACAGTATCATATAATCTTGTTATTAAAGCTTGTGAATGTGCAAGGAAGCCAAAAATTGCATTGCAGGTGTATGAGCATATGGTTCATCAGAAGTGCAAGCCTGACGTTTTTACATATCTGTCTCTGATTAGATGTTGCATTTGGGGAGATCTCTGGAAAGAACTGGAGGAAATCCTAGATGTGGGTAAAAATATTTTCAGTTAATACAATATTTAGTCTCTCAAATTTGCCCTCATCTTGGTTTTGATCCCTCAAGTTTCATTTTAAAACATTGGTCCCTATAATTTAATAAAAACCTGGGCCATTTTGCCTCTTGAGGGATCAAAACCAGTATGAGGGCAAATTTGAGAGACCAAAAATTATATTAACCCTATTTTCAAATATCTAAGAAATAAGTTGTTTGGGCCTACTAGGTTAAACAAACTAGTAGTGATTTTTATTGCTCAGCTAAAAACAGTTTGCTGGATAAAATATCGATTACCTTCTTTTAACACCACAATCATCTTCTTTTGTTCTAAATCTGACTCAAATATCTGACCTCTCTGTTATTTATTCCTTGTGCAGACGGCCACACCAAATGTCTCTCTATATAATACTGCCGTTCAAGGGATGTGCTTACGGGGAAAGATTAATTTGGCTAATAATTTCTACAGTAAAATGCATGAGAGTGGTCTTCAACCTGATGGCAAAACAAGAGCATTGATGCTTCAAAAGTTACCCAAGGGTAGATCTGGGAAAACCAGCCAAACCTGTCAGGCTGGCCTATTTAGGCCCTGAATTTACAAGGGCTGGGTCTAAGATTTTTACCTCAAAAATGAAAGCGGGCTAAAAGGGTCAGTCTTGTAGGGTCAGATTCTAAAAGAGTTGGTTTGTAGGGCTAAGGGTCAGCCCTTTTAGGCTCATATGTTTTTTTTAAAAAAAAAAAATTGTTTATATGATACTAATATTATTGATATTTTACATTTTGTTAATGATGTTGTAAATATTTAGTTGTTATTATCTGTTTTGGAATTAAGTTTCATAAGAACATCTTGTATTAAGAATCCTAAAAATTAAAAACTTATAAAAGATATTTTTTATTTCACAAGTATTTTTACTAATTTTGTATTTTTTGACTTATTTTCTAGTGATTGTTTTGTTCATATCTTGTATTGTTTATTCTGTTAACTACTTACATTTTTCAAAACATATTTATAAGAAGTATTTTAAATTTTGTTAAATCTTCTCATTAATTATTTGTAATTGTGGTATGTGGGCAATAGTGTACATTTGATTATGACTTATTGACTTTGTTTGTTTGTTGCATGATGCATATTATTTAGATCGTAATGTTGACAACATTTATTTATTAAATTAGAACTTTAATTGTTATAATTTATTAATTATATTTCTTTGGGAAAAAAATAGAAAAAATAGTTAAAATTTAGAAAAATAGATTTCGAACCTGCAGGGCTGGCCCTAGCTGTTATGTTCACAGGCCAGACCTTAAAAAACAGATATTTTTCTTACACGAGCTTAAAAGGGTCAAGCTTGATTCCTAGCTCTACTCTTGGGTGTAGTGGTAAATAGATAATGTCTTTTAATGACAAGTACCTTGTAGATATTGGTGGATCTAATTTATATTTATTTATTTGTCTTTTTTTTTTTTGGGGGGAGGTTGTTTCTTTGTTTCAAAAAATATATTAAGTTCGACTTGCTAATATGATATGATATGTATTTTCTAAAACACCTTTATCATCGTCATTAATTTTCTCATTCTCTCTCTTCCTTGATTATTATTGAGGGAACCTTGATATGAGTAAATTAGGAAAATATTGGTAAATATGAAAATTTTGTTTTATATTTAGGATCAATATTAACTCCCTAAATATGTCTTAAATTAAGGTAGGAGGGAGTATTATTTTTAGTTGATACACAGCTTTTGATTTATCTCATGAGTCATGACTAATGTTGTGTTCTTTGGTAATTTTAGCTCTCTCCTTGAGATTTCTGAACCTCCCTTGACTTCTTTCACAAACATCTTTTGGTTTTCCTTACAATATACTCCTCCAGTCTTTAATATAAGGCATATTTAGAGAGTTATATTGGTCCTAAATATAAGACATAGTTTTCGTATTTGTCAATGTTTTTCTAATTTACCCTTATTGATACTCCCTTAACCATCATCGAGGAGGAGAGGGAAGGATGGATTAAGGAAGATGACTTAGGGCCTGTTTGATACACGGATTTCAAGAGAGGGAAAGGGAATATGCCAGGCTTCCCACGCAGAAAACCGTTTGTTGCGCAAGTCTCCCGTCAATCTCACTTCCTGCCTGGTCCGATCTTTCCTTAAACGTGGGAAAATTGAATCCCTCAAAAAGTGGCAGGATCGTGAAAGTTTCCAGGAAAGTGAAATTGTTGGACCAAAAACCCCTATCAACAATGGATCTGTTTTAAAAGAGGAAGCGAAGTTTAATCGATCGATCCTTCCTTCCTCCGCCTTCCTTCTCCATTTCTGTCACTGTCGACTCTCACCTTCTTCATCATCATCACCAGCGACATTCCTTTCTTCCCTCACCCTCCACCATAGCTGCGACAGACCCAACGTCAAAAGCAGAACCAGAGCATCGAGGAAAACATAGAGCTTCGACTCTCTTCCATCATCTTTGTCGTCTTCTTCCTCTCTACCAAGCACCGTCGCCGAAGAAGAAAGACTAGATCACCATCGTCGGCTTCCTCTGTTTCTAAATTCTTCTCAACCCTCTGTTCTTTCCATTTAAACTGTTCCTTCATCCATTCCTCTACATGCGTCCTGTGTTCTTGTGGTGCGGTTTTCGCCGATTTTATGTTCGAACGCAGGCAATTGGGTTCCTATTACGTTCGAACGTAACTTCTTCGTTCGAACGTCCGAACAAACAAAGGAGGGCATTTTAGGAATTTCACCTCACCTTCCCACTTAACCAACACTCAATTCTTCATACCAAACAATTCATTTTCCCTCAACTTAAGTTCATTTCCTATGTCTACCAAATGACTCAACTTTTTAAGTTCTCTCCCAATTTTCCCTTCCATTCCTTTCCCTCCTTTAAGTTCCTTTCCTCCTTAAATCTTCCCTATACCAAACGGGCCCTTAGGTGTTTTAGAAAATACATGTCATATTAACTAACTTAACCAACTTCCTTAATCTAATCAAATTAGTTAAACATGCATTATATTAAGGATCAGAGGAGTATCATCTTTATGCCTTTTTATCTACTGATCAATGTTCTGAAACCCAGACTGACTACTAAACCAGCAAGGTCTTGGATCAAGGATCAATGGGTCAAATCGGAGCTAACCCAGGACCAAACCGGTGAGAAATTGAAGATTTTATGGTACTCCTCTGGTCCTAATTATAAGACAACATTTTAGAGTTGGTTTTGGTCCTAATTATAGGACAACATTCTAATTTTTGTCAATTTCTTCCTAAAATACCCCTATTTTATTCTCTCAAGTGTGTTTGATTTTTGATGATTACATATATGTGTATGTATATATGTGTGTGTCTATACACACACACACACACACACACACACACACATATCTGTGAGTGTGTGTGCCTGTCAATATATATGTGTGTAGATATATATATATATGTGTGTGTACATATATAAACACACACATATATACATATATGTGTGTGTCTATATATATGTTTGTGTGTGTGTGTATTCATATATACGTGTGTAGATATATGTATGTATGTGTGTGTACATATATAAACACACACTTGTCTATATATATATTTGTGTGTGTGTTCATATATATGTGTATAGATATATGTATGTGTGTGGCACACACATATACACACACACATATATGTGTATAGTAAGACTATTATTTCAATTAAAAGCGTGTGGAAAAAAAATTATAAATCAGAGAGGTATGTGGTAGGGGTTGTTAATTCACTTTTACTTATGTCATTTTAAATTTATATAATGGCATTTTAGGAAAATGAGTAAAATTAACTAATTTAATTTCTCTTCTTAATCTCTCCAAAATCGGTTAAATATGTCTTATAATTAGGACCGGAGGGAGTACTTAATATAAAATTGTAAAAAGTCGATTAAGGGAAAGGGGGGGAAAACCAAATTGGGTTAATGCTCATACTGGACTAGTTTGCTGGTTTCTGGTCGGTTCAACCGGTCCGGATTTCAAAATAATGCTGCGAATAGACTTACATCCCAACTAGTCCAATATATTTGAAGGATTAGCTTTGTATTTCCTTTAAGAGAAATATAAAACCATTCCACACCTTTTTCTCCCATGGCCGCTGTTTTGGTGCTATCAGTGTAAATATGTCTAGTCTTTGATGTTCCACTTTGGAGGTCGTTGATGTATATGTGATCTTACTCAAGAATGATATATTAATATTGTGCTCATAGTAGTTTTAACATATCCCTGTATGGTTGCACTTGTGTTGAAACAGTTTGAAATGTGATTCTTTTCCCTTACCGACCATCCTAATTATGCATAATAAGTTCCCCCTACATAAAGAGATGGGTTTGGCTCTCATCCTCTTCTTCATCTCAGCTGTTGGATTGAAATTGAGCGGTTCAGATTTAATCTTTTATAAAAATATTGATTTTAAATTATTAAAAATAATATTTTTATAAAAGATTAAATCTGAACCGTTCAGATTTCAATCCAACCCTGAGATGAAAGAAGATGATGGGAAGGGAAGAGGGTGTGAGCCAAATCTGAAAGAGACATGACACTTTTCTTGGTGCAGTTTGCTAACCTCAAGATAGAATAAAGGGAAAATTAATCTCTTGTTCCTATAATAAAGTTCATGGATTAAATTATAAAATGGTTACAACTATAGGATCTGAGTTGCAGTGAGTCAACGGGGACTAAGGTGTAGTTAGTCAACAAGGACTAAATTACAACCGAGTTAAAATTATAGGAACTAAGTTGCAACAAGTTAAAAATATAGTGACTGAGTTACAATCGAGTAAAAAATGTAGGGATAAAAAGATTAATTTTCCCTAGAATTAATGCTAAAGAATTAAGTAAAGACCCTGCTGAGGCTACTAACTGCAAACTGGGTCATTGGACTTGATGCTGAAGAAAGAGAAGACCTTGTTGTATAAAGCCAAGAAAAAGAAGTGGGGCAAATTCTGGGAAAATTTTCTTGGGAAGAAGAACAATCTAGGTAAACATAAACATTAACAACCAGCATTTGTTGATTAATTCTTATTTTAAATAAAGATGAATATATTTAATTATCAATAGAAGATTATTTTCATGATCTATACTGCTGAAATGCGTCAGTAAAACTTGCTCCCTACAGCCATATATGAAGCTTCGCATCTTTGACACACTAGGGCCTGTTTGGTTCAATGAACAGTTAAGAAGGGAAATGAACTTAAAGGAGGGAAATGAAAATTTGAAAGATGAGGAAAGATGACTTGAGTTGTTTGGTATAAAGAAAATGAAGGGGTGGTAGTTTGTAAAGAATTAGGAAATGTCTATTTTACCCTCAAAAGAAATTAATTCAAAATAAAAAATAAAAATATTTTTTGCTAAAATATATTTAAAAAAATATGTTGTTGTTAAGTTCAAATTTGTGTAAAAAAAATTTTCGCCAAATTCGAACTTTCTCGTCAAGTTCGAACTTCCCGCTAAGTTTGAATTTCAGGGACAAATCTGTCCAAAAATGTGAATAGTGGCGTGAGAACTTGAGATCCCACCAAAATGTGGGATCTCAAGTTCCTACAAATGAGGGAAGAGTGGTGGGCCCGAGAACTTGGGTTCCTGGGCACTTGGCGCACTAAAAACGTTTTTGGCCGGGAACTCTGTTAAGTTCTCATTCCCTCTCCCAAGTTCTGTGAACCAAACGGTCCCTAATTCATCTATATATCAAGTCTTACCAATCCTTCTTGAACGATAAGAATTGAATGCCTTTCATAAGCTTGATGTCACTATTAGGGTTGGATTTAGTGAAGGAGTTAGTTCTATACAACATTAGTGGATTCTCATTGAGAGAGATGCACACATTTAGTGTTTAGTAGTGTCTCGAACATGATTGTCCCTAATAAGAGAATACTTGTACATAGCCAAAAAAAAAAAAAAGAAGAAGAAGAAGAAGAGGAAGAGGAAGAGGAAGAAAAAGAGACTTGATGCCAATTTCTTAGTTATAAAGTAGAATTATGAATTTCATTCTTACGAAGAGAAATTGGCTTTGAGCAAGCCTACATTAGTGGGTGGTATAGATTTTTTTTTTTTTTTATATATAAAAGTTAGGTGGGGTAGACATTAGTATCCCACCAAGGTCAGGATATACTTCTAGACTCAAAGAGCACGTAGATCGTCCACCAACGAGACTCTCACATCAACCGACGGGTATCAAATTTCCTCCCTTTTGAAGTGAAAGTCGATAGTTTAGCCAACTATGCCACTTCTTATTGGCTAGTGGGCAGTATAGATGCATGGCGATAATTCATTTTGTGGGATATGACATGAAATAGAATATCAGAGTCCAAAGAGAATAGAAATATAAAATATTAGTAAGGAAAAATGATTCCGCCTTTTCATCTCTGTTTTTTGGCTTTTTTACCTATCTAATTTTTTTTTTTAAAAAAAATTTACCAAAATAAATCAAAATTGAAACTATTTACTAAACTAATGCAGTTGGTGGCGGCATCTGACAGAACGATATAAGAGGCGTAAGAAAGGGAGACGCGATTTGGCTAAGGACTCTGACCTGCAAAATGGCGTGGGAAATCCCCACGCCATTTGGGTCAAATGGCGTGGGAAAGCCCCACGCCATCTGAACCACAAATGGCGTGGGGATTTCCCACGCCATTTGACTTCAAATGGCGTGGGAAATCCCCGCGCCATTTGTGTACCAATTTCCCACCCGTTCTGACTTTTTTTCAGAACGTACCACGGCGGTCCTGTGGCTTTTTTTCCCGTTAATATTCAAAAATTCTACCGTGTAGCCTCCTCCTATAAGATTATCGGTTAAAAAACTTTGCTTCCATCTCTTCTTTTCACTCCTTCACTCTTTTGCTCTTCCCTTTCGTCTAAAATTTTGCTTCGTGTCTTTTTCATTCCTTCCAGCTCTTTTCATTCCTAACTCTTCTTCACTTTGCTTCTTTAGCCCTCATCCCCCTCTTTAAAAATTCTCTCCATCCACCATTCTTTGTCACTTGGAACCACCATTTGTCCTCCATCTTTTTATCATTTGTTTCTTTATTTTTTATTTTATCTAATTCCATTTATATAGTATAGTAGTGTGTTTCTTCTTCGCTAAGTTACAATTGTGTTGTTGTCATTTGTTTTATCTTAATTTAATTAATCTTCATTTTCATAATAAAATAAGAAAAAAATGAATGAAATTCGTTCAATTGTGTATTTTAATGGTTCTAAAAGATAGGTCCAAACGGTATGAGCTTTGAAGGTGAAAGAAGAGGAATGTATATTGTTCGAGGCATGTCTACGAAGATTTACATGAAAAGGTCCGTCGAAAGTTAAAGTTGCAACCAAATCGAGTAATATCATCGGTGATCGGTAGAGTACCTTGTGGAAACCGTAAATACGCGGGTTTTGAGATATCCGATGATGAGGATCTGGATGTTTTTGTACAAACATTCGTGGAAAACCGTACGTCTGGATTTGCTGAGTTATATGTGAATATTGAGACATCAGATTATATGGCTCATTCTGGTACATCTCAGCCAACACAATCAACCGTTGCCCATGGAGAAGAAGGTACTCCCATGTATTGCTGCATAATTGCCGCCCAGTTGCCATGTGTCCGACCGGAAACTACTCGACCCTCAGTTGACAAACCTAAGATGGCCTCTACGTCCTGTAGAGTAATAGTCATCTCACCAACCGGCATATGGAAGGTGTGAGTCTCGGCCTCCACCTCTCAACCAAAGCGAAATAAGGTATTTGTCAATCTGCACCAACATTATTCATATCATGCACAAACAACTAAATGCGTATAATTAAATTAATTACATAAAGAATGTTAAAACTTACGGAGTCTCTTCATGCGAGACACATGCCAGAAACCTGCACGCATAAGGTGCTGCTGGAAATCTGGTGGGAATAGATCTGGGTTATGGATATCTGCACCAGACCCCTGTGAGGCTCGCCTCACCCTCAACACATCACAATCTCCATTGTTCCACACAACTTGTGATCGGTGTGACTGTTGCACCTCCTCTTTAAGAACTCCCCACACTTTGGGGCCGGGCTCAACCGTGTGTGGACGTCGGTCATCCATTTGACTAATAAAAATTTACAATAACACAACAAATTATTAAGTCACTAATTATTATTCTCTAAATAATAAATATTTGAATTAATTATTTGAGTAATTAGTATTCTCAAATTAATATTATCTTAACTATTTTGGGTACTATAAATAACAAATATTACAACATATTTCACAAAATCGAAATTAATTATTTTACAAAATATGAAATAATTAGTCATTTATCTTAAGGATTATAATTAACATACAAAAGAAATAATTATTTCCCTAATTAGTCTTCTATCCTAAGGTTAATAATAAATTTTAAATATTCTAATTCCATAAATTATTGATTTTAATCATATAATAATTTATAAGTAATTAAATGTTAAAGACTTAAAAAATGTTTAAAATTTAAATCTCATTATTAAACAATAAACATAACAAAAAAAATTAAATGTTAAAGACTTAAATCCAATATTTATTAAACAATAAACCTAACAAAAAATTTAAATGATAATCATCTATCTATCCTAATCTTGTCATACATTTATTAAACATCTATAATAAATCAATGTATCTAATTAAGAGTTAAATCAAATATTTAATACACAATAAACATAACCAAAAAAATTAAATGTTACCTGTTCGGATCGGACTTGAGGTAAAGTTAGTGAGAAAGATTGAGCCTCCTGCTTCTTCTTCTTGATTAGGTGGATATTGTAAGGATGAGGAGGTGTATGTGTGTGTGAATATGGGAGAGGAAGGAGTAAACAAGAATGAAGAATGTGAAAATGAAGGAAAGTGGAAAAGATGAAAATGAAGAAGAAAACGAAAACGAACAAGGGCGAGGGTGTCGGTGTGGGGAAGGGGGTGGGGGAAGAGGTCAAAAATGGGGGTGGTGCTTTGGTCTTTGGTGCGCGAGAAGATGATAATGGAGAAAAAAGAAGATGAAAACGAAGCAAAGAAAAAACGAAGAGGAAGGAGAGGAAGGAGTGTCGGTGTGTGGGGAGGGGAAGCGGTCAAAAGGGGTGCGGGGTCGACATTTGTGCATGTGGGGGCTGCGTGGGGCGACAGGTGGTACAATTGCCACAAGGTGGCGGAGAAAATGTTCACGCCACCTTGTGGCGGTGACATTTTTCACGCCACCTTGTGGCGGTGAAAAGTTTCACGCCACAAGGTGGCGTGAACTTTTTGGCCGCCACCTTGGTGGCGTGAAATTTTCAGCCGCCACCTGGGTATCCCACTCTAAGTTCCGCAGCAATTCCTTACGCCATTTGTGGCGTAAGACTCATTCCGGTAAATACTTTACAATCCGCTTTAGTTTGATAATTTTTTTTTTTACAAAAATTATTACGGTCAAAAAGCCCTGTTTTTTATGTAGATAAGACAAAATTCAAGTAAAAATAGTTATTCATTTATTTATGTCATTTTCATATAAAAATATTAATATTATTTTTTTATAGTATTAATTTTGCAGAATACACTATCACTTGATGTGGGGTTAAATTGTTTCTATCTGATTCAAAATACGCTCAACTTTCTAAACAATCTGAAAAGTAATTTATTCCGTAAAACCCCAAAGAAATTGTAATTTATTAATTTTTAATTTTTTACAATTAAACCCTCTAAAAATATAAAATGCTAGACAAGTATATTGGACATTTTTAAGACCGAACACAAAACGCCTCGTAAGACCGGATCTGGAACCAGTCTTGTTCCAAACGGTCTTAAAATATGTTATTTTTAAGACCGGATGAACGACCGGTCTTAAAAAAAAATCGTTTCTAGACCGAACTTTTGCAATATCTGGTCTTAAAAGTGTTTCAGAATAAAAAAAAAAAAACAAATGAAACAACGAGTCTCAAATCACCAGATCTGACAACATTTTGAATGTCCCTCCGTCATCAGCGATGAAGAACTAAGAGAAGATTGGAAGCAACAACAACAAGAAAAACAAAAAAGATGATTACAAAGTCCAGAAATAAGAAAAAATAACAAGAAACAGAAATCATTCACCATGGAAATCGAATTTGAATAAATATAATATCAAAGGTGAAATTGAAGTTCATATCTACAAAAAAAATCACAAGCTTAAAGCAACCAAATCTAAGCAGGATCCTCTTGTCGGTGCTAACAAAGCTTCAAGCAACCAAAATCGAAGTCCAGATCTGAGCAGGAGCGGTCAAGGTAGGAATAAACAGACTTAAGCAAGAAGAGATCTGGGTTTGATTTTAAGCCGGATCTGTGCGAAGGCGGCGTGTGAGGAGCCATAGATCGAAGAGGAAGGAGTCGTCGTCGTCGTCTAGAATCCTCGAAGTAGTACGTTTTCGCCGTTGCTGAGGATTGGAGTCGATACCATCGCAAAACCCTCGAAGCATCTCACTGTCAACGTTGCTAAAGATTTGATTGTGTGGCTCTTGGGATGACTTACGAAGATTGCGAGTAGGTTAAAGGAAGATGATGACATTATTGCTGAGGATTTGACCCGTGAGGCTCTTGGGACACTCGTTGAATTTATAACTAAGCAAATGTTATATCACCAAGAAGACAAAGCAGACTCATGGACTTAACAGGTTTAGTGGATTTAGCTTTTTTTTTTTTCACTTTTAAGACCGATTTTTTGAAACAATTGGTCTTAAAAGTATACTTTTTATACTTACGAAATTGCCACCGGTCATTTTTTTTTTACACTTTTAAGACCGGTTGTTTGAAACAACCGGTCTTAAAAGTGTTCTATATATTTACGAAATTGTCACCGGTCATACTTTTTTTTTTACACTTTTAAGACCGGGTGTTTGAAACAACCGGTCTTAAAAGTGTTCTATATATTTATGAAATTGCCACCGATCATACTTTTAAGACCGGATCCTTTATAATCCCGTCCAAAAAGTTCTTTATATTTACGAAATTGTCACCGGTTATACTTTTTAGACCGGATCCTCTACAATTCAATCTAAATGAGGCGGTCTTAAAGCTCTTTTTATACTAGTGATTAACAACCAGCATTTGTTGATTAATTTTTATTTTAAATAAAGATGAATATATTTAATTATCAATAGAAGATTATTTTCATGATCTATACTGCTGAAATGCGTCAGTAAAACTTGCTCCCTACAGCCATATAGGAAGCTTCGCATCTTTGATACACTAATTCATCTAGGGTTAAGGTGCGATTTTACTAATGAACTATTGGCTCAGGAGCGTCCAACACAATTAACTATTAAGTGGACCAAAAATACCAACAAACTTTTTAAAAAGGAGCGCTTAGCACAACGCCATTAACACCGTTAACAAAAAGTTAACCTCCGTTATCTAAGGTGCGATTGGCCAACGAACTCTTATTCTAGGAGCGCCAAAGACAAAATTCTAAATTTTACTAAATTAAATAAATTTTTCTCAATTGTCATTATTCAAAACTACTTGTATAGATATCTATGGACAAAAATTATTCATTCTTTAATTTTGTCAAAATTATAATTTGCTAAAATAAACAAAATTTTTAATTAAAAATATAATTATATGATTTAAATAAAACTCAAGGTATTTTATAATTTATTATATATGTTAAACAAAAAATTATATGATTTATTTTTATAATAAAACTCACATAAATTTCTTCTAAAATAAAATAATAATTTTTATGAGAAAAAGAATGTATGATAAATGATATGAGAGAATTAGAGTAAAATATGTAAAAGTGCACTTATTAATCAAATAAATTAGAGTAAATTTATGTATATATTTTTACTCTATCATGATTTTATTTTTATTTTATTTCTAAATATAAGTCTTATTAATCTAAATTTATAAGTATAATTTGTTTCCCTCTTTAAATTATAGCAAGAAATTTAGGTTAGTAGTTCTTAAAGCTCAATTGTGTCAATTGACGTATAACTTATTCCCAACGATACATTATCTATATTGAATATAATGATATTAAGTTAACGGCAAAATCGAAAGAAAAGAATATAAAACACCTTGAGTTTTATTTAAATCATATAATTATATTTTTAATTAAAACTTTTGCACCTTAGATAACGGAGGTTAACTTTTTGTTAACGGTGTTAATGGCGTTGTGCTGAGCGCTCCTTTTTAAAAAGTTTGTTGGTATTTTTGGTTCACTTAATAGTTAATTGTGCTGGACGCTCCTGAGCCAATAGTTCGTTGGTAAAATCGCACCTCAACCCAATTCATCTATATATCAAGTCTTACCAATCCTTCTTGAACGATAAGATTTGAATGCCTTTTATAAGCTTGATGTCACTATTAGGATTGGATCTAGTGAAAGGAGCTAGTTCCACACAACATTAGTGGATTCTCATTTAGAGAGATGCACACATTTAGTGATTAGTAGTGTTTCGAACATGATTGCCCCTAATAAGAGAATACTTGTACATAAAATAAAATAAAATAAGAGGAAGAGGAAGAGGAATAAAAAGAGACTTGATGCCAATTTCTTAGCTATAAAGTAGAATTATGAATTTCATTATTATAAAGAGAAATTGGCTTTGAGCAAGCCTACATTAGTGGGCGGCATAGATTTTTTTTTTTTTTTTAAAGTTAGGTGGGGTAAACATTAGTATCCCACCAAGGTTAAGATATACCTCTAGGCTCAAAGAGCATATAGATCGCCCACTAACGAGGCTCTTACAACAACCAACAGGTATCAAACTTCCTCACTTTTAAAGTAAAAACCGATAGTTTAGCCAACTATGCCACATCTTATTGGATAGTGGGCAGTATAGATGCATGGGATAATTCATTTTGTGGGATATGACATGAAATAGAATATCACAGTCCAAAGAGAATAGAAATATAAAATATTAGTAAGGAAAAATGATTCCGCCTTTTCATCTCTGTTTTTTTATGTAGATAAGACAAAATTCAAGTAAAAATAGTTATTCATTTATTTATGTCATTTTCATATAAAAATATTAATATTATTTTTTTATAGTATTAATTTTGCAGAATACACTATCACTTGATGTGGGGTTAAATTGTCTCTATCTGGTTCAAAATATGCTCAACTTTCTAAACAATCTGAAAAGTAATATATTCCGTAAAACACAAAAAAAAAAAAAAAAATTATTTTAAAAATATTTTATTACAATTAAACCCTCTAAAGTATAAACTGAAAGCAATGATATTTCTATTTTCAATATTTTAAATCAGTATTATATATATATATATATAATTAAAAAAATTTAACTTCTCAAAATATAAAATGCTAGACAAGTAAATTGTACATTTTTTTTATAGAAAAAATTACCTTGTCAAAGTTTTTAATCATTTGAAACAAGTTATTACATGATTCTTCAGTGCTCTCCAAAAATAGAGAAAAAGAGACAAGTTATTATGCGATTCTTAATTTTGTTGAAATTACATACTAACTATATTCATTGTCGGAAAATCTCAGAAAAATATGTTTAAAACAGGGAAAATGCAAATCAAGATGTTGATAAATCTGTGGGAGAAACCAATCTGCTGCTGACAAAATAGGGGAAAAAAAATACATCCATATGTTATATATAATAAATGGGTATAATGTTTCTGTTTTTGTTACAGAAATATTTTTTCTGTCACATCCACATAAAAGTGAGTGTATTTTGCTAATATTTTCTCTTTTTTTCTCTTTATAATGAGACCCACTCACTTTTATGTGGAGTGTGGCAGAAGAAAAAATTATATAGTAAAAGCAAAAACATTAAACACATAATAAATTCAACAAAATGAGTTATCCAGCCATTTCAGGTTAAGAAATCAAAGAAAGTATTTTTTTTAAAGGATTAATATCATGGTTCTTCCTTTAAGTTTACTTTCATTTTGGTTTTAGTTTTTCATATTTCAAATCATAGGTTTTGATCCTTACAGGGGCAAAATAGTTCAAGTTTTTATTGAATTATATGGATTAATATTTTAAACGAAATGAAACTTGAGGGACTACAACTAAAATGAGGGCAAACTTGAGGACCAAAGATTATACTCCCTCCGGTCCTAATTATAAGACAACATTTGAGAGTTTGTTTTGGTCCTAATTATAGGATAACATTATATTTTTTGTCAATTTCTTCCTAAAATACCTCTATTGATATGAACGAGAGATTATGTGAAATCAACAAGGTAATTGAAGTGCAAAATTTATATGAGGACATTTTAGAAAAATGAGTAAAATTAACTAATTTAACCTCTATCCTTAATCCCTCCAAAATCGGTAAATTTTTATAATTTTGTTGGGACCCACCTAGTATGAAACTAATAACTAATCCGTTGAAACTGAAATTTGATTCTCTCACTCACCCATAGTAATCCGGGCTTTGACCGCTTTTTCCATTTTTTGTGAATATGAAAAGGACTAGATTCACACTTCACAGTTCACATTTCCCGTTTCGTCGCCTGTAGTACGCCTCCATCAACTTTACCCTTCTTTCTTTCTTCTTCTTCGTCGCCAGTTCACCCACGCAACCCCAGAAGACCCGTTGACTGACACGCGCGTGCGCGCACAGAGGCAGAGATGGAGAGGAAAGGTCTGGTGGTTTGTGGTCTTGTGGGTTTCTTGGGGATATTATCGGCTGCGACTGGGTTTGCTGCTGAGGGAACTCGGATTAAGGTGATTCTTTGTGTTGTGTTTCAAGGGTTTGATTCGGACTGTTTATTGTGCATTTTTTCCTTTTCTTTTCTGCTTTGTTTTATGGTCGTGGTTTATTCATCGATGCGGAGTCCGGTAGTTCCTGGAACGTTTGAAGAAAACTTAAAAGTACACATTTTCGTGCTTTTGAGGAGTTTTGAAGCATCATTTTTCAGTTCTGAGCAATTGACCGTAGCCTCTCTTAATAGAAATGGATCCAGTGTTGCTGATCTCTAGACTTTTGAGGAAAAAAATTTAAATTAAAAATGGCAGTTTTATTGAACCGATTAAGGAACTATCTAAATTATGTCTAAACAGTACATGATGGATTAGCACGGCATTTAATCCCATGTTACCTTACATAAGTTGTACTGTCAGTGGTGATGGCAATTGGCAACGATGTAGCAAGGTAGGTTTTTAGTTTGGAAGCGAACTATTTAATTTTAGAATGAATCCTACCACTGAAGTTTTGTAAATGTATATTGTATATGGATATGGGATAGGAACCCTAATGTCACCTTGGAATTAAACTATAAGAGTTAGGTTTTCTTTTATCTCCAAACACGCATCAAACTAAATCAAACACTGATTTATCTGCCTCAAACAAGGAGTGACAGTCGGGACACTGCAAGTCTGACCTAAATTGCCATCCTTAACTATAAATTTAATGCTGTCTGTTCTCCTTTATCATGTTATCTTCCAGCTTTTAGTATGCTCTCCTTTCCTGTCCTGAAATGTGAAAATAAGTCGTGGTATTTGACATGGAATTTGATGGTAGGATTTTACCCAAATATGATACTGGTTGGACTATAGATTTGTCGTGAAATCTTTTTACTTTGTATCAAGCAGGCTGTTGATGTTGCACTTGCTAACTCTAGCATTGTTTGTCTACTTTGCTGTTTATATGTCATCCACAAAAACCACTGACATACTGTTCCGTGACTTCTGCAGAGTTCTCAAGTTACATCTGATCCTCCTGATGTATGTAATTATCCGCGAAGTCCTGCCCTACCTCTTGGTTTAACTGCAGCTCTGTCTCTTTTGATTGCTCAAATCATCATAAACGTTTCAACTGGGTGTATTTGTTGTAGAAGAAGCCCTCGAATCCCTGATTCTAGTTGGAGGCTGGCACTGCTTTGCTTTGTATTATCTTGGTAATTTTCATTTCAGTTAATCATTTTTACCCTCTTATTCCTTATGGAATCTGTGAATGTTGTCAATTTCTTAGCTTTAAAATAGAATTATGAATTTCATTCTTATGAGGAGAAATTAGCTTTGAGCAGGCCTGCATTGGTGGGCAGCATAGATAAATGGTGATAATTCATTTCGTGGGATGATGAAACATAATCAGAGTCCAAAGAGCATAGAAATATTAGTTATATAGACGATTCAACCTGTACACAGAAGAGACCAGAAGTTACATTAAATAGGGTGAATGAGCACTTCCAGGAAAGGAAAAACAGGGAATAGAAGTATATTTAAGGTCCACATATCTCAGCCATGAAGTACCCAAAGGCTAGGAATTAAGTATGATGACTACTGCTAAAACATAGGAACTTAATCACAGCCAAATCGCGATTATCCCTCCTTGAGAAGGAATATTGCCAGATCTGAAAATATTGCCAGATCTGAATGAGTTTTAATGCTTTATTTTCAACACAATATATTTGAAGTAGATGCTGGACCATATGCTATTACCTTTTTTTGAGGAATATGCCAATTTCTTTTCATTATAGTGCTTGTTTGGGAAGCACAAAAAAGTGGTTTTTAAGTACTTTTCCGCAAGTCTTGAGCAAAAAAAAAAAAGTACTTTTCCGCAAGTGGAGACAAAATTCCTTTCACATATTTACCTTGAATATCATAAAATCACTTCTAAAGCTAAAACAAATAGGAAAATAATCTAATTTTCTTCTCAATTAGATCATTGTTTAAGTTGTAAGCTACATGGACAGCTGGAGATGGCATCCTTTGGTGCCGAAGTTAGGTTGCCCAAGAGGAATCTGAGCTTGAGAAATTTTCTCCAAAGATGTAAAATGAAAGTATTTTCCAAGCTTAAAGGTTGCAAACACTAAGCAGTTATAGGCCGATAGTTAAATATTTTCATTTTCTCTGTGAATTGTGCAAAGGAAAACACAATACTCCTTGTCATTTCTCCTTATATATTTCATTTTTTTCTTAAAAAAAAAAATTCTCAATATCCAGCAAGATAGTTATAGTTTAGTATCTTCACAATAGATTATTGTTCAGATTTTTTCCCCTTTGATCAATGTTTTAAAATTCAGATGGATCACTGCAACAATAAAGGGATTGATTTATGATTATTAGTTTGGGGGGACTAGAGACGTTCCACCCCATATTCTTTTTTTGCAAACAGAATACTAGGCCGATTTGCCTCACTATAAATATGGCACAATGTTAGGACATAGGAAAGTAAACATGAAGGTAATGAAAGAGGGAAGGTGAGTGAGACTACTAGAGAAGAAAGTAGTAAAGGTCAGACACAAAAGTCAAAGGTATATAGCTGAAAAATACAGAGAATCACAGGAGCAAAAATGGAGTTATGATGAAAAATTTAGGAGAGGGATAATTAAAGGGGAAACTAGGAAATCAGGTAGAATTTTGCGAAGGGACCATGAAATAGAATTATCATCCTGATAGTTAGTAACAGTTGTTTATCTAGTTATATGCTTTTGCTTGATTTTTGGCTGGTAGTTTGTGTTCTTCTGCTTATGAGGGTGTAGCATGTTGTGCTGTGATTGAAAGTGGTACATCTTGTTTAAGCCTGTGCTAGTGAGAGTCAGTTTTGGGTTGTGATTAACCGTATTCGAACCTGAAACTGCAAACTAATTGAAGAGAGATAGCAAATGATGAGAAAAAATTAGCTATTCTATCCACCCTCCTAAGACAGAAACACACTATACACCCTTTATTCAACTGCAATACGACCCATTCCAGCATGCCAGGTCACAGATTAAGACATCATCCAAACTTAGAGGGTTTTGGATGTCATAAAAAGGATCTTTTTAACTCTTTGTAATCCATTTAGGGAAGCCAGTGAGTAGTTTTATTGTAATATGTGACCCAATAACTACCAAATATTAACATACCACAATCTGGCTATTAGTAGTCAACACATTGTTGTGTTTTAATAAATCATTATAACGTATGGATAATATTAAGGTATACATAATACATGACTACTAGTGAATTTTCATAATGAGTAAGTCTTCTTTAGACATGCTTGTACTTTTAGTATGTAAAAACTTTATAATACACAGCGTAATTTAGTACATTCTATTGAAAAAGAAAACGTCATGCTGATGAGATTGTTCTAGTTGTTTTCCTTTTCATGCGCAGTATTTCTTCTTAGGTTAGGGTACATAAATATGATGCATGATTGCACATAGATTTGGTGCTTTATATTAACTTCTTCATTGTTGACTTTGTTTTGGAACTTCTTTTTTGAACTTTTACATAATTAGTAAAGATTTGATACAAAGCTTATTCACAAGCTGTATGAGCTAATCACTAAATTTGTTTTTTTGTTTTACATTCTGAATTTGTAGGCACATTGAAGTCTTTAAACCTGTAAAACATGTTCAGGCCAAAAAAAACCCTGTAAAACATGTATTTTGATTTCTGTACAAGGCTAAGGCTTTGTGAATAGAATATTTGTGGTTGGTTTCTTCTTGAACTGTGCTGACATGAATTTCATGTATGACAATGACAAAAACTGTGCAGGCTTCATTTTATATTTGAAAATTCACCATGTTCTCCTCTAAGGCCTTGTTTGGTATGAGGGAAAGAGAAAAGATAAGGAGAGGAAAACATTATTATTTTACAGTTTGTCATTTTCTTGTAAGAAAGAGGGATATGAGTGTCATTTTCTTGTAAGAAAGAGGGATATGGGTGTCATTTCCCCTTCTCTCACCTTTCCATTCCATTTATTTCCCATCAACTATATCAACAGTGGTCTAACTTCTAAGGAGTGTATTTTATACGTCTTGAATTATCAGCCTAGTATGTTAGGTTAGGTTTACAATTTATACAGGTAGCATATTGATCAGCTAATATTGTTGTTTAATGTGAAACAGGTTCACGTTTGTTATTGGGTTTCTCCTGCTACTAACCGGTGCTGCTCTTAATGATCAACATGGTGATCAGAGCATTTACTTCGACAACTACTACTGCTATGTGGTGAAACCTGGAGTTTTTGCCGGAGGTGCGATCCTGTCCCTTGCAAGTGCAGCATTTGGAATTGTCTATTACATCACTCTAAGCGCGGGAAAGAACGCTGTCGATAGTACGTCGATGCCAAATCAAGGCGGAATAGCCATGGGACAACCACAGTTCCCACCAACCCAGACCAGTCAAGACCCAGTATTTGTACATGAAGACACATACATTAGAAGACAGTTCACTTGATCAGTAAATATCTCTGGACCAAAGAGCGATATGCATCGGTGGATGACATTTTACACAGCAGTTTCCATGGATGATGAACTTGTGAAAGTGAAGGTTGGAAGATGCTTCAGTCAATATTTTGGTGTATTTGCAGGTAGGATTTGTTCATATACATGAGAAAAGACAGCTTAGTTAGGGGATTATGATTGTTTTGTTTTTGGAATTTGATGGTCCAGAGAAGACAAAATATGTTGAATCTTTATGCATTAATGATAGAAGATATGGTTAGAATTTGTTGAAATTCTAAAGTTGTTCAGTTTCAACCTTGAGTTCACTTGTTTTTGCCAATCCGCTGGGAAGGAAGCAAGAATTAATGAGAAGTGCTTATACAATTTTATTTTTATTTTTTATGTTATTTTAGAATTGTAGCATAATATATTTTGTTTTGGAAGTGTGGAAGCAATAATACTCTCCTCCCAACTACTAATTTGCAAGTGAGAGTCATCATTTATGAAATAAATTGATATTCTTATCCCCTAATTTGTAACTTTATAACTATATAATTTATAGTTCGTTGGCTAAATTACTCTTTAACCCTAAAAAAATATGTATTAGTTTTTTTTGAAGTACTATTTTACATTGGATGTTTTTTCATTGATAGAAAACCCTCTTAGTATATGTGTAATAAATAGGAAGAGTTTTACTACTTTATCCAATTCTTAATATAAGACATATTTACTTAATTTGATTAAATTAAAAAAGTTAGTTAATATAACATGTATTTTTTAAAACACTCTAGTCATCTTTCTTAATTCTCTCATTCTTTCTCCTCATTGATTTTGGTTGATAGAGCTTCAATAGGAGCAAATTAGAAAAACATTAAAAAATATATGAAAATTATATCTTATATTCAAAATCAAGATCAACTCCCCCCAACATACTTTGTATTAAGGACAGGAGAAGTATTAATAAATAAATAGGAAGGGTTTAAGGAAAAATTATAAATTAAAAAGACAAAATAAATTGAGATTTTATATTTAGAAATAAGATAAATTCCTCTGTTAGCTTTTACATAAGATCGATAATGATAACTAAAGATATTATATTTAGTTAATTTTTTTTTTTATATATATTTTTTAAACCAGACTCTCCAGCAACACATATCAATGTTTGACTCAAAAAAAAAAAAAAAAAAAAACAAACAATACATCAATGGGGAAAATGTGTTTTGTATCTCATTTAAAGACAAACACACAAGTTTTCACCCCAAAAAAAAAAAAAAAAATCACAAGTCATTTTGGCACGAGATTTTTCTTTTGAAATTTTATTTTATATATCTAGCTGCTACGATTTTAATTATTTAACTTATTCTATTAAAAAAACATGATACTAACCAAATGTTAAATACCTAACAAAAATTCACTCTTTGGTTTTGGTTAAGGTATATGTTTAATCATCTAATTTATATCAAGTCTCAGTTTAATCTCTTATATTTATAAAGTGTATTTTCATTTATTTTTTGCTACATTATTTTTAGTTATTAATCTTATTGTCTTAACATCATTAATCCCACTTAACGAAAAATGGGGTTCGATTTTTCTCCTAATCCTTTTCTCATTATCACTCGTCATCTTTAAATCATATCCGCCTAATTAATCACAATACTACTTTTACATCTCTTCTCTTTCCAATCAATGGCCCAGATGAGCTGATGAGAGAAAATGAGAAAAAGGATGAGGAGAAGATCCTCTTCCCGAAAAATGGTAGCTCAGCAAATTTAAATGATGATCATGCAATAAATATAGACAAAACATACTTAAACTTTAATTCTTTAATCTCATCACTTTTATATTTTAAAATTTAAACATGTTTTTTCAAAATTTATTTGTATGATCACAATTTAAATATACTTAGTTAGTGTTAGATAAGACTAACAGAGTTAAAATTAAGGGACTAAAAATACACTTTACAAACTTGAGAGACTGAGTTGAAATTTGACCTAAATGAAAATAACCAAATGGGCACTTTAGCCCTCTTGGTTTTTTATAATAACATAAGCATATTTAAAATTGATTTTAAAAAAAATAACAGTAAAATCAATTAAACACATTAAGAGATGCTTTCAGTTTAATAGGTTTAAAAACGTTAATATTAAATTTTAATGTAATAATATTTTTTCCAACGTAATAATATATTTATATATTGACGTTTTCTTTCTTTTTATAATTGGCAGAATATTGATATTAAAAGAATAAACTCAAGAGATAAATTTTTTTTTTTTTTTAAAAAAAAATGAATCTCTTAGGGCAACTCTGTCTGCGCGGCGCTCCCTAGACCTTATCGTATCTGACTAAAGAACCAGAAATTGACCCCATAAATTCAAATTTCAAATCACGCTCCAACGGTCATAACTTCTAGGGTTCTCTAACGTCTCTCTCACGACCAACTATACATATAGCACCGCCTATCTGCATTTCCCTCGCCGATCTGCATTCGGAATCAGACACTTCTACGCATTTCTCGATTCTCAGTTCCCAAATACAAAACATCTTGTTTTGATTCAATTGAGACTTAATCATGGACTTCCACACCCTCTCAAGGAAGCAGCTCCAAGCCCTGTGCAAGAAGAACCAAATCCCAGCAAACATGACTAATGTTGCGATGGCCGATTCTCTCGCTGCTCTGGAGCAAGTAACGTGTTTTTCTTCTTTCTTCCCTTCTGCTGCAATATAGAACTTGTGTCTGACTTTCTTGATTGGATGTAATACGTTTTATCTTTGATTCCATTTTAAAGCGTTTTAATTATGCATTTCGATTCAAATATCAAGCAATGATATTCTTCGCTGCTGAAACTGATCCTATTCACTAGGCTGATATTGCATTCTTATGAGCCCTTTGGTGTTTTTCTTTTTACGTGATATTGTGTGTGTGTGTCAGCAATCAGGCAATACCCTGCACTTCGATTCTTTTTCTACTGCGTTTTGGAAAAGTCTTCGAGCAACTTGCTTTGTCTAATGGGAAAACAGAGAATAGAAAGTCTTCAAATTTTTTCATCGTCTTTTAATGTTATTGTAGCATTAAGAAATCATCTCAATCTGTAATCAAGGTTCTTCCTCATTGTTCTCCTGATTTTAACTATGGATTTTTAAATCTTCAATTGAATATGTTAGGTTGAAGGAATAGAAGAATTTTTGAATCCCGTAGACACTGATGCCCAAAAGTTTCCCGATGAGAAGGGAGCTGGAACCTCAGCTTGCCGGACGTCCACTCGGAGAAAACCAGTTGTGGAAGAACCTGAAAGCTCCAAGGTCTCTACTAGGCTTCGACGTGGGACAAGAGGAAAAACTGATGAAGAAATCGATCAAGAGAACAAAGATCTTAATGTTCCCGTGACTCCTGCAGCGCCAACAACCAGGAGAAGAGCTCCAGTAGCGTCCACACGCAGAAAGGAGGAGGATGAAAAGCCAGCTGATCATGTCCCTAAAACTCCTGCAGCTTCAAACAGCAGGGTGAAGGCTACTTCGGCTTACAATACCAGGAGGTCAGTGAGGTTGTTGGATAAGGGCTTGTCTAAGATGAACTTAATGGACAATGAAGAAACAGGATCGGTTAATGTTGATGCGATTTCTGAAGAATTGTCAAGTGTTTCTCAGCAAATGGAAGACTCAGAAGACACTGAAAATGGTATGTCCCATGTATTTTCTTTCCTAAGCCTCGAATCTTCTGTTCTTCTTCTTGAGATAGATCTTGTATTTTACTTTTCGGGTCCTAAATTAGCAGAGGGTATGATGCAGGGGCTAGCTCACTAGCAATATCAACTGAACTTATTGAGAAAAGTGATGAATCGGAGCTTACCTCTTCAGCAAAGAACTTGTCTAAGGTAAGTTTTGTGGACGCTGATGAAACAGAGTCAGTGAAAATTGATGAGATCTTTGAAGAAGTGACTGATCTTCCTCAGAAGATTGAAGAATCAGAAGATGCTGTGGAGGGTATGTCTGAGCAGGACATCTTTTGTTTCTAATTTATTTCTTTTTGGGGACCTTTGTTGTTGGTGTCCTAAATTAGGTTAGCTTATGATGCAGGAGCTAATTCACAGACTATGTCAATTGAGGTTATTGAGGAAACTGACGAATTGGAACTTACCTCTTCAGAAAAGGAAATTGATTTTGAATGCCAATCAAACGATTCCAATTCAGAAATGCCATTAGTTTCAGAGGATGCAAGTGACACAGGAGCTAATCTGCTGGCCGAACCACAAGAGAGTCCTGTGGAAATCGACAAATCAGGATCTCCATTGGATATGAACAATGGTTCTGAATCAGACATTGAATCAACCATGTCAAATGCCACGGAAGTGAATGATGCTATTAATAAATCAGGTGCGTTTTCCCATTGGTTGAATGATTCCTTGTGTTAAACTCTTTAGTACAATGATCTTGTTATTTCATAAGTATGTTCTTCAATAGACGTTGAAACTGGGATTATATGTCAAACTGATAATTCTTGTGATTTTTCAGATATGGTAAATGATATTCAGAACTCAGCACTGATGCTTTCTTCTCATGCTGAGAACGAAGCAGTAGCTGAAATGGATGGTGACTTAGCAGAAATACATGCTTCTGAAGTTGATGATGAGGTTGATGCTTCTATGATGGTTGTTGGAAACAAGAATGAGGCAATTGACATTCAGGTAGAAATGATCTCAGCTGAGAACAAAGTAATTGAAAGTGCTTATGACAATCAGAATTCTGAGGAAATGTTTTCTGCTGAGAACAAAGCAGTTGAAAATGCCTGTGACATTCAGAATTCTGAAGAGATGTTCTTTGATGAGAAAGAAGCAGTTGAAGCTGAAGAATTGGGATTTAAAACCTCATCAGACATTGAAGAATCCAAGGAGCATGTAGAGAAGGATGCTGTTATGGAGGTCAGCAATGAACCATCATCATCAGAAGGAAATACAAATGTCCAAATTTTAGCAGATTCTCTATCTTCAGAAGGAAATATGAATGCCCAAGGTGTAGCAAATTTTCAATCTCCATTTGTTACAAATGAAGATAAAACAGAATCTGAAACTACAGATGTTCAATCTTCATTGGTTAGAAATGAAGCTGAAGCAGAATCTGAAGCTACAAATGTCCTTAGTGTAGCAGATTCTCCACTGGGTACAAATGAAGCTAAAGCAGAATCTGAAACTGCAGATGTTCAAATCTGCAGAAAAGAAGCTGAAGCAGAATCTTCATTGGTTAGAAAAGAAGCTGAAGCAAAATATGAAACTACTGATGTTCAAATCGGCAATGAAGAAGATTGTAAGGAAACTGCTGATGTTCCAACTCTGACTTCTGCTCCAATAAGTTCTGAACAAAAGACCACTGATGTCCCAATTCAGTTTGCTTATCAAGATCAGTCAGCACCAAAAAATAATGCAGCAGTGGAAGTAAAATCGGTTACAATTACAAAGCTGTGTGATGAGGAGGGAGATAAGCAGAAGGAAAACCAGGTCAATGATGATCTGAACAGTAAAAGCATGAGGCAGCTCAAGAAGATGCTGAAGAACTTATCATTAGATAATCAAACCAATAACGACAAGAATAGTAATTCTGTTGTTAAGGTGAGGCTGAATTTCTTTTTTCACTTGCAATTTTTTCACTTTAAGTGACTATATTCGTATCAACAATCTAATTCACTTGCATTTATCAATGTTCAGGAAGTGGAGAGGAAAAGAACAGCGTTGCAGGAACTGCCAGAGAACCGAATGATAGCGAGCAATGGTCAGCCATTATTATGACCATGAAGACGAATTGCAAGGATGAGAAGAATGGGAAGGAAATCTTTGGTGTCTTCCTTGTATTCATCTCTTTTCTTTTACTTGTTTTTAATTGGGTGTCCTTGGTTCAATATTTGATAGTTTGGCTGCAAATTCCATCTTCATTATGTCATTTGGGCTGCATTTCAAGCTTCCTTAGTGGACACTTTTCTTTTGTATCTTAAAACAATCTATATCATACATTTTGTAGTTTGTATTTCAAGTTACCAGATTGAGGGTGTTATTGAAGCATTTTGAGTCATGTGCCAAAGAAGAAAACTACTGGAATTCTTGCACAGATTGAGGGTGTTTTTTTTTTTTTTTTTCCCGCTTTAAGAAAATCTTGTAGATCATCTCCCCATTGTAACACTCTGATGAAACTAATTTCAAGGATGATATTTTCTCTACTTCCATAGAGTAAGAAGAATTTGCCTAAAGTTTTTACCAAAACAAAACTATCTTTTCTTTTGATCACATTGAAGTAAAATGTGACTTTTAGACATATATATCTTACATGTTTCTCTGATGAAACTAATTTCAAGGATGATATTTTCTCTACTTCCATAGAGTAAGAAGAATTTGCCTAAAGTTTTTACCAAAACAAAACTATCTTTTCTTTTGATCACATTGAAGTAAAATGTGACTTTTAGACATATATCTTACATGTTTCTCCATCAAAACTATATCTATGTTGGTTTCATTCACAAATTTGCTGATGTTGGCAAAATTGTGCCCTACAAATTTTATAAGTTTAACCACTTATTTACCAATTTTATAAGATATATTTACAAATTTGCTGATGATGTTGGCAAAAAAATAAAATAAAATTACAAAATTGTTGTAGTCTTTTTTTCTAGGAAACATTCCAAAAATCCAGGAAAAGCACCAAAGTAGTAATTTTTAACAAAAATTGTACCTAATTGAAGCAGTTCGAAAAGTATTTTTCCAAAGTAATATAGTCAAAGGCGTTAGTCAACGGACACCATTGATGGCGTCAGTCGACTGACGCCTCGGCCGGTGGCGTCGATCAACCGACGCGTCAGAATCGACCCACCCCCACACCCCATCCCCCACCCCAATCACACATGCCCCCAACCCCAATCACACACGCCCCCAACCCCAATCACACACATACACAACACACACACGCCACCCCCCCCCCACAACTTCACTTGTGAAATATATTGTATATTATTATTAGAACCATTATAAGAAACAGAATGAGGGAGATGGAGGACGGAGGGAGTTTTGCAGATGAGGGAGGGAAGGAGAGAATGAGGGAGAGTGAGTGAATGGTGAGAGAGGGAAGGAGCTAAATAGGGAGTCACGGGTGGGGGTGGGGAGTCAGTCACAGGTGGCAGTGGCACCATTTTAGATTTCTTTGTGTTCTTCGTAGACGCCGAGTAAAAAAAATGAACAAAATAACACAAAATCTATGACCTTCAAAGCAAAAACCAGAAAAAGCGGAGAGAAATGGTGAAAGTATTTGATTATACGAAGAACACAGAGAAATCTAAAATGGCAAAATGGGAGGACAGCGAGGAGGTAGTTTTCTCGAGAGAGCAAGAGGTTTTGGGGAAGAGAGAGGAAATAGTGAATGCAAGAAGTGTGGAGAATGGAGGGAAATATGAATATAAACGTTACAAATCCGAAGAGTCAAGGGCAAAAGAGACAATTCACCCAAAAAAGCAAAGGTGACGTGTGCGAAATGATGGGTGCATTTAATGTGCACAGTCTATCCATTTAATGCGCGCAAATACCGCAAACGGCTAAGCGTGGCGGTTTCGGCTTTTGGCGTCGAGAGTGGCAGTTTGTCAATTAGTCATGATGACATGAGAAGAGGAAATGAAAGCTATCTCGGATTCACATGAACTCTCAAACTCCATCTCGATTCTTTGAGCATACGTCACCAACAAGCGGGATCAAGCTATATGAGGTCGGATAGTGTCCGAGAGGCAAGCTAAGGAACCTAGTTCTGCTCATATTAGTCCGAATTAGGGGAAAACACTAGAGCATATGAACCGGGAATCCGGATGTTGATGCACCAGAATACGAACAACCATGAGCAGAACGGAGTCCAAAGGAAATGAACCCGACTTACACAACTGGGGGCAAGTCACAAAAAATATGAGCAAAAATGAAGTTCGTTTCAAACACAACTCAGATAAAAGCGAGCCACTCAGGCACAAGATCTGGGTGAAATAGCCAATGCACCCCGGCAATCCAGAGACCTGAACTACCATGCTGGGGGCAACTGTTGCGGACCTATATTAGGCCTATTTACGGAGTGGCCCAACAAAGAGCAATCCGCTACAGGATCCACCCATAATGAAGGAGGACCTTAACCAACCTTCAATTACTAATATGCCAGTAATCAAATGTACGTGAGTTTTTCCAAAACTCAATAGAAGATATGTTGTGTTGCAAATCTGCTTCACAATATACCATCTCCAAATTTCCTTTGTTTTTCACTCATAACTTCGGCTTTCATGCTATGTTGTCAAATCCTCAGAATATTGTTGTTTCCTGTTTTCATGGCTGCTTCATCGGTTTCCCGCACCTTATAATAGGAATGAATTTGTAAAGTTAATACAATAATTAGGGAAGAAATAGAAAAAATATTTGTTAATGGTGACAATGTATTGAAAGTTATGTATATGGGAATGACCATGTTGTATGATATGTATTGAAAGTCTTATTAATGTTAAGAACGTTCTTGTGAAAACCATTACGAATCTTGTCAAATTCATTATTGCTTTTGTGAATTCCATTACGAATTTTATCAAAAACCACAAATGTTGGCGAACCCTGTCTAACGTTTGTTTAGTCAGAAACACTCTTATAAAAACCATTATAAATCTTATCAAACTCATTATAGTTCTTGTGAATCCCACTATGAATTTTGTTTAAGGGTACAAGTGTTGGTGAATCCTATCTAACGTTTTTTTTCCATCAGGAAACACTCTTATTAAAATCATTATGAATATTGTCAAAGTCATTATTGTTCTTGTGAATCCCACTACCACTATGAATTTTGTCAAAGACCACAAGTGTTGGTGAATTCTGTCTAACCATTTTTCCATCAGGAAACACTCTTATCAAAATCATTATGAATCTTGTCAAAGTCGTTATTGCTCTTGTGAATCTCATTATGAATTTTGTCAAAGGCTACAAATATTGGTGAATCTGTCTAACAATTTTTCACTGGAAATGCTCTTGTAAAAACCATTACAAATATTGTTAAACTCATTATTGCTCTCGTGACTTTCATTACGAATTTTGTTAAAGGCTACAAATGTTGGATGTTGGTGAATCTTGTCTAACGTTTTTTCATCAGGAAACACTCTTGATGTCAAAACCATTATGAATATTGTTAAACTCATTATTATCGTGAATCTCATTACGAATTTTGCCAAAGGCCACAAATGTTAGTAAATCTTGTCTAACATTTTTTCATCAAAAAATGCTCTTGTGAAAACTATTACAAATCTTGTCAAACTCATTATTGCTGGTGAATCCCATTACGAATTTTGCCAAAGAACAGAAATGTTAGTGAATCTTGTCTAATGTTTTTTCATCAGGAAACACTATTGTAAAAACCATTACAAATTTTTTCAAACTGATTATGGCTCTTGTATATCCCATTACGAATTTTGTCAAAGGCTACAAATGTTGGTGAATCTTGTCTAATGTTTTTTCCATAAGGAAACGCTCTTGTCAAAACCATTACGAATTTTGTCAAACTAATTATAACTATTGCTCTTGTCAATATCATTACGAATTTTGTCAATCTCATTTTACAATTAGTTAATATCATATCTAATATTGACATGAACATTCCTCATCATTTAATGACTTCCTGAACAAAAAGTTAATACAATGTCATTATTTATGAATAACGCCACACATCATTGCAGACCACACTCAATCGGCCGAACGAACTGAACACCTTCGAAACTGGGCAAACCCACCTCCACTCCAACTGATGGTGACAATGTGACACTCACAACCTAAAAACCTTAATACTCGCTTACTCGCGACTATGCGACGGATTGCACCCACCCTTGACAATTTAGGGACGACGACGTTGAGTGTGAGAGTTAGAGGAAGAAGAAGTTGGTTGGAACCTGGACAATACCGAGTTTCAGAGTTAGAGGAAGAAGAAGAAGAAGCCGAGAGCAATCGTGTGTGAGGTCACTTTGGTTTGTGATGTTTCAAAGTTACAGGAAGAAGAAGAAGAAGAACCCAAGCAATCCGACACTCTGTTTTCATTATAGAAGTCCTTTTGGCAAGATATGCAAATCCCTGATTGCCCCCTAAACTTCTCTGTCTTTTCAAAAATTTAATGGCCTTTTCAGAATTTTGGATTTTCATATGGTATTTAAGTGTTATTTTCCTTTATTTATTTTGTAGTGATATGAATTTGAAATACACAAACGAATCTATATGAATTGGTTAGATTACGATGCTCATGATATTGGGTGTGTTTTTTTTATTTATTTATGCTCATGATATAGATATTGATTTGAAGATATTTGATTCTCCTCCCTTTATCAGTAAGAATTTGCAAAAGTTAAATGTTAATTTTGGCCAACTTAATCAGTGTGTTCACAACAGGACCTGTATCTTATATGAAAGGGATAAGGGTCTTAATTGCCACGAAAGTTTTCGCTCAGGAGCACTCAGCACCCGAAAGTTTTTTTTGGAGCAAAAATTCCCCGAAAGTTGACAAAATGGAGCAATTTTGCCCCGGAAGTTTTTTTTAGGAGCAACTTTGCCCTGAAAGTTTTTTTTAGGAGCAATTTTATCCTGAAAGTTTACAAATCGGAGCAACAATTTAACGGTCAAGATTAACAGAAGGGCAATATTGCAATGTTTTTAAACTTCCGGGGCATTTTTGCTCCAAAAAAAACTTCCGAGTGCTGAGTGCTCCTGAGCGAAAACTTCCATGGCAAATAAGACCCTTACCCTATATGGAAAAAAAAACTTTATTAGTAAGAATTAAACTTTTCATGATATTATTTTTGTAAATGATTTTTAAAATTTATGAAGTAATTAATATTTTTAAGAGTTAAGGTGCAATTTTATCATCAAAGTTTTCCCGAGAAGCGTCTGGCAGAAACATGTTCTCGAAGGGGCAAAAATACCAACAAGCAATTTAAAATGGTATAGATTCACCAAAGCCATTAAATTTCATCAAACCTTAAATTCACCAAGACCAATTTAAAGTAAAACCTAACATATGTTTGATGAAATTTAACGACCTTAGTGAATCTATACAATTTTAATTTGTTTGTTGGTATTTTTGCCCCTTTCCAAAATTTATTTATGCAAGATATTCCTTGAGAAAACTTATGGATAAAGTTGCACCTTAACCCTTTTTTAACTTGACCCTTGCTATATACTCCTCCGGTTCTTATTATAAGACACCAACTAACAAATATATTTGATCCTTTTTATAAGGCACTTGTTTATTCCCAATGAGCATTAATTAATTATCTTTTTTCACGTACGCCCATAATTAATGAGGGTAGTGGGTGAAAATAATAATTAATATGATATTAGAGTTGATTGCAATTAGTAGGGATAATATTGATAATTATTGTAAGACAACTTTATTGACTTTAACTGTTTTTATTGGTTTGCGTGAATTGTTAGTTGATGCCTTATAATAAGAACCAGATGAAGTATGTTGTTGAATAATTATGATAAAAATATAAAATAATTAATTGAAAGTATGTTAGAATATATTTACTACTTCCTGTCTTAATTATAAGAATTAGTTGACTTTTTTTTGGAGAGATTAAGGAAACTAAATAAGTTACTTAATGATTTCATATGTTGTGTATTTTTAGATTATATATTAGTTTATTAGTCAAATTAATTAGTTTGAAGAAAAAATTAAAAATTAAAAGGGATGTGATATTGTTACTACCATTTTTTGTTACTACCAATGTTACTACCACTTTTCCACCGTTAGATCAGAATCTTAATAGGAGAGAGAAATTATAAAGGTAGATGAGATTCTGATCTAACGGTGGAAAAGTGGTAGTAACATTGGTAGTAACAAAAAATGGTAGTAACAATATCCTATCCCAAATTAAAATACTCTAAAGTAATTTAATTAGCTTCCTTAATATCTCCAAAAAAGTCAACTAGGTCTTATAATTAGGACCGGAGGTAGTAATTAATTAAGAGTATTTTCAAAAAGATAAGAGAATTTCTACAATTTTAATTAATATTTTAACTTTATGAATTAATCTCTTCAATCCTAAACATAGGATAGTCTAGGGGTTTAGCTTTGATTCTAAATGTAAGATCTTGATCCATTTTATTTCTCAAATTTATAATTTTTTAAAATTATTTCTATTGATTATTCATGTTAAATGAGAATTTATATAAATAGGATAGTTTATCATGCATATGATTCAATTTTGTTTTTACTAATTTTCTTAATATTGCATAAAAAATTATTAATAGTTATATTTTTCTTCAATTTTTTTAATATTTATAAATTACTAGTTATAAAAAGTATTTAACAATAATACTGTTCATTTGACTGGTAATTTGATTTGGGAGACCCCACTTTTTTTTCCCCTCATATTTTTCCCCTCCACTTCTGCAATAAAAATGACGAGTCATTTTTTACCTGAACTGATAGCTATTCACTCCACTCTCCGAAAGCCCAAGGAATAGAAATCGATTATAGAGCCCTTGCGCCTCGACCCACACCCACTGGCCACCACCGCTCGTTCAGCCGCCGGCCAGATCCTCTTACTGGCTGAGGTGAGTGGATTTCATGGTTCAAATGTTTTGGGAGTTTTTGGCGGTTTCTTTCCTCCTCAATTTTTGAACTCAAGTTTATTTGCTTTTCCCCTCTCGTTAGCTGAATGTTGGTCCAATTTAGTGGGGATTTATAAGAGAAAGGAAGGCTGCGATTTTTTCATCTCTGTTTTGGCCTTGTGTCTTCATTGAGAACGGTTCCTATTTATGGTGATGCAAGGTGGAGGTTTTTGCGTTTGTTCCGAAATGGGGTGGTGAATTCAATTTGTAGGAGGCAAGGCAGGGAAGGAGGTGTTTTAGAGGCTAAATGCTGCCATCTTGTGAACGATATTTAGCTTTCCAACATTTTACTCAATATCATTAAGTGGTTCAAACAATTTCTTAATTCTTAATCGTTTGCTTGCAAGAGGATGCACCGATGGATTCTGTAAAACTGTAACAAATGGGCCATTTACCAAAAAATCAATTATACTCACTCACTTCCTATCACTCCATGCGTAATGGAGCAACGTGTTCCGCCTCTGAGACCTTCTGATTCTTACCTCACTTTTTAAATGAAATTCCAGCTTCATGGAAGAATCAAGTTATACAGTCTGGGATAAATTGTCTTTTGGAGTTTTCTTGTGTAATTTAAATTGATGATGCATGCTTTGGCTGGGGCAAAACGAGTTACTGCGTCTCACTGGCCCACTGAGGCTATAGTGGTTTGCAGGCGGGTGTTTTGACGGCATAAAGTTTTCTTTTATTATTAACATCATCTAATTTGGGGTAACTGGAAACATTTATTCTGCTTGAATCTGAAATTTATATAAACTGATATATCTATCATTTTATGTAGGTGGAGGGTAATTGATGGAGACTTCAAATGAAAATTTGCAGCCTGCACCTATTTCTTCCGATGATAATGACCATCAGAACAATGATACAGTGGCTAGTGTCGTAAATCACAGGTATACGTTGCTTCCACTTCTCCATGTGGCTCAGAGGGAATAAGTTTCTTTCAGAGAGTGTCCTTTCTAGAGGGGTTGGAGAACTCTTCTATTTTAACAGTTTTGTTTGTGAAGGAGAGAGGCGGGGAAGCATATGATGGTTTATAGGTTGAACTTGAATGCTCTTTGGAATAGGGTAGTTATAGGTGAAAGACATCCTTGAGGTGTCAAACATGTAAAATGCCCTAGGGAGGTGCTAGAAAGGTGCTCACCCTAGTGAAGTGAGGTGCTAAAATAAGTAGAAACATATGATATGTAGACAAAAACTATAGATAAATGTAAATTGAAATAAGATTCATACATACATGCATACATAGATATATTCTGAAAAATGTTATGATGTATGAATAGAAATTCATAAATGTAGTAGTCATGTCAATCATATTATTAATAAACGATAAGGTGCACTACTCAAGTTCATGCCACAATTGTTTGTCCCTCTACGTGCTCTTTGTTTTCTCATATTTATTTACATTATAAAACCCTAAAAGCTATTAACTTTTATGATATTTTGTCTAAAATTTTCCTATCTTATCTAATATTTTAACCTTAAGACTTTCCTAGTTTTATTAGGAATCTTTCCTATCTTACTTAATATTTTAAATCTAAGACTTTCCTATTTTTTATTATAAAATTTTCCCTTGTCATATGATATTTTAAATATGAAACTTCCCTATTCTGATTAATTAAACACCTAAACCTACTACGCCCTCAACAGCATCATCTCCAAGCCAATACAGCAGTGTCATCCCTCAGAAAAAACCTACTGGTAATATCAGTGATGTGCCAAAGATGCTTGCCTTATGCTGAGCAAAGGGAGTGTTTTTTGGCGTCCAACCCAAGCCAGCCCCTCTCATGCTACGGAAGCTGCTAAGGCTGTGTGGTGCCTTGCTTTAGCACTTTGTATTTATTTATTTTTGGATTATGTGATAAAAGATGCAGAATTTATGCTTGGGGCTTATGGATTTTAGGGCAGTAGATTCAACTTACTGATACATTAATGGGATGCTCAAGTTAACCATGATTTGCATAAATTCTGGTAATATAGGAGAGAGAAAAAATTGAAGATACATTTTACTTGAACAATTTTAACTGTTGAAAATTTTCTTAATCTTTTAACTATTTTTTGTGCAATAATGATTAATACAGTATGACTGAATATGTACATTTCTGATTGATGATTATGCTTGAGATTTTGTAGAGGTGCTGAATCAGAGCATGATATTTCGAGGGAAGAAATTAAACACATATTAAAAGTTATTGCATCCACTGGGAGATTCTGGTATGAAGAATAGTATTATCAGTTTGTTTATGGCTTTTCTGCAATGTGTCTACTGAGATGTGTGTATTCTTCCTGAATATATGATTGCAAATGGCTGAAGAAACCAAAAATGTTTTTGTAGCAAATTTTCCACAAGGAAAATCTGTCTTTATATATCAGTGTTCTTAACAAAGGGAATCTTACCTGGCAAAATGATATAATTTATGATGCTTAAACAACTAACAAAGGTTGTCTTAATGACTCAACAGAAAGGGTCATTTCTCTCGCTTCCCTTTGAAGTCAGGGAGCTTTGTTGTTCTCCTTAATTTTGTATCTTTTTTCCTTTTTCCCTCCCCTGTTTTTATGACCCTATCTTATCCTTCTCTTTTGTAATTCTTATTTTTTTATCTAAGAAAATTCTTGTTTCTATGGACAAAATTACTAGTACTTTGTGGTCTTTCTTATTTTTAGATCAAATGGTTTCAATGACAATATGTCAATGTATGAGCACATGGTCTCATGAATCTACTATTTCATGATGAAGAGATAACAGATAAACTATTTGTTTACTTTCGTAGGGCTTTATATTGATAAAGTCAGTATAATTCCATCTAGATCTATATTAATAATGCTAATGTAGTCATTTTTCATTGTTTCACGCCTAACTTTCAAAATAATAGGCATGACTGGGATAAGTTGAAGAGCATGCTATCAATTCAGCTGAAGCAGGTATGGGGAGGTATGCTAGCAAGTAGGCGTTATATATTTTGTTTTAAGTCTCAAAGACATTGATAATATATTTTCATAGGTTAAATGGGATTTTACTATTATACTTTTATTGCATGGTTGTCCTGACAGTTTTTGCCTCATAACTGCTATATAGGTATTGTCAGAGTATCCTGAAGCAAAAATGACAAGTGAGCAGCAATATGCTTCTTTAGGAGAGTCCTACTCCGATCTAGTAAACAAATTGGATGAAGGTATTTTACCTTATTTTATGCCAATAAGCTTAAAGGGAGGTTTTATCGAATTTCTATAAGACTAGCAATGCTATATGGTAGTTAATGTTGGGCTTTTAAAGGATAACAACAATATAAAGTTGGGGCATAAGAGGTTAGGATGTTGAGATGAATGTGTTTTCATACTAGAAAAGATAATATTCATAATGAACATATACGAGGAAGAGTTGGTGTGGCATATATGAAGAGAACATTGTATAAAATCATTTAAGGTAGTTCAGAATTATACAAAGGTTGTTGGAGGCGTTAGTAAGGATAGAACAAATAGTTTTAAGTCTTGTGAAGATGGGTAGATGAAGACCAAAGAGAACACTCAATGAAGTTCTTGAACCGGATCTACTGACGACGTCGTACAATCCTTGTAGTCGACCCCAGCCCTTGGGATAAGGCTTGTTGTTGTTGTTATTGTTTTCAAAACATCTATGAAGGATTAAAAATTACTGACAGGGTTATGGCACTAAAGGGAAGATGAGTTTCTTGTATCTGAAGTGTTTGTTCTCAAGTAATATTATGATGTAATAATTGTGTTTTCATTTGTTGGTATATGATGGGTATCTGATGGACCTATTGATGTTAGATGCATGGTTCACAGTAAGAAGAAAGAGAGGGCCCAAAAACGTTTTAGATGGAAAAGTGTTTTAAGGAAAAATAGTGAGGTCTGAAAATAGAATTGAGAATGAAGTGGCAAGGAACAAAGGTTGATAGTGAATTGGGCATAATTAATTTTGTCGTGTAATTTCTTAGTGGAGAAAGATTGTCCATCTAAGGTAGTTTTTTATGATGGGGAAGGAAGCTGGAGAAAAAGGTATCTCTTTGGAAGAGGTGGAGAGAACCTGGCTCTTGAAAGCCAGAAGTGTGTTTTGTGGGCATCATAGTTACCAATTTCTTTTTTTGCTTCGACTCTACCTTTGTTCAGGGAGAAGACGCTTTATTTCCTTTTATTCACTATGTGAATATGTTAGTAGAGGATTTTCTAAATATTTTAAAGCTTTTATTAAGAAGACTAAATCTGTTGTTTTAACTTGAAAGAATGTATTTTAATATATTAATGTGCTGGATAGATTACCCAATCATGTCTTCTTCCATAAAATTTACTCAATGCTTTTTTCAATTGCAGCTCTTCTTTCCTTTTATGAAGGCCCTCCATTTACATTGCAGAGGTTGTGTGAGGTAAGTGTGGGCGGTATTATGTTCTGTGTGTTAGTAAACATTTGTTTTTTTCTTCTTCTAAGCAAATGTTAATAAATGCACCTCCTTTACATTGCAGAGGTTGTGTTAGGTAAGTGTTGTGTGGTATTATGTTCTGGCTGTAAGATTCATGTGTGCTAGTAATCGTCTCTTCTTGTCTTGGATGCAAATGTTAATAAATGCACCTTTTCTAGCTTGATCGGTCTTGCTTTTGTTTTGATCTTTGCTTTCATATGTTGTGAAATGAGAGCCATGTCTACTGCTTCACCTTGGTAGCCTCCCTATGGCTGTTTCAATTTAGTCTTGGTGATATGCTGCGAGACTGGATAGCTCTTTTGCATTATTGAGCCTTTTTGGCAATATCCTTTTTTACTCTTCATTTTGTCTTCGAGGTGATATACATCCCATAGTTGTATTTCATCTCCAACCTCTGATATTATTTCTTGGTTATAACCTAAATATATTTTAAAGTTATTAGAGCATTGACATAGAAATCAGGCAATTTTTGTTGAAAATTTAGGATACTTTTATCAGTCTAATATTAATAAATTAGTAGAATGACTTTGCATAACATTAATGAATAGTGTTGGTTATAGTGATTCAGTTAAAATTCACATGAACCATCAACTACTATAAATATTAGGGTGAAGTACACTTTAGTTTTGTAGGATCCCAACATTGGTCCACCAAGTTTGATACCTTGAACTCTATCCTCTTGTTTTATGAATTTTGAAACTATTAAAATGGCAACCAAAGTCCAAAACAACAGTGGAGGGTCACAGTCAACTAAACTAATGCTTGTTCCCAATTGATCCCTCTCTTAAGGTAGCTGTGAGTCTGTGACACCAGTAGTCCGTTGTTTGTCTTTGTTAGGAATGGATTGAAGATCTACACTGTTGGTTTCCATGAGTGTTACATAATAATTTCCTCACAGTCTTCCTTCCCTATACTTTTTTATCCAAGCCGTTTATACAAGTGTGTTTCCCTTGTTTAGGTCTTCATCATTTGGTTTTGATGGAGACTTAAGCAAGCCTAGTGAACCAAGCCGTTTCCATTGAATAACTATTGGAGCATACAAAGGGGTATTGATTGGACATTGGTACTGCTTTTAGTTAAATGATGACATCATTTGTTTAAAACTTTCCCTAGTCTGAGTATTTCGTAGTTCTTTTTTTGTGTGTATATATAAATTTTTATATTTTCTTAGGATGTTGTGCATGCTCACGGCAGCTGCCATGCATCTGCCTTGGTGTTATGGCTGTTTTGTCTTTTCACTATTTTTCAATTGTCACCATATACCATTGAAAACAAAAAATGATTCTTATCTGGTGGGTGGTGGATCTCACCTTTTAGGTAGCTATGGTGAGTGTATTATTATGCCCTTGTATGCTTGTAGAATTGAGGTGATTTAGAACATAGCCCCTACTACCATAATACCTTCTCTGAAGTTGAATTTGTTTGACAAAAGCAGAGGGGGCAATGATTGCACTTTGATCATTCTCCAGAAACTTCGATACCTAGTAAATTTCCAATTCAACTCAAAAGTCCAAACCTTTTCCCATGTGTCCAACATTTGTTCCTTGTACAGAAAAAATATGGCGTGCATCTACAAAATATGTAAAACAATGCCGTTAGTGTACATGGATTGAATGTTTGTATATTTTTATTATAGATAGTTTCAGTTTTGGAGGACCATCAATTTGCCTGCTTTTTAATTAGTTTTTACATGTATGTCATTTCTCGAAATATTTTTCCCCCTCATTGGTTCTTTATCTGATATTGCGCAGATCCTATTGGATGCACAAAATATTTACCCAAATCTTTTAAAGCTTGCTTTAGCTCTTGAGAAGGTATGCTTAGTGCTTCGTAGTTTGGTGCACCTAATTTTGTTCAATTTTGTTAAAATTATCCCCTTAAATTTTAATTCCTTTACAAGTTACTTTGATGTTGATGATTAATTATGTAAACTTCTAACATGTGGCAAAATGATAATCCATTCACTTAGAAGTAAAACCATTGAAATCTTGTGAGGGGCCCTCCATCTTGGCATATCATGGATTTAGTTAGGTTTTTGCTGTTTATCAACATTCATTTCCCTTCCATTCCTTGTATCTTGTAATCCCTATTGTGGGTTTTGGAGACTGATTGGCAGAAGTTGCTGTCAAGTCTCCCTGTTCCTGTTCTCCTTTGGATGAATATTGACCAAATCAGAGAAGTTATAATATAAAAAATCTTCAAGATGATAAAATGTGGGCTAACTATGGTGATGACTGCAGAAAAAAAGTACTCCACTAATGAAGTTGTCACTTCAAGCAACCATGGGGCCAGGAAAGCTTCTCTTATCAGGCATTCACTTAAGAGGAACACATCTTCAGTGTTCCACATTTATTGATGTGTGTGTAGAAAGTAACGTTAACATGGCGTCTAAGATTCACGTCCCTCTTGTGGCCTTAAACAATCCCCCAGGGCCTGGTTTGACAAATTTGCTTAGGCTGTGAAAGGTTATAGGAATACTTTGATAACACCTCATTGTCAAAGTCCATGGATATACCTAGAGTTAGGCTGTTAACAGCTGATTCCTTAAATTCTCTTTTGGTGGTGAACTTGTTTTCTTCACTGTATATATAAATAATATATTTGTCACGAGTCGTTGCACAAAGAGAGATGATGGTTGAAAGGTTTTCTGTGGCAAGCGATATTGGAATTTAGGAGTTTGGAATACACATTGGACTTGCTTGGAGAGAGGAATGCAGAGTGCTAATTAACTGACACTCCCATGAAGGCTAACTTAAAACATGAGCATGTCCAATAAAGTGCAGAGTTGGAAGATATTGAGGGATAGTACGTGAACTTACCCACTTTAACACACTTAGCCCCGTATAAGCTTTCCAATGGGTGTTGCCGTGAAATTTGCAAGTGTGAGTGAAACTTATACAGTGAGAATGAACAGAGTATTGTCATGCTAAGAAAGATTGATCATCAAAATATAGCTATCAGTATTATTTAGAAGTGAATTTAAATAAACAAAAAGGATTTCCTTGCAACATTTAATTAGAGATGCTTAAACTAAATTTATTAAATTTGGCTGAATGATTGACACTCTGGAATTTGGATTTGATAAATGTCTTCTCCTGATTAATTGGCACCCATTGTATACTACATCTTTGACGTGTTTCCCTAGAAGTATTCTTATTCCTTTTTTCATTTATTTTTGCAGAACTTGTTGGTTACGTCTACATTGACTATCTGCACTGATCCATATCCACAAACAACTGTGCAAGAGTCAGATGAATCAGAGAAAGCGATTGAAAAGCAGGATCAGGAACCTAATATTACAGATAATGGTATTGAACCTCTAGCTGCTGACAAGGACGTAGTTATGACTGAGGCTGATATCGGTGATGAAATGACCATTGACATGGAAGCTTTTGAAGATATGGTTAAACCATCAGAAACAAATTCTGAACCTAGCGCTAATGCTAATGCGTAACCATTGGCGGTTGATATGAATGCGAGAAAACCAATGACTCTGATTTGATCCTATATCCAGATGTCCTCATTGGTGATTTGTTTAATTTCATGTTCTGTGGGGGCAATGTTGATCATGATTCGTCATAGTGTACTTAGACAACAGGTTTGGGAATCCTTATGTCCTAGCTTAGAGTTATATCTTTTCCCCCTGTTGAAATCTTAATCTTCTGCTTTGAATGTCCTGAATGCCAAGCTTGTATTTGTTGCATGATATGAATTTTGTGATTGAAGCTATGATACAGCATATGCATTTCTGAAACCCTGAAATGGTGCTATGATTTAGTTTAACATAAAGTTTCTGATGAAGTATTTGTAGAATGTGTCAACTTTTCTGATTGGTGGTGCATTTATAGTGATGCTTATGGGATCGTTTTGACTAGTATTAGTGGGATATATGCTCAATAAAAGATTTGCTAGAGGGAAAATGACAGGTCCCAAAACTTCAATTTAATGACAATAAGGTCTTGGAAAATTTTTGTTTAGAGATTAGTTGCAAATAACAATTTATTCTGTCTCAAATCCTTGGGTACAAGTCATGCAAGAATGTTTAGTTTTGATGATAAAAAAGCCGTAAAAAGGGAACAAGCATTGATTACTTCATTTGCTTGCTGTAAATTGTAACTGAACTTTGCACTTGTGTATTTTTACATCTTGTTTTGGGTCTCTAGATTAATTAGGCGTGAGAGCACGGTTTTTTTTTTTTTTTCCAATACATCATGCTAAATTTGGGTCTGAATATCCAACAAATTTTTTATTTTTTTTATATATAAAAACAAACAAATTTTACATTGTTAGTCTTTATGTATGTTAGCATGCACTATTCACATGCATAGATGGTAAGGGATCCAGGACTAGACCCTTGGGTCGTGGGTTCGATCCCATCTGCCGTCGCTGGGACTCCTTTGGTAGGCGATCTCGTAAGTGCTCATAGAGCTCGGGGCCGTGCCCTGGCCTTGGTGGGAGACTGATGTCGAACCCCTCCAAAACTTTTATATATAAAAAAAAAAGATATGGGGTACTGTATTTTTAAATTAAGAAAAAGAATAATGTTTACCTTCTATTGTCAACATAAATTGAATTTAGGTTGTTATTTATTTTAAAAGATACGTATATGAATCAATTCTTGTCTTCTTTTTATTGAAGGATATATATAAACCATTCAGAATTAGGCGATTGGGACGAATTCAATAAGAATCATTTTCCTAATAAAATGGAAGAAAATATGAATTAAAAGGATGTAATTACTTGAAATGCCAATAATTAAAAGACTTTGTTTCATTCCACTACGCCTCCATTGCAATTTTGAACCTTTCAAATCAAATTCTAAATACGAAATAATATGAAATTTAAAAACCATCATTTTAGAATGCCCAAACTTGATCCAACAATTCACAGTTGCAGTGGTCTCCACTTCCATAAATAAAACAAACTCATCCATCTCGAATCCAAGTATAGAAAAGGACTATTGGCTTTAAAAAATAAAAAGGATCACAAAGAAAAGGACTGACCCAAATTTTCTAGGGAGGACACAAGTTTCATTTTCCACTCAAAAATACACCCGGCACTTGAGATAAAAGGGTACAAGGTTTAGGGTTCAGTCTATCTTGTTTATGGCATTCAGGCAATAAATTACATCATAATATTCCTGATCCACAAAACACCTGGCAGCAGTTTCTATTCTTCACAAGCACTATACACCTTTTATGCAAGTTTAATTTGTGTGAACTGTACATTACTCCACAGTTGAAATTTGCTGCAACTTGACGCTTCACCAGCCATAACCATCGTCCGAATTCTTTGATACAAGAAAATATTTATGGAAGACTGGTCGAAGTATTTGCATAGCCTATCCTATTCCTTTACAGCAGGAAATGTCGTAAGAAAACCAGAGATTGTGGGGCATTATGACCCCGGAACTTTCTCTTCTCCAATCAACCATCTCGACAACCAGCTGGGGTCTTCAGCAAAGTATTTACAAGATGAGGGGATGATGCCAAGGTCAGCTCCAACTTGCTCATACTCCTTGAGAGCCGCTTCCATTTCTGCTGCAACGGCATCGTCATTAACCATGTCGTATGAACTCAGGGTCAAAACATCTGCATAATGCCTTTCACTCTCAGGGTCATAACGAAATAGTTCCATGTCAGGTCCCTGCACATTCCACCACTGACATTTGTTAAGAACTATACATATTGACATAAAGATGATTGTAATACTTGAATCCGAAATATTCCATGCCTTTTCTAAAGTACAACACATGTAACTTAACTAAAACTAATTTAAAGTCGCCTAACAAATCATTCTTTATCATAGATCTATTTTATTTATTTAAATATCCCCATAGCCAGGATGTGCATAATTTCTGTTCACGTGGAAGCAACAGCATATATGATTGAAAGGTTGCATATACATACATACCTGACATAACGCTGCATACTGCTTATATATCTCACTACTTTCATTTTGATCGCCAAGAAGAGTGCCTCCGTACCAACCATTGTCCTCATTAGTATATGTCACAGTCAGGTACCTGGAAATTCAAAGTAGACAGTAATTGAGCCATTAAAGACAACGATAAGAAATAAGTGTTTAACTATACCCCATAATAATTAGGGCTTTATAAAGAGACAACAAAAGATTATCATTTTGAAATAAAAAAGAACACCAGATTATCAAAGAAATAACAGCAAATGACCAAAAGCCTTTTATAAAATTCCAGGGCAAGATGAGTTAGGCAATTTTAATGGCATATTCTTTTTTTCTTTTTTTTTAACTAAGGGCAAAAGTTATTTTTGCTCAATGTTTGATAATCACAGAAAGTAGAGTCAAGAATCCTATGTAAAAATACCAAACACGTACAAGTCTATCAGTTTCACATGCACATGATTTGGTCCGTCAACGTTTAGAAAGTATTCATTCCACAGTTCAGAACAGGCTAAATCTCAGGATAAAACTCAATTACTGGCAAATAAAAGTAAATACACCAGCCAGGAAAAAATATGAATAAATGGGATTATAAATATCATAAGACAATGAACTAGAAAAAAATGGAGCACTTTCCAGATACATACCTTTGGAACGCATCCTCTTCATTCAAATCATTGCCAGAAGAAAGCCAGTTTAGGTTGTAAAAACCATTACACTCTGTCTCAGCTTGAGATCTTTCAATATCAGTTTCACGAGAAGCAGCTTTTCCAGACGCCGTACCTTCTTCATGCTTTCTCTGGCCAAAAAGCCAATTTGGGCTTTTGAGCTGTATCTCACTGAACAAGAGCACAAGACAATCAGTGAAATTGCAAAAAAGATCCCGAGTTATGACAAGCAAGAATTCTTTCTTTGTTCCCTACAAATTTACAGCATAGTAAGTCACTCCCTCTCACTAAAGAGAATATAAGGAAAGGAAGCAGCTTTAGCATAGAATGAAACACTAAGTTCAGGTAAGGACTTTCCCTTGATGTAGAAATGCAGGTTATAAACTTAGAGTGAGACACATTTTCTTCTGACTGATCCTTGTAGATACTAACAATAAGTTAGAAAATTAAACTACTCTGTACCGTTCTTAATATAAGACATATTTAGGTAGTTAATTTTAACCCTAAATATAAGACAGTTTTCATATTTATTAATATTTTCCTAATTTACCCCTATTGATACTCTGATATGTAAAGATAATAATGCATTTAGGGACCTAATTGTAATGTGAACCTAGGGACCTAAGTGTAAACTAGATAAGTAGTAGGGTAATTAGTCATTAACCCATTAGTTAGGACTTGAGGGAGGCTATAGGTTATAAATAGCCTACTCCTCCATTATTGTAAGAATCGGATCAGTTTTGCTTTGAGTGAGAATACATTGTGAGAGAGCCATAGGTGCTCTCTTCTTCTCTTCTAATCCCTTTCTTGTGTCTTTCTAGTCCTATTCTCTATTCTGGATCATAAACCATATCAGTGGTATCAAAGCCGTCCCTCCTTGGCCGCTTCTGCCTGCTGTTCTGTTCTCACCCCTTTCTGTTCTGATTCTGAAGAAATTAAGGGGAAAAAACGAGAAAGTTGTTCTGTCCTATTCTTTTCTGTTCTGATCTAGGAGGAAACGAAAGAAAAAGATACTGGTGGTGTTGTTCTATTACTGTCTGAATTCAGGGCTATTTGGGCAGCAAGAATCTGTCAAGGGATTTCAAGAAATCATCAATTCTGGAAATTCTGACTGTCCTATTTCGTTTCTGTCCAAGGCTGAATATCGTGGGCAGCAAGGGGATTGTCAAGAATCTCAAGAAAACTATCAAGAAACCATCAAGATTGGTGGGGGATGGTACATCTTCAGGTTCCTCCTTTCTGATTTGCGTTTCTGGTGTTGGTATTCGTTTCTGGTTCTGCTGTCAGTCATCAGCTATCTTCTGTTTCTTGGTTTCTGGATTCTGTCATCTTCAGTTCTTTCAATTCTGGTTCTGGATTTTTTGGTTTCAAACTCTGTCGACTCCAATTCTTGGTTTCTGGGTATGTCATATTGAATTCTTGGTTTCTGGTTCTGCATTTTTGCACTTCTGGTTTTGGTACATTTCTGTTTTTTGGTTCTGTTTCATTCAAGAACCATTGGAAGTTGGTGCAAGGTATAGACCAGGTCAAGAATACCGAGAAATATGGGAGAATGGGTGGTGGCTCTTGAAGAAAAACTGGAAAAACATAAAAATGATTTCCAAGATATGGTGTGGGGCTTGAGAGATGACTTAAGAGCGCTAGTAGTGGCAATAAAAGCCAATAATGGGGGTCAGTGGTGGCCTCGGCAGCTTGGCAATGTGAAGGAGTGTAATGAAATGTTTGATGAGGCTGTCACAAGATTCCAGCACCATATACCAGAAGAGGACCTTGTTGAAGAATATGTGAATGGCTTGAAAGAAGAGGTTGCAGAAACTGTTTATATGGCCAACCCCCTCACTCTGCTGTCAGCTAAGCGTTTGGCAAGATTGCAAGAAGTTTGCTTGCAATGGCTAGCCAAGAAAGCAGAGAAGGTAAGAAAAGAATTGGAAAATCCAGAAAATTCTTGTTCGATCGACACCCAAGAATGCATCAAGGTGTTGTCTGCGAAAGATGTTGTTCTTCAACCCACTGTTTCAAATCATGAAGCCAAGAGTGAAGAGACGAATGAGAAGCTCTCGTTTGGAGACAATGGGTCTTCGAACCTCAACTTCGGTGAGTGTTTTCAGGAGAAATCGCACAACAATTCATTAGTGTCGGCGCCATCAATGACTACTACTGCTCTTTCGACGCCAATTCTGCCTTCCAGTTCAAGTGCTTCGCCGGCTGTCCTCTTTCCTTTTCCGCCGTCGAGTCCTCTTCCAGCGCCATCGCCGCTTGCTCCGTGTTCCTCGCTGGCGGTCTCTGTCTCTTTGCTGCCACAGGGCTCTCATGCATCGCCGCTGTCTCTATTTGTTGTTCGCTCTTTAGTTCGTGATCCTATGCAACTCAGAAGAGTAGCGTGGCAAGCTGAGAACTGTTGTGAACAAAAATCTCTCGTCCCAGGAGCTACGTGGCTGAGCAAAGATCAGTTGGAAAAATCAAAAGCACAGCTGGCTGTCTTCATCCCTGACTGTCAGAAGTATTCTCGTGGGCCACTGGATTTTCTAATATTGAATGAGTATATGGGCTTTAACTTTCACAAAAATGGCCCAAGTTCATTGCAGCACTGGGTGAATTCAGCCAAGCCTGTATTCATGTATATTCATTGGTCTTTTCATGTTAAACTCTCTTGTACAAGAACTCTTCTGCAGCTATGGTTCAAGGGAAAGTTGATTGTAATGCTCTATGGAAGGTTTTGCTCTCTAGGAGGGAAAGATAAGAAAATGTCTAAAGGATGAAGTGGGCAGCAGAATTAAACACAATATGAAGGAAAAAGCTTATGCTTTCCAGATTCCAAGTCAAAGAACTTTCACTAGCTAGCAGCAGTTTTCAGAAGTTTCATAGCTCAGTTTTTGTAAATCTTTGAAATTGACTTTTGTTGTTCAGCATCCTTGAGGGCAAGGATGTTTTGGGGAGGGGGTATTGATATGTAAAGATAATAATGCATTTAGGGACCTAATTGTAATGTGAACCTAGGGACCTAAGTGTAAACTAGATAAGTAGTAGGGTAATTAGTCATTAACCCATTAGTTAGGACTTGAGGGAGGCTATAGGTTATAAATAGCCTACTCCTCCATTATTGTAAGAATCAGATCAGTTTTGCTTTGAGTGAGAATACATTGTGAGAGAGCCATAGGTGCTCTCTTCTTCTCTTCTAATCCCTTTCTTGTGTCTTTCTAGTCCTATTCTCTATTCTGGATCATAAACCATATCATACTCCCTCAACAATAATCAAGGAAGAGAGGAAATGAGGGCATTAAAGAAGATGACTAGGGTGTTTTAGAAAATACATGTCCAATTAACTAACTTCCTTAATCTAGCAAATTAGGTAAATATATCTCTAAAATCACTAGAAAAGATGCTATCATACGCATTGTCAAATACACCTACATTTGCAACAAGCTTGGCCATATGACAAATACATTCCAACTCAAGGGTGAGTGTTAATTGTGATATGATTTGATTGTAAATTATTAAGATGTTTGAGGTCGATGGTAAACAATTAGGTAGATTATTTCTGTAATTATCAGCCATAAACATATGGTATTGTACCCTCGTCATAAATAAGAGGGTCAGGTAGATCAATTCTCACTGACTTCATTTTCACACTTTCTCTAGCTCTCTCACATTTCTATCATATTCTTCAGAAGACAAAATACTGAGTTACTGTCTAAATGGATTTAGTTATGAAACAACTAATAAACAAAAATCATATAGAAATAAATGCTTCAAGGGAGAGAAATTAAGAGACTATCAAATTCTAGATCAATAAATCAGTGAACAAAGACATTGAAACATCATATTTTAAAAATTAAAAGGAAACACAATACTATTTATTTGAGGGATGGAAGATATTAGTGAAACAGATAGAACTCAATGACAGAATACAAATGAGAAGTAAATCAACTGTTTAGAATGAGAAAAATTACGCTGCATCAGGTGCAACACCACTGTTTCCAAAACCACCTGGTTTCTGATCAGGTTCACCGCAAAGTCTTACATTCCTAATTTCACTTCGTGTCTTTTCAATTAACTTGTCAAATGACGTCAACTTTATTCGTGAGAAGTCTTCTCTACAAGCTGGGACAGGTATGAGGGTTGTTCCAGTTCTCTGAGAAGGCTTAGTAATAAGTTCAGAACTGCAAATTTTGAAAAATTCAAAAAAGAAGAGCCAAATGATTAATATGAAAATGCATAAAGAAGGCAAAGGTAGGTTAATATACCATGTACAAATATGTCCATGATGTATTTATAAATCATTCATTACATAGATTAGGGGACTCACCCCTTGTCAGAGATCAGGTCATCTCCAATCCCTGATACATGGAGATAGTAATCTGAATCCAGTTCCCAAAGAGCAGGTTTCCCATCTTGTGGTTGGAAGTAACCTAAAAATCTACCAATAGCGTAAAAGACCATCACCATAAGGAAAATAGAAGTATCAACGCTTTCTAAAGCAGTTGATTGTTTGCTAAGAAAATAGAAGAGGAAAGAATAGTACAAGTTTATTGCATCTTGTTTTTCACCATCAGTGTAAGTATTGCTATAATATCGCTTTATAGATTTTAAAAACTCTCTTGATTGAGTTGTTGCTTTCCACTTTCCCTGCCTCTCCGGAAAAACCTGTCAGCCAAAAAAATCAGATATATGGAGCATGAAGCAGAAGCAAACATGAATACTCCTCATTTACCCAACAAATTCTATTAGCTATGAATCACATAAAAGTCCTACAGTATTATGAGCTGCAGAACCACCATACTGCTGGGCAAGAGCATCACCCATACTCTGGTACATGTCCATTAGAGCTGCAGCAATACTACTATCAGGGTCCACTTTGGAAACATCAGATAAACCCATAGCATGAAGCTGGCGTCCTAAAGCTTGAAGGCCATAAGCATACTGTGCTACATTAGTACGGTCCAAGCAATCAATGCAGTTGGTCCGCAGAACTCCACTTTGAAAACATGGTGCTTCACCACAATCATCTTTGCTGCTCTGTTGGTCATTGTCAGTCTCTCTGTCTTGATTGACTAATGCATTTGGAATTTCATTACTGCTTCCAATCCTTGTAAGATCTCCTGAACTAGTTCTTAGATCTTTTCGAGAAGTATCCCTGTATAGAATGATAACAATACATATACAAATACACATCATTTAATTGCATAAAAAATCAGAATCCCTTTGGATTATCTAGAGGAATCTGGGGCTGTGTTTAGGGGAGACAAATTATAGAGCTGATATCACAGACATATATAATGTACAAATTGAGACAGTTTCACGAGTTACATCACAAAATATACAGAGCAAACACGATCTAGAGAATAAATACTAATTTTAAGTCTAATAAATACAAATATTTACACGATATTCACAGATATACATGTATATATATTCTCAGAAAAGTGTAATCCAGACGAACAATTGGCATGAGGCTGGTTATGAAAAAAATGGAAATGATGTTTTTAGGTGATGACTTTATGAATTTTATAATTGAGATAGAGAATAGTTTGCTCACTGAATAGCGTAAGGATGATTTTTGTCAGAAGCAGAAGCAGCAAAAAAGACAGGAGGGAAAGTTATAGCATTTTTGAAGCTGACAAAGTTTTTGAAGAACATGATTTCTGGTGGCAGTATTTCTTCTAGGGAGAAAAGTTCAGAGCAGATCCATGTTGAATCTGTTGGGTAATGATCTACTTAAAATGAAAGCTGTAAAAAGTCCTATGGCTTGGAGCAGACTGTTGAAAATTCTTATTCTTTTCATTTTCCTTCATTCATGAAAGTGGCAGTAACAGCGATAGCAGTAGCTGCAGCAGCCAGACAAGTTATGGCTGGTCAGTAACGTGACATAAGAAAGGTTGGATGAGAAACAATTTGCGCTAACGAAGAAAATAAGGTATTAAAATATTTCTAAAATGGAAAAGATATTCACAATGCACAGGAATCAACCCTTAAGTGGAAATGAAGATCAAGAAGTTCATGCGGGTGTTGCACTCCAAAGAATGCAAGATTCCCAAAAAAAAAAAAAAAAATTATGCCCACATACTGAACAAGGGAATCAAACATTCTAGAATTCAAATTTCCAAGAATCAATAACAGTCTGCATGACAAAACCAACTTAAAACTCTTAAAAATGCATACATAATATAAGAGAGTGAATAAAGGTCTGAGTGGCTCATGGATGAACTTCATAACAGAAGTACTGAAGTAAAGGGTATTCACCCCATGTATTTTTGCGACTTTGATTGATATCCAAATTAGGATTAAAAAATAAATTACAGGAAAAAGACTGCATGCGGAGTTGGGTCAATAATTTCAGTGGTACCTTTCATTGCTTGGTCGGTTGCCCTTGTTGGTCCTTTTTACAATGTTGGGTTTTCCACTGAAGTAAAAACCAGTTAAATCAAGTGCTTCACTTGCCACACCACCTAAAACTGCCAAAACATTGGCAGACTTACTTTGGAAGCAGAAGAATATAATAGTCAGATTTAATTTTGGACGGACTAAACAATATGTTTAAATTGTGAGGAAGAACATTTAACTTGACAAACTCACCTCTTTGCAAACTTGTGAAAGTCCCAATGAATAAATCTAAGATGATTTTCTTCAGGTAAAATTTGGTTCAGATACCCAACAGCATTAGCAAATTCACGCCTCAGCATCATTTCCCGTGGTCTTTTCTCAACAGTCTGAAATTATTGTTTACATGAGCTCTAGGAAAACTTAAATTGAGTTTCTTCTTTAATGTTTAAAGGCATTTTGCTAAAAATGATATAACTTGAGCAATAAGGTTAGTGCTTTCTACAGGGAACAAAGTGCAAGTAGTATGTAATGAAAATAAAAAATAAAAAAATAGGTAGAAACAGGGAAGGATAGATGATTAGGTTGAATATCTTAGTTTATGAATCAGAATCTAAGAAATAAACAAACAAACCAGGGAGACTCTACAGGTATTTACTGAATAATACACGTCATATCATTCAGCATTCAAAATAACACTTGTATAGTTTGATACGAAGACATCATCACATAAATAACAAAAGGGCCACTTATAAAGTAACTAACTCATAAAAACTTGACAACTAGACTTCACATACTTAGAAATAATACACCAGGACTTCATATAAAATAATAATCTCACAATACATACAATACTGCCAAAACAAAGGAAGTGAATAACTTCCCAACTGCCATTCCCACCATTAACCGACAACATATCAGCATTAGGTTCCACTCTAGGTCTCTTCTTTCATCAACTATACGTGGTCACAAGAGTCAGAATCCTATCATAGCAAAATTTCAACCAGCCTCATGGATAATGACAAAGATATTGCAATGGTAAATGGCAAGACTTCAATGCTTTTCACTTACAGTACTCAAAACTAGAGAATGCCTTCAAATAAATATGAAATTAAGACTCCTTTCCCTATGGTCCTTTTTATAAGGAACATTTCTCTCATAAGAGTGGTCTTTAATATAAGGAACAAATCCCTTTTGTATGAAATTTTAAACTAATCTTTCCATCTTTGCTCCCATTAAATATATGCCACTCATTATCTCTCATGTACCATCTTTATAACTAAGGGTATAGTTGGAAAGGAAAGTATATATCTTACACATTTATTGCTTTTAACTAATATTTTGTACCACGTGATTTTGGTAGTTGTTCCTAATTAAAAAAACTGGAGGGAGTAATAAATTCTGACTCTTGAATAGTTTGGTGTGTGTTTGGTTTTCAGTTTGACAGAAGTTTATTTGACAAAAGCTATTTTGAAAAGAAATTCGTTTGCCAAATGTCCATTTTATATTAGGATACATTTTGTTCAAGAATCAGTTTAGTAAAATGAAAGTTGTTTAGATGAGATATAATGAAAAGTACCTAGATGTATAATTACGAAAAGGGACATGAGTTTTATGATTTGTAATTTTTGTCACATAAAACATGATTTATTGGAAAAATTTATAAATAAAATAAAATTTGGTACGATGAATAATGATTACATACAAGTATTTGTACAAAAACAGATTATTTGAATATATATTTAAACAAAGAGTGTTTCTCTCTGCAAACACACGGATGATGACCAAAGTAATATCCTTCTCAAAAGAATTAAATAACTTATAACCTGACATTGCTAGCCCTTCACAGATCACACCATTTTCTTTTGGGGCATGGTCATCCTCCAATGAAAGATTACCTTAATCAAATTAAGCACAATAATTGGATTGCCATATCTCTGAGCAAGGTCTTCGAAATGTAATTTTGTTGCCTCATATGTAGGATCATACCTCTGCACTGAAGTCAAGAGGAACCCATCAAAATGAGCGTATTTTAGCAGCAGCACAAAAATAAGAGGAACTGATTAAATGAATTTTAATATAAATAAACAAGTTTATTTATTTACAATAAGTCTGAAATCCTCAGTTCTATTCTATAGAATGAGGCAACGTATACTTATAGTAAAGGTTACTCTAGGAGACAAAATTACAATTACAGAGGGGAAAATAAAATAACTAAACAAAAAAGAATTAAATAATTACGTTGTTAAAATTCCAGCACTTCCAACACTTACAGATAATGTCAGGCTTAGGGCTGAATCTTGAAGCTTCTTGAGACCAGAAAAGAGGTATAGAACCACGCATTTGCACAACTGAACTCATTCTTCCCTTGAAAGAACCAGCTTCTTCATAAAGGACAATCTGCTCTGTCTCTACATCATTAGCAACTCTCCCCCTGTCATTGACTCCCCTTTTCAAATAACTGCAAAAGTGTTCGCAACATAGTAACTCAAACCATTTAACATTTTTGCAAGATAGACACACCGTATAAACATATTTCTTTTAAAGACAATGACTAAGGAGATATTAAACTGTTATGTTCCAATCAATACAGAGTAATCGCTGAATATGAAAATAAAAATGGGGGAAGAAAAGAATAATAAAAACGTTTTATTTCATCAAGAAGGTAGACTATAAATGGACTCTCCCATTCTTAAAATAGCTGGAGACACTTTATCTACCATAATAAAAGACAATTAAGAATAAATAAGATAGGATAGCAAATAATTCAACTGGGCGGACTTCTCTGATAAAGAAATGACATGACATGTCTCCAGTAAAAACAACAAAGCATCATGAAATGCACTACATGAGAATATTTCCTGGCCCAAATCAATTAAAGGTTTCACTTCATGCTTGACATAACATGCCATTAAAAGGTATAGACCATACTAAGTTCCATAACTAAGTCACCTACTTCACCAATGACTATGAAGTCATTTATAAGTCCCAAGCTGTTTGAACTCACATCTCGCAAAAAGTAATATGTTAATGGGTGGGTCACTAACAACGTCAAAGGAACATAAAAATTGAAAGGTCTGCACCTAGGTTATGTAAAGAAAGAGGATGAGGAATACCATAATAAAATTTCCTAAGCTTCCAAAACATTTAAGAAAGTATTTAGATAAATGTTTGCTTCCTTCATCAAATTAAATACAAAAGAACTTTGTGATAAATACAGAACAGCACGAACGGTCCAATAAACATGGAACATGAATCCAAAATACAAGACGATCCCAATCCAAAGGGAAAAAGGAAACAGTTCAAAGTGGTATTTTGACTATTTTCATTATGGATAGAAATAAAAGAGAAATGAAACGTACATGAAATCAGTGAGATTGACAGAATTACCATACGAAAAAAGTGCTCTTCACAAAAATTTAAGAAATATGAGGAATGTGGGGAAAAAGGTGATCAGGAAGCATAGTTGTGAGTGACAGAGAGATAGGTAAAAGTAAGGACCAAAGAGAAATGGAGCGAAAGAAAGGAACTTATGGTTTAGGAACATTTTCTCAGAAGGAAGGAGAGAAAAGCAATCCTTCTAGTCTCATATGAAGTAAGTCATCTTATCTCATTCCCAAATTCTCCAACGATGGTGAACCTTCAAGAGGAATCCAGTTGAAGACAGAAAAAGAGGCTAACCTGATTTGCAGCTCCTCCTCCTTCAGTCCTTCCCTGGACAAATCAGAATAAATAATTTCCTATGGGGTAACACTTTAATTTAAAAACCATTTTTAGTATCCAAAAAACGGAGTTTCAAGGACAAAAACATGTAATTTCACACTGAACACGTGAAATCAGCAAAACCTATCTTCTAAGCAAGACAGCTTAAAGAACTTGCTGCTCCATGGAAAACACAACAGCTCTATCTCAAATAAAAGAAAGCGTCGGCGCATGAACTCAAGCTAGGGTATTTTTGTTTCTTATGATATTGTGGCACCAAATAGGCCTGTTTGATACACACTAGTGAGATAGTGGCACAAATTTAGCCAACTACAAGCAGATTGCAGAGTCAAATAGGCCTACATATTAGGGCTTCAATAATCACTCACACAAACCAACATTGACAGAAGATAAACCTGATTCTTCCTGAACAAGAGGGAAATCGCATATATCTCCAAGCTCAACAAAAACAAATTCTCTTTTAATATCTAACTTGAATGGCCCACCTGGTGAGAGCCATGTGCGCTAGGCCACCCTTTATCTAACTTGAATGGAGAGGACAAAAAGCTCAAGGAAGAGGCAAGAAAATATTTTCTCAACATTTTGTGTTTGTTGAATAGTGTTCAAAGTTTGTGTAGGGTGGAGGCATCAGGGGCCTGCCACTGGCTATGTTTGGTTTCAGGAGAGGGAGGGGGATCTCTCATCTTTAATTAATAATCCATGGAAAATTATCAATATTCCAAGAATACACTCTTAACAAAAAAGAATATTCTTCTCATTAATGGTAATTTAGTCAATATCCTCCCTAGGGTCTCCTTCCCTCCCCTCCCCTCCCCTCCCCTCCCCTCCCCTCAAACCAAACACACCCGAAGGGGAAAGGAAGGAAGAAAATAAGAAAGGAAAAATTAAGGGGAATAAAGCACAGTTAGTACACACAAATCTAACCTCAAAAAGAATATATTTGACGAGCAAAATAGGAAAGAAACCATTATGGCTTAAAGGGGATGGAATCACATCATTAATGAGGTGATTCCATCACAGGGGGAGCCAATGACTAGGGTTTTAACCCTACAATGCCGCCAGCTAGAGGAAGAAAACAGGAAATTCTAACATAACTAGTACAGTAATACAAGCTTTGTCTCAAATGATAAAACTCTAACTCGTAGGTTACTGATCTCTAACCCACTATTATTCCAAGTTAACTGGCAAAAGGATGACAATATTAAATATGTACTTCACAACAAAGACTAATAATCATACATCAGCAACCCCTCCCCCTGCAAGCGGGAAAAGGGTGAGGGGAGACAAACTTAGCAGAACACTATTAAAAAAAAACAACAAAGCCGGAACTCCATCTTCATAACATTGATCAATGAAGAATGCTATCAATAACTAAATAAAAAATTTGAGAATAGTAAACAAACTCAGAACTCTAGCTACTATTAAATCATCACGTATGACATCTGAATAAAATATCAGAACAAGAACATACCGTGTTCCAGCAAAATGTCTTGATCGTCTAGAAATCAAGCAAACACTAAAGTCCCTCCCAAAGATTGAAAGCCGTACCTGCCATTGTTAAGGATTCTAGAATTGGTTATACATTGAAAGATGATACCACAGTTAAAAACTAATTTTCAATAAAATCATTTGATCACACAAAAGAAAAAACAAAAATGTATTGGATGTTTATGTGTGAGCATATATACATGGAAAACCTACTTAACAAATAAACACAACATTTTACAATTTTTATAGAAAATTAAGCGTTGATAATTGCTAATGCAGCGAGTACATGCTGACATGAAATCCAACTAAGCAAGCGACGAAGTACTAGACCACACATGACCAACACACAGTAAGCCGCCTCATACAGACATGCACCATCCTTTCGCCTACCCATCTAATCTCTGCTCAACGGGAAAAAACACAGTTTGGTTTGAAGAGTTAATAAGGTGACTTTAACTCCACACAAATGTTACTCAACTTCTCAAACTCAATCATCAATATTCTGCAGAGCACCATTTCAAGACCAAAAAGCAACTTCAAAGCTTCTTCTCAAAAGGAAGAAATTGATTGACCATGAGTTGAGAGAAGGTACCCCCTTAAATCTTTCTTTATACAATCACTAGCTGTACAGGGTCCACAGATCTTTTTCCTCACATAAATCAAGATTTCCAAAACCAATAGTTCTCTTTAATCCCCCCACTCTCAATTCAGGTAGATGAAATAAAATATTAAAAAATAAAATCTACTAATACTAACAGCATATGATCATTGAGAAACTCAACTAATGATAAGAACTAAAGATCTCAGTGAGAGGCATATGAAGATGGTGATGTAGGCATATGAAGATGGTGATGTGGACTGAATCCATTTCTCCACACTTAACATCCGTCCAATCCCCCTCCTCGGTGGAAAAGACAAAGTCATTCCGCTAAAGAAGGGTGAATTGGATTGGAATAACGTAGATACTAAGAGTGCTTATGGGATTTTTGGTCAAAAATTTCAAACTCCCAGACTTCTAAAAGTGCTCCATTTTGGAATTGCTTGATGGAACACTGAACATGGTGATGCAGTGTCTGTGAAGTTTCCTTTTTTTTATGTTTCTTTTTGTATGAATGAGCAATTTCAAATCTGTTGGTAAGGACCATGATAAATTTTAAATTTTTAGGCACACTATAGATACAAATTTGACAATGGATTTGGTAGAATAAGTGGGGGAAGAACACAGACTTGGGCTTGACTAACAGTGATGGAGGACATTATCAGATGAATTATATCAAAGAAGCTCCAAATCTTGAATTTGTAGGTCTACCTGAAGGTGAAGGAAAGAAAACCAGGAAAGCCAAGAGTTTTTAGTGTATCTAATAGAGTTATCATGTACTGGTGATGTGTTGTCCCATAGTGTTGATTGCTCAGATTCCACATCAAAAATCAATGTACCACATCAATAACTCATCAACTTTGTGTAACACAATAATTTTAGGGATAAAATTACTAACAGAGAAAAGCAGAAGGACTAACTTCACAGCCATGATTTAGTATAAAAACAAATTTAAACATTTTGAAACTATAAGAATCTAGTTAAAAATCAGTCTACACTATAGGAACTAATAGATTTATTTTTCCTTTTAAGAAAGGAGTGGAATAAAAGAGTAGGCTCCGAAAAGTAGAAAAACCCAAAAACAAAAGGGAAATAAAAAATAATTGACTTAAAATACCAAAACTTTTCTATCAGTGATAAGTACAATAAAAGAAACACGCATGTGACAAGTGTACACTTATTCTGGAAAAAAGAAATCTGGTGAGGTAGATCCCCCAGGCAATTGAGGGAACTAATGGGTAGCATAAATTGACAAATCGATCATTTCTTGATATTAGTTCTTACAGAAATGAATGTCATAGAAGTAGACCTTATAACATAAAAAATCTCACAAGGCAATGTGATTTTTATGAAAGTCTTGGGCTTCCATAGACGATTACCAAGAATAAAATTATTAAAATTTGGAGAGTAAAAAAATGGTACTATGATTTAGGAAAACAAAGCCCATAGGAGTCACTAACAAGGTAAGGAAATGAGGCAAATGAAGTCAAGAAGACCAAGGAAATATCCATGCCACGTAACTTCTTTGTCATTATGATTTCACCCCAAAAAAATCAAATAATCATGAATCCACAACATCTTCAATAAGCTGCGATCTTAATTCCAGTCATATGCTTAACTAACCTAGCTATTGCCAAGCATAATTATAGTTCTGCTGTAACCCTAATTTAAGTAAGTTTTCCTTAGTCAATTCAGTATTCACCACAATGTGTTAATCTCATTTCAAAGCAAGGTAAAACTTCAGACAACATTCATGGAGCATAAAAAATAATAAGTATGCACATATTAAAAGGCAATAGTATAGAAACTTTTATGAGAGAATGCATGAAATAACCATGCATAACTCACATTTGACAGGTAAAAATTAGTATTAATGAAAAAGGAAAAGAAACAAAGCAGCCTACCTGCTTAAAATGGCCATGAACTAAAGGTATTGTCCAAATGGTGTTATTGCATCTTGATCTGATTGTTTGTGTTAAATAAGCATTCCAAACAAATATATTGTCATAAGGCATCCCTTCATCTTCATTGGACGATACATTCTTTTGTAAACTTCGCATTATAGGATAGGTATAACTATAGAAAAAATCCTTTGTCAAGTCAACACTTGATAAAAGCTTTTTGTACCTGCTAGGAAGAACATGTGAACTTAAGTTGCCTTGCAGTCAAGCATATACTGATACAAAGCTAATTGTAAATCAAAATGATATTCACTAAATGCTAGATCCGTTGGCTTCTGCTCCCAAATTAAGATCATTAATTCTATGCATCAAATACATTGTCTAACAAAAAACCATGCAGAAAGTTGTAGACGGAAAATTAAACATGTTGCAAAGAAAACGTATATGATAGTTTGAAGTTTCTTTAACATAAACTCTAATTCATCAGCACAACATGTCCATTTAACATTACTGTATTCACAAGTAAACAATATGCTTTGCAGTTGTTCAGATTGAATAAGGTGGCTGCCACTTGTGCCACAAACTTTATGCTCCTCCATGTTTTCAAATTTCTTGGAGAAAATATTTTATTAAGGGAAAAAAACAATAAATGGGAGAATCAGATCTCTTTCCGTCGAGAGGAGCCCAGTCTCTTAGGCCCCGTTTGGTAAAAAGAATTGGTGGGAAGGGAAAGGAAGATTGACAAGTTCCTCCGTTTGGTACGCATTTTGGACAAATCTTCTCAGGAACCCAAGTTCCCGGGCCCACCAATCTTCCCTCATATGTGGGAAGATCAGATCCCACCAAAATTGGTGGGATCTCAAGTTCCCACCAAAATTGGTGGGATCTCAAGTTCCCACGTCACTGTTCACATTTTTTGACAGATTTACCCCTGAAATTTAAACTCGATGAGAACGTTCAAACTTAGTGAAAAAGTTCGAACTTGACGGAAATTTTTTTTACACGAGTTCGAACTTGACATGAGCATATTTTTTATAAATATATTTTAGCAAAAAAATTATTTTTCTTTTTTATTTTGAATTAATTACTTTTGAGGGTAAAATAGACATTTCCTGATTATTTACCAGCTATTACCCCTTCATTTTCTTCCTACCAAACAAGTCATCTTCCCTCATCTTTCAAAATCTTTCTTTTCCTCTTCTAAGTTCATTTCCCTCCTCAAATTTTCCCTGTACCAAATGGGGCCTTACTAAATTCAAAACAAACTCCAACCTAAAGAGACCATGAACCAAACAGCAAAGGGAAGCCAAAATACAATTCTAAATTCTTATCCCAAAACAAATTACTCAATAAAAAGTCAATCAAGATAATATGGACCTTCCTCTCTATAGAAATACCAAGAACAAGAGTCTGTCCCACAAGGCAAGAGTAGAAATTTGCAATTTTCACGTTTGCTCCAAAAAAAAGATACCATACAAGCCCAAATAAAAATAGAACATAGTTTGGAACCCTGTCCCTAGATCTGACAACCTTGGTTTAATCTATCCTCCCCATCAATCTTTTCACATCGGAAATGGCTTAAGAAACATGCAAAAGTCACTGTAAATACTTAGAGGTAAACAGCAAAACAAAAATAATAATCCTGATAGGTTAAAATTACAGCAGTTAGCAATCACTCTTATTATAATTATTGCAATAAAACTCAGAAAAAATGAAATTACCAGGTACTTCAAACTTCAAATTAGATGTGTTATTGAGCAGTATAGTTGTCACAACTATGACTAATAAATTTAGAATACACGAACCTTGAGGTCAACAAGTACAGGGCAAGTCATTTACATACAGCATTATTATCTAGTTTAATTTAGTGACTAAAGAAATCATTTGATAACAACCAAAAGGAACTCAACAAAAGTATTTTTCTAGGTTTGTTTACTAAAATACTGTTTATGAACAATTATCAACACAGCAAAAGACAAATGATACAAGGGGCAAAAAAACATTACCTTAGCTCAGTTCTAGAGTGAGCTATATCAGATTGAATTGAGGCATGTGGTATTGTTATCAATTGGCTTTCCTCTATGCTATATATTGCGTGACCACATATACAACCTATTTGTCTGCGCTTGGTAACCAGAATCAAATAATATGATTCCAGAAACTTGATGCAGCCTAGAGACAATGAACAAAACCATTTAGTCCCCGAAGCCCATAAAAAATTATAATGTCAAGGGCACCAATGCACTTAATGCAGATACTAACCTGCAATTCCATAAACCTTTGTCACAAATGTCAGGCCCCCGGTAGCCCTATTGCCTTCTGCGATTCGCTGAAGCAAGTTCTTGATTTCCTGAGGGGTATATACCACAGGGTCTTCACTAATACTGAGATCCGAGGGCTCTGATCGATCAATTTTCAAGACTCGAAAAAACCTCTTGTTACGATCACTTCCGATTAAGTAAAATCTCTGCTACGAAAACCCATGATCATAAACCATCAATGCCCATGAAATGAACGTCCAGAAAATGAAAACGAGGAGTTCACAACTCTACCAAGCAAAGAACATTTACTTGAACAATGATCCAAAACAACGACCCATAAAGAAATAAAATGCTCCTTAGAAATAAACCATTCATTATGTTATCTAATATAGCAGTTCCAGCATTATCTACGCAGCCATACTTAATTCATCACTTACCGCTCTAGTCTCGTAAAGTCGAAACTTCTCCAGGGCGTAGGAATTGGGATCACACTCGGGCTCATTAGCGGGGTGAACTTTGGCAGAATTGGGTTTTGGAGCATCCGATTTCGCCATTATTGCATAATAAGGTTTGGAATTCAAACCCTAGCTAAGCAAGGTTACTATTCATCACCTTCACTGCTTTGCATCAAAGACTATAACGCAGTCGATAATCTGACCAAAATTTGACTTCGCTGAATTTGCAAGGTTTATCTCTCTATATATATAGGCTTCCATTCCCCCACGAGTAATGGAATATTAATTTAATTTAATGATTAAATAACATGGGACTAAAATTTAGGCGGAGTTTGGTAAGGAGGAATTATCTTGTGTTTTTTTCTTACATGAGGATAAGTCTATTTTTGACCTATTAACATTCGCATGCCCTGTAATAACATACTTTCAAATTTTAATAAAGATATATATATATATATATATATATATATATATATATATATATATATATATATATATATATATATATATATATATATATATATATATATATATATATATATATATATCCATTAAAAAGGAAATAAAAATTATTAACTTACTTAATGTAAATTATTCATATGAACCCGTTTGGATATGTTTTTTTATATAAAAAAAGTGTTTTCTAAAAAATAAATTACTTTTTTTTATTAATAAACGTGTTTGGATAAGAGCTTTAAAAAAAAAGTAAAAGTAACAAAAAGGTCAAAATTTTGTTTCTTTTTTAACTTCAATTTGTAGCTTAAAAAAACAAATAAAAAAGAAGAGAGAGAATGAAAAAAAAATGATTGACTTTCTTTAATGATTTTTTTTACACTAATTCCCTTGATTTTCAAGAAAATGACAACCTTGTCCCCAGGGTTTGATTTCGCCTTTGGTTGATAAGTTAAGAAAATCTAAGGATTTGATTTTGCAAACTGATTGAAGAACACAATCTCAAAGAGTGCTTTTGTTATGTTCATTTCAGTAATTTTACTAATAAAAAAGTACTTCTCTATTTTAACATATAAACAGTTTTTTTATTTATTTAAAAGTGCTTCTTAAATGATGTATCCAAACGTAAAATAGTTTTAACTTCTAATCAAAGTGTTTTTTTAAAAAGCAATGTAAGAAAAATTCTTTTTTAAAAGCCCATCCAAACGGGCTAATTCCAATGGAAAAAAAATAGGGAAAATCCGTACTAGGGCCCTTTTAAATTTAGATATCCCACTGCAGGCCCAAAGAAACTGACATTTCCAGAAGAGGCCCTAGGGCCCTGATGGGGTTTAAGTTCAAACAGGAAATGACCATGTTGCCCCCTTTAATTTACTCATAACATCACATTATTAAAAAAAGCAAAAGCAGAATTTTCCCAAACACAGCAAACACGATCAGATATTTCGTTTTGGCGCCACACGAAGAAGAAGAAGAAGAGAGGAAACGCACGGACGACCAGAACGCCAGGGAGAGAACGCAAGTCACAATCCTGAACCTTTATATTTGCTCAACTCAGCGAGGGATAGAACGTGTATATTCGGAATCATCCACGCTTCTTGAACTCGGGGATATAAATTTCTTTGTTACGAAGGGTTTTGATTAGAAGGTTGGGTGGGTGAAAGCTTTGAGCTTGGGCAAATTTATGTTATTATGAGATAGGAAATAGGCAAGAAATACTAAGATTTTGCTCAAGATATCATTATCACTATTCTAGTAGGTCTTTAATCATTGGTGGGTGGGGTGGAAAAATATGTTGCTCTGTTTTTTGGCATGAAAACGAGAGGAAAGGTGTAATGAGTTAATGGGATGAAGCTACATTTGGTTAAAAACGCTGAAATGAGATAGTTGTTAATACACACTGTTTTAGTTGTTAATATGGTGATATAGTTGTTAAAATGGTGATATAGTTGTTAAAATGAAGTGAATGTTAAAACGCTCGTAGGTTGCTCTTTTTTTGGGCATGGAAACAAAGGAGGTCTGTTTTTAGGGGGAATGAATGAATTTGAAAACGTTGAAATGATATTGTTGTTAATACCTACAGTTTTAGTTGTTATTATGGCTGATCAAGTTGTTAATACGAACTTTATGTTGCATATCATAATTAAGGATGGCTAGTACTTCCGGGAAGAACCTATTATGTTTCATCCATGTGGGAGGTAACATTATATATGGGGGAGGACAAGAAAGTGTGTATATTGGTGGAATGGTAAGAACAAGAAACATCAAGGAAGGAACAACATACAAGGAGTTGCTAACTTTCATAGCGTCGTAATTGGGGAAGAAAATACTTGAAATTTGCGTGAAGTGCAAACTTAGCTTGGATACTTCTACATTTATTGATATTGTAGATGATGAAGGGGTTGATCATTTAATTAGGTATAATGAATCATATTGTCATGTGTACGTTGAAGAAAATGGGAATAATGACAATAGACCACAACGAATTAATGTTCAACCCCAAGAACAAGAAGTGTAAGTGTTGTTGTGTTAAGAAATGTAATTTGTTCCTATATAAATTTTCATTACTTGGTTCTCATTACTTGCACTAATAATTGTTGTTTGTCGCAGGAGGGATGAAGTATTTGGAGGTGCGGTTGTGTTGTCTATGTCTCCCCCGAAATGTTCACGAAACTCAAGACTTGCTATCATTGTCGTGTTCTTCGCAAAGTGTACCATCAAGCATGCCTACAATGAATCATTCGAAATGGAAGGATTTGATATTGGGAGAAGGTCGATTTTGCGAATCTTTGTGACCCTCCGTGAAACGTTGTATAAATACGGCATTGCACACAAGTTTTCGTACAAATTTACGAAGAACAAGCCAAAGAAAATAATAGTGAAGTGCAAGGTCGATGGTTGTCCACGGTACATGGGTGCATATTCAATGGGAGAACGTCAAGATGCGAGTTCTAACGATCAAAACATACGAGAGGAGCACACATACACCATGCACGGGATACCCTTATTATATCTCATCCACCCAAATGTAGCTTGACATCATCGCTTGTAATTGATGGTGTGAGATGTAATATTGACAAGACAGAATGAAATTGAACCGACTTGTATAGCGAGTATGGGGTGCGGCTGAATTACAAGCAAGCATATAGGGCGAAAGAAAGAGCGGTGACACAATTACACGGACGAGTACGGGACTCTTACAAGGTTATTCCTTGGATGTGTGGCGAGCTCATAGAGAGTGATCCGGACACGGTGGCAAAATGGGAAGGGTCACCGAGATAACATATTTCAGAGGCTCTTTATTGCATATGGTTGCTCTATCAAAGGTTTTGTAGATGCTTGTCGGCCTATACTTTACATAGACGGATGTCATCTGAGTGGCCCTTATTTGGGAACAATGGTGTCAGCTTGTGCGTATGATGCAGACAACCAAATGTTTCCGTTAGCATATGGCATTGTTAGTGGTGAGACCTATGATGATTGGGCTTGGTTTCTAAATAATGTAAAACAGATTACGGGATCAATGATGATAACAATTGTGTCGATCGGAATAATTCAATTATTGGTCTTGTAAATGATATATTTGCACCGAGAGACATGCATTTTGTTACGGGCATGTTAAGGAAAATTATAGTGCACGGTTCCTCAAAATCATGAAAGGGATGCCACGTACACTGGGAATAGCAAGGATATTGCATTGCACCTCTGGATGGAATTGCGTACGCAAGGCAAGTGCAAGAATTCACCGTTGCGATGGGAAAATTAAAAATGTTCAATCCGCCATTGGCACAATGGGTTGAGACTCATGGGGATGTTGATCGATGGGCTCTAAGCAAGTTTCCTTTCAAAAGGTGGGATAACATAACCACTAATATTCTTGAATATTTTAATGCATGGATTGTGAAAGAGCGGAAACACACCGTGTCAATGTTAATAAATGAGCATAGGGAGAAGTTGGCTGCGAAGTTGCTTGCAAGCAAGATGTCTTTGGTGAATTGGAAAAATGGTGTAGGACCTAACATAGAAAAAAAATTGTTGCAACATGTGAACTTTGCCGAAAATATGCATGCTCAACATTATGGGGAGAACCAGTGTGTGGTTGAAACTAGACGCGGCGATGCCTCAAGTTATGTTGTTGTTGATTTGGTTGCAAAAGAATGCTCTTGTTTAGCATGGCAAATGAGTGGACTACCTTGCCCACATGCATGTGCAGCAATTAAGTTACTTAATGGTAGTGTGTACGCATTTGTAGATGATTGCTTCACACTTTCAACACAAGAGAAAATATATGCACATAGCATGCGGCCGGTTGCAACACATGATTGTCCATGTGTTGAGAAGCCTACTGGTCACACACATGCTAAGCGAGACTTTTTGGAGCCTCCAATTACTACAAGGCCGCGGGTAGACCGCCAAAAAAGGCGGGAATCTCGGTTCAAGACAAGTTGGTTTATCGTTGTGGTAGACCTGATTATGTTGTTAGTTTGTGCTGATGATGTTGTTAGTTTGGGCTGATGATGTTGTTAGTGGGGGCTGATGATGTTGTTAGTGGGGTCTGATGTGGTTATCAGTTTTTGCTGATATGGTAGTTAATTGGTGTTGATATAGTTGTGCATTTTTTTTTCTGATATGGTTGTTTATTTTTTTTTTTTCTGATGTTGATGGTAAAGGGGGCTGATGATGTTGTTAGTCTGGGCTGATGATGTTGTTAGTCTGGGCTGATGATGTTGTTAGTTTGTGCTGATGATGTTGTTAGTGGGGCCTGATGATGTTGTCAGTGATTGCTGATGATGTTGTTAGTGGGGGCTGATGATGTTGTCAGTGGGGTCTGATGTGGTTATCAGGTTTTGCTGATATGGTAGTTAATTGGTATTGATATAGTTGTGAATTTTTTTCTGATATGGTTGTTTTTTTCTTCTGATGTTGATGGTAAAGGGGGCTGATGATGTTGTCAAAGGGGCTGATGATGTTGTCAAAGGGGCTGATGATGTTGTTAAATGGGGCTGATCATGTTGTTACTGGGGCCTGATCATGATGTTAAAGGGGGCTGATGATGTTGTTAGTTTTTCCTGATCATATTGGTAAATGGCTACCTTATAGTATACCAATTTCTAGCATCTGCACGCACAAACTAACAATGACAGAAGTGAAGGAAACAAAAATCTTTGTCATTCATATTAAAATGTCATGTCACATACATGGTCAAAGTTACTACACTTTGTTATCAATATCAACTCAAGTGTTCTACACAATTGCTATAATAAAATCTGTCATACAACCGATGAGATGTATACACACTTAAAACCAAGTCAGCCTAACTAAATTAAACGATTGCTTCCTAACTTCTCATCTTTCGCTTGTGGGAGCCCTCGATCATTGACAACACTTTGTCTCGATGCCGGTTGTTTCGATGACTGACCAACCACCACAACATGCCAATCTTCAGTTCCCGAATTTCATCCATGGAGTAGAAAGGCATCGTGTATCCATCCTCTTGCTCAGTGGCATCCCACATTTGCAACCACGAAACGACATGAACACCACATGAGTCCCTGAAAACAAAGAAATTTACAAAGGTGTTAACAACCTAATTCATTTAACATGGACATTATATATATGGATGTTGAACAACTTAATAGACACTTACACATCCGTTTGGACATGGACTTTAGACCATGTCACCCCCTTGGGAATTCTATCCTCGTGCTCAAACAATTGTGGCTTTACCGTCCGGAGTATGTCCATGAAGCATTTTCGCTGAAATTACAGTTCACACAAAAAGATCATAATTATGTTGACCATTTTCTAACTTTAACACAAATTGAATTTCAGATCAGCTTACCACAAGACTAGCCATCCTTTCCTTTTCCTTAAAGGAATGAGGTTTTTTTGGCATATTTTTTATCTTGGTTCCCAGCTTTATTTCTTCTTCCATTTGGCGCTGTATGCGTGAATATGTCCATGAGTCGACTAACGAATCTAGAGCGTAGAAGGTCATCGTTGTCGTGTCTAGAACATAACAGAACCAGTGATCCCACCTCAGTGATGGTCCAAAAATGAAACGACAGTCCCCGATGTTATATCCTATACGGTCCGGCAAGATCTCAGCTTTATTGGCTTCCAATGGCCAATTCATCGGATCCTCTATCATTTTTTCCATGAAATGCGGACTGAATATGTATCGGGTGACTGTCCCTCCATTATCCAGTTGATCAGCAACCAATGTCTTGGCAATCATAGTCATTACCTGAATATGCACAAAATGATAGTACATTATTACTGTATAACACAAACCTAGCAACAACTAAAGCCACATTTATCAAATTGTACTAATTCATGACAGAAGTGCACAGGCCATACCGTATTGTTTATCCACGTACGTGGTCTCAGACAAAGTAGCTCTACCCTCTGGAGGTGCCAGCCGTTCATATCAACAAATTCCTAAATGACAACAAATGACAATGTTAAGCATTATATGCATTTTTTTTTAATATGCGGAATTTCATGTGCACAAGTTACATATACTTACTCCTCAGCCTCATCTTTAGGGATAGATTTAGTAGTACACAACTCATACAGCTGCTCCTTCTCATCGTAGGGCCTCTTTCCCTTCGTCTTGCGGTTTGGATCGATCCAAGGAGATTTTAACACACTGCTACGGGTTATCACCCTCTTGGATCTTCTAATTTTTCCGTCGCTTCGTTCTCCCTCTTGTAGTTGGGGTTGGGCTACTTCTTCTTCCACAACATACTCTTCAGTGGGTTCCACGTGAAGACCATGTTGAACAATAGGTGTGTCGTGAAGGTGGGAGTCCTCATCATCAATGTCCACAATATGATCATCTTCATCCTCTTTGTCTTTCTCATCATCTTCATCCTCTATCTCTTTCTCATCATCTTGATCATCTTTCTCTTTGTCATTGTCATCATCTTCATCCTCATCTATCTCTTTGTCATCATCTTCCTCATCTCTCTCGTCATCATCTTCCTCACACTTCTCGTTACTTGAGGGCTGGTTGTTGGGTGAGGTTGTTAATCTATCTTGAAGGGCCAGCATCTCTTGTCCCAACATGGACACAAGCCTGAAATATGTGGTGCGAACTTCCTGCAAAATAAAAAATCATTTGTTAAATCATGGATGACAGCATGAACAGCTATCATTACACAAATTACATAATGTCACACGTTACCGGGTGAGTGAGCATGGTGTGAGGGTCAAACGATGCCGACGTAGTGTCTGATGGCTGAGAACGAGATAGGCGAGCGAGCAAACTGTTTTGCTTTTTTCTCCATCACGCCTGCTCTTAACCCTGTCGTCGGTCCAATAAGCCATGGCCGACTCGAGTTCAGAGGCTACCTTGTCACCGAAAGCAAAATTTTGCAAACAAAAGAGCTGAAAAAAAAACATTTCAAACCATAATAACACCACTCAGCCATTGATGTATAAAATCATCATACAAACTTAGTTAAGCACAACTTACCATGAGGAAGTATACACATCCTCCAACGGTTGTCCTCTTGGTAGCCTTGGACTTGTGAGAGTCTTTGTTGAACTTATGGATTTGTTGGCTGAGTTCTTCAAGAATGAAGGAGGACCAATCAAACTCACCAAGTGCATCCTTAGTGAGTGTGACAACCTTCAACATACGGTCACTAACCAAAATGGATGCACTTGGAGCCAACAGGGTACCTAGGGTGAATAACACAAAAAGGTACTCAAAGTTTTCATCTAACTTTCCTGAAAAAGTGCCACCGAGTGTATTATACTTTATATTCTTGTAGGCATGCCTAAAGTCCCTATAAGTTGGGTTCTGCTCAGAAAGTTTAACTTCTATGCCCTTACCCCCAAAAGGTAGACCCATAAGTTGATGCACATGTTCAGCCCCTATGACTCGGGTCTTCCCTCTAATGGACACTTGCTTTGTTGGGGGGTCAAAACATGCCATATATTGTGCACATAAGGAGCGATTTATTTTTCGGCAATTAATTTCCACTAACCTATGAAACCCAATTGCTTTCAGCCTTGCCATGGCCTCCGGTCGCTCCTTTAAGTTATGGCATACTTTAGTGAAAGTGGAAAGTGCGCACCTCGTTAGGAATGGCACAATATACTTATCCACTTTACCAGGGCCTCTTTGTTGTTGAGCTCTCTTGGTGTATTCACCTTTCTCGGTTGAACTCAACCTCTGAAGTCATTATGCTTTCTTTGGTCACCTCGTACACCTTTCTTCCCCTTCCCCTTTGCCTTTTGTTTTTGCTCACGTTGCTTGAAGAATTCTTCGGTGAACAAGTTGTAACCGGAGAACCTCACGTCCCTTTGAGATTGTTTCATTGTTATAGTTGTGTTCAAAAACTGCAATATGAAAATTCATGTGCAAGGGGGTCAAAACAGCGTTAATATCAGCATTGCAAACTAAAAAGTAGTGGTAGCATGCAAAACACCTATCAAGAAATGGGGAAGGGAATAGAACAACATAAAAACTTCAATTTCATTATCAAAGTTGAGAATACAGGGGGAATTTGCATTTTCCAGTCAAATTAGAGAGTTTGCAGCATATTAAATACTCATTTCAGCAGCTATACTTCATATAGTTCTATAGCTTATAAATAGGAACTAAAGTACTTCTTCTCCATTCATAAACCATTTTCTTGAACCATAAAATCTCATTAATAGCTTAGTCATTTACGTCCATTTAGCAAGAAGATAAAATTGTACAAACAAATGTGCCTAATCAAATGCAAGGCCTCATTTGGCAAAAGCATAAATAAGAATTCTCAGTATATGTAACAAGAAGAGTAAGCAACAATAAGAATCATTTCTTCTCCGTCTCTGTATTTTTTCCCTCAAAGAGAAATTAGTGTGTGAGTGTGTAAGTCATTCCTTCCCTGTCTCTGTTTTCTTCTTCCCAGACAATTCACTTCAATAATTAATTGTATGAATAAACTCCTAAATCTATGAGTGATAACAAGAATAAGATACGTTATCGTTGTTTCAAGATTAACTAGGATTTGCATATAGAATTTAATTCTCAGATCAATAGTCATAAGGACAGGACAAAATTATTGCTACAGTATAAAAGTGGTCGACATTGTATTTTAGTTGTTAAATATTCCTATATATTCTGTCATTAGCAAACAGGTAGGTTGCTCCCTTTCAAGTTTAAATTCATTGATTTGTATATGAATGAGCTAAGTAGCGCTTTTTGTTTGAATCAAGAAATTGTTTAGACAAACGAGTACTAGTAGAAATTTATATTATTCAAAATCCTCACATTTTCAATACTTCCAAATCCACAAAAAACATAAATTACAAGTGATTCATTTTAATAATTTATACTGGCCTCATTTGTCAAAAGCTTCAAAATGAAACAAGATGAATAAAATCATTCAATGAATTTCTCTTCAATAATCATTTGTTTAAACTTCCTAATCCTTTAAGGAATAACAAGAACACGCAACCTTATCCTTCGCACATTCACCTAAATCAACGGACGTAGAAGAAGGAAACGTTAATTAAAAAAAATATTCAAAGATATGACCTCGACATAGTTGTCAAATCAGTAACATTTTTTCAAAAATCACAGATTATGTCTAATGGAAGCAAATTGTTACTGATTCCCAGCAAATTGACACGCCCTAGTACGCATTTTCCCTAATTTCTTTCAAACTCCTAGAGAAAAAAAAAATTAGGACAAGAGATTTGAGCACTATCTACCAAAGAAACAAACCCTTCTTTCGAACTCCCTGGTTGTGTAATCGAAGCAGAGAAAGGCAAGAAAAACGATTCATCCGTAGACTCAGAGAAAGAGAATCGAAACTCACGGTGAAACGAGAAAAACCGAATAGGAAATGGAACAAAACTTACCTCAACCCTGAAACTCGCGTTCACCGTCGACGGGCTAAGAAGTCACCGGTGAGGAGAGGAGGAGAAGCGCCTGGAAGAGAAGAGGTCCAGAGGTAGAAGCAGAGACGAGGTCCAGAGGTAGAAGCAAAGACGAGAGAAACGAGAAAGTCGAGAGAGTCGGATGAAGAATGTGATGTTATGAGTAAATTAAAGGGGGCAACATGGTCATTTCCGGTTTGAACTTAAACCCCATCAGGGCCCTAGGGCCTCTTCTGGAAATGTCAGATTCTTAGGGCCTGCAGTGGGATATCTGAATTTAAAAGGGCCCTAGTACGGATTTTCCCAAAAAAATACTCTATGTTTCTTTCTATCCTTTCTTTTTTCTGTCGTTTCTTTTTTCCTTTCTACATTTACTATAAAATGGGCATCCAAACGGGCTAATTCCAATGGAAAAAAAATACTCTCTGTTTCTTTCTATCCTTTCTTTTTAAAGTAGTTTCTTTTTTCCTTTCTACATTTACTATAAAATGGGCAATGTTATGGTAAATGTTTCTGACTCTAGGTTGCTCACACTGGAACCGGCTCCTCTCTAGTGCACTTCCCGTCCCTTTCCACTCCTTTACCCAAAATCACACCGTTCTAGGTGTAAAATAGAGAGGTTGTCCTTTTAAAAAAAAAAACACAACACAAACATACACACATTTAAGCTTGTTTGGTATTTTATATCTTAAGTGTAGGGTGTTCGTTGCAATTTAAAAAATATTTTAAGATGTTGAATAAAAAAAGAATTATTTTAGGATAAAAGCCACAGGGTCTTCCTCATAAATACTCAATCATTTGAATAAAAATTATGAGCATGAGGCAAACCCAAGGGTATGTTTGGTTTGAGGGAAGGGGAGGGGAGGGAAGGGGAGAGAAAAAAAAATGAGAGGAGGGAAATTTTTTTTGCAAATTGAGTGTAGTGGGGCCCACATATTTTCCTCTCCCCTCCTTTTTTTTCTCTCCCCTCCCCTCCCCTCCCCTTCTCTCAAACCAAACATACCCTAAGGCTCTGTTTGGTTTGAAAGGAGGGGAGGGAGTGGAGCTCCTCTCCATCGGGTGAAAAGTCTAATATGACCTTAATTTGTATCGTTTTCCGCATAAGTATCTCACATCAAGGTCATATATGTCTTTTCATACTAGGGAGGGGAGCTTCCCCTCTCTCCCCTCCCTTCAAACCAAACGGAGCCTAAAGAAATTTCCCAGCCCTACCCCTCCATCCAACCAAGCACACTTTTTTTTCATTCTAACCCTCTCCTACCCTCAAAAAAATACCTCAGAAAATCCCACAAAAATACTCTCACAATATAAAAAAGACAAATAAGTGATTCCAATTTTACAAATCCCAAATCACAATCAATGTACCATATTGAAATTTGTGACTGTTGTTAAATTACCCCCTTTATCCTCCTTTCTCTCTTACTATGGGAATCACTGCCTGAAGTGCCCAATGACCTGCCATTACTAAGAGAAACAGAGCATGCCTCTGCAGGGAGCTTCTTCATCGGAAACAGAGGAGGTGAACCAGATTCCTCTGCTTCCACCTTATCATCATCTTCGTTGCCACCGGAGGACGACCCACTTCTTTCCAAACGCGAAGGTGAAGTGTCCGGTGTTTCAAACGAAGTTTGCTCCACTACTACACTTTCCTTCCTCATTTTCGTAAATAGGATTCGAAATATACACAAGGTGTCCGCTGACATTGTTAGAATTATCAGAACAAACAGGAACAGTTCCACTGATTTTGCTACCTTGCTCATTGGAGACTTGTTAGGTTGGCTTTGAGGGTGGAGGCGGTGGGGAAAAAGCAGAGAGAAGACCAATCTGATGATGTGGGTGTGAAACTGGTTCTTGGGTTTGGATTTGAAGAAGCTCAGAATGCCGAAACTTCGGTCCAATCTTATCATCGTTGTTGTGAGAAAGTGAAGGGAAAAGAAAATTTCTTGGAGCTTGGAGAACATTGTGTGCATAAATGCTACCAAAGGGTGGAGTAAGAGGAGGAGATTGGTGGTGAGGGTACAGGGTTGGTGATGATGATGATGACGATGATGCATTGTGTAACACCCCAAATTCCATACGTCAAAAGGTGTCGGATGACACTTGGTTTTAGAAATTTCAACAGAGTTTGAGGTGCTACATTAGAGTACTGCGGAAACGGAGAGCAATGTGCTAACAATTGGACAATGATGAGTAGCTAATATAAACATACCCCGACATATGATGATGCCAGGCATATGCTGGTATATTAAAAATTTCCCGAAGGAATATTCATGTGATAGAATATACAGAGCTTTGTACAATTACATTTCTCAAAAAGTAACTATACAACCTAGACCAAGCCTTAACTAGACTTGGGGCAATGAACCTAACTTCGTTAGCCGAACAGAATGGCCAGGTAAGTGTCTATCATGGGGGCCTCACCGAGTTCACGGCGACTTATTGGCTGACCCACATAGACTAGCCTTGCATTCGGCACCAAACTATTCGAAGTAACTTTATTAGATCCATGCCTGATAACAGGCTCTGATAATCTTCTTCCGGCTCTTGACTCAACCCTTGGTGCATCATTACGACTTTGCCCCTTGGTTCCTCTCTAAGACTCCGTCTACCGGTGCCTTCTCTGTTCCTGATCCTTACATGTACTAACATTCAAGACTGAGGTCCAATGCCCATACACCGGACCTCAGGTAACGGTTAACCTCATGCTTACATACACACATATGGATTACAGATAATCACCACCTTAACAGTACATAGACACAACAAATGAATCACACCCAACCAATGCAAATGTATCGCTCCCAGCATATCAGATGTATCGCTCCCAGCATTTCAGATATATCGCTCCCAGCATCTCAGATGTATCGCTCCCAGCATGCATACAGATATCTTCTAACACCCATATACATTCAATACATATACCATCTTTACGCATACAATACACATAATACATATACGCATACAATAACCATTAGAGTTAGTGTTACTAGTACGCGAACGTACCTTTCACCGTGTACTGGCCAAACGTCCGGCCCTTTGAACCCGACTCCGGACCTCTCGGATATCCTAAAGGGTAATACCGTATCCATTAACTCACGAACAATATCCTAATAGATATCCTAGTCACAAATGACTATTTTACCCTTGACTTCGCTTAGGCGAAATTTCGCCAGAGCTTCGCTACTTTGACTCTAATCTTCCAAAATTTTGCCATATCTCTTTTTCCATCATATTTTTGAAATAAATATCATATTTATTCATAAAACATGATATCAACATTATATTGGAAGATTAAATATCAAAACAACATAAGCTATGAACTTAACCTAGAACTTCAAGAACTAGGGACCGAAGAACTTACCCAGAACCTTGCTCCTCCTTCTCTCTAACCTCTCTCTAGATTCGAAATTGCTCTTGCAATTTGGTGTGAAAAACTCAAATGGATGAAGGGCCTATTTATAGAATTTTGCTATGGCACTTAGGTAATTATCTTGAACTTTTTCTACTTCATTTTCCACCATTAGATCTAGGTTTTCTTCCCATCTTCAATCTCCACCCTTGGATGTTCTCCCCTATGTCATCCTTCCAAAAAATGATGTCACACTAGTGATGTCATCCCTTGCTTTATGAGTTTCTACCGATAAAGTTCCCTGTTCGGTGTTCTAATCGCGTAATCTTAACCAATCTCAAAAATTCCTCGATGTCACCTTGAAGATCTATTCTTTATCTTGAGAAATGTTTGGATTAACAAAATTTATGATCTCATTAAGGGTATTTCATAGCCTGTTAAAGATTTCAGGACAACCGACGTCGGTTACGGAAATTACTTCGGCTAATGTCAACTTCGGGACATAATTACACTGATTCATAATATATCCAGTTGTTTTCTACTTAATCCAAGGATTTCAAGATAGGATTTATTTTCTATCGGTTCTCATTTATCCTGTTGACTTTATTCACAAAATATATCTTCCTCTTCTTTTTCTTTCCTTCCCACTTGCAATTACACTCAGTGTTGTTAAACTCGCGAGTCAACTCGCCGAGTTTAACGAGTTTGCGTTGTTAGCTCAAGAAAACGTGTTAACTCGGATGCAAAATCGTTCTAGGCTCAAACTCGGTCAAACTCGTTTTTGACTCGGTCAAACTCGTTAAACTCAACGATTCAAAACCAAGTTAAGCGAGTTGTAAATCTGAGTAGAGAATGGCTAAAAATTGCCCAGAAGAAAGAATAAAAAACATATGAGGTTAAAAAGAAGTTACATATTACTTATTTAGGAGCCCTATTTTCATCTTGAGAACTTTTTGCCGCTGCCGCCTGCTGCCATCTTCGGTTTTGTTTTTTTTCAATATCACACCTTTGTTTTTCTCCTTCTTCGCGCACGCCTGTGACTCTGCTTGCTCTATTCTCCGTTTCTGCTTGAACCGGAGATTGGAGACGCAGGGACAAAGAAGAAAAGAGAAAGAGAGAGAGAGAGAATAAGGAGGACGAAGACGAAGAGAGAAAGAGAGGAAAAGACCTGACTACTGTAATGCAAATCAGAAAAGTAAAACATATCATCGGTGAGTGTTGATTTTTATATTTTTGTAAAGGGTTAAGGACCAAAAATACCAACGAATTATTGGGCCAGGACCACCCAGCACAGCAAACTATTTTTTGGACCAAAAATACCAACAAACATTTTAAAGAGGAGCGCTCAGCACAACGCCATTAACACCGTTAACAAAAAGTTAACCTCTGTTATCTAAGGTGCAGATTGGCCAACGAACTCTTATTCCGGGAGCGCCCGAAGACAAAATTCTAAATTTTACTAAATTAAATAATTTTTCTCAATTGTCATTATTCAAAACTACTTGTATAGATATCTATGGACAAAAATTATTCATTATTTAATTTTTTTTTAAAATTATAATTTGCTAAAATAAACAAAAGTTTTAATTAAAAATATAATTATATGATTTAAATAAAACTCAAGGTGTTTTATATTCTTTTCTTTCGATTTTGCCGTTAACTTAATATCATTATATTCAAGATAGATAATGTATCGTTGGGAATAAGCTATACGGCAATTGACACAATTGAGCTTTAAGAACTACTAACCTAAATTTCTTGCTATAATTTAAAGAGGGAAACAAATTATACTTATAAATTTAGATTAATAAGACTTATATTTAGAAATAAAATAAAAATAAAAATCATGATAGAGTAAAAATACATACATAAATTTACTCTAATTTATTTTATTAATAAGTGCACTTTTACATATTTTACTCTAATTCTCTCATATCATTTATCATACATTCTTTTTCTCATAAAAATTATTATTTTATTTTAGAAGAAATTTATGTGAGTTTTATTATAAAAATAAATCATATAATTTTGTGTTTAACATATATAATAAATTATAAAACACCTTGAGTTTTATTTAAATCATATAATTATATTTTTAATTAAAAATTTTGTTTATTTTAGCAAATTATAATTTTGACAAAATTAAATAATGAATAATTTTTGTCCATAGATATCTATACAAGTAGTTTTGAATAATAACAATTGAGAAAAAATTATTTAATTTAGTAAAATTTAGAATTTTGTGCTGGGCGCTCCTGGAATAAGAATTCGTTGGCCAATCTGCACCTTAGATAACGGTGGTTAACTTTTTGTTAACGGTGTTAATGGCGTTGTGCTGAGCGCTCCTCTTTAAAATGTTTGTTGGTATTTTTGGTCCAAAAAATAGTTTGCTGTGCCGGGTGGTCCTGGCCCAATAATTCGTTGGTATTTTTGGTCCTTAACCCTTTTGTAAATAAAGAGCTGGTGACTGGGGGTACGATATTAGAGATTTTGCAGCAATTCAAAAAGTTAAAAATTATGTGAGTGTTTATTTTTTTAAAATAAAGGCTAGTGGTACGATTGAAACAGGGTATGTGTCAGGAAAATTATTACCCACTGGTTCATTTGTTGTTTTGTTTAATTACACACTGGTTCATTTGTTGCATCACCATAATTGCAATGGTAAGGAGTGGCTTCAGACTATCACGTCAGGCGAGAATATCAAGGGTATTAGGCATTTTGGTTGACCCAAAAAAAGGCATTAGGCATTAGATATGCAATAGAGCAGGAGTAGATTAGATAGGTGAAGAGTCCGGGTGATTCCAAAACTTCATTCTTTTCAAATTTTTTATAAAAAATTGTTCTTGACTTAGGTGAGGCAGTATTGTAAAGAAATTCAGCAAAAGATTATACCACACGCTATAGTATTTAGGTGAAGGTGTTTCGTCCTTTCCTTCACAGATTTTTAACTTATTGTTAAGTATGAATGTGAATGAATTTAATTTTAGTTATTTGGATTTCAAATATATTTAAACTAAATTGTTATTGTTGTGATTTTTAGTATTTTAATTATTTTATCATATAATTTAAATTGTTATTTATAAACTCTTACGAGTTTACGATACGAGTTTACGTTTCCGAACTTACGTCCTTCTCACGAGTTTGCTTAAACTCACGAGTTTGACAACCTTGATTACACTCAAATACACTCACAAATAATCAACAATTTCGGCTACTACACACATTTAATAATCAATTCGGTTTCCTCCCATATTTGACTTTTTTCCATCTTTGCTTTTGATTAATTAATTGAAAAGGAATCCTTTAGGCTAGCCGACATCCCTCTTTGATTTAATCAATATGCTTTTAAAAAAATATCCTATGTATTTGTTTAATTCAATATAACCAACCTTCCTCCTCCAAAACCGAAATCCCCTTCCCCCAATTTATCATCTTTTTATTTATTTAACTTCCAACATGCTTTAACATATCTTATAGTTAATTTAAGTAATTATCCCATTGGCTAATTAGGGTTCACATGAATTAACTTATGGTTAATTAGACTTTAGGTATATTATATAATTCATCCTATATTTTTCTTAATCATGTTTAATTAATTAGCACTTATTCTTATGCTAATCTTGACCCTCCATTGGTCACTAATCTTTAATTAGGGTTTGCACCTAATTAACTTGAAACATTTCCTTTATCCATACTTAAACAATTAGCAATTAATTGCTTATCTAATCACTTACTAATTGTTGATAATTTTCTTAATTAGGATTAATTATTTCCTCACAACTATTTTACTGACTTTGGTCATATATGCTCCATATGCTATTTTAAAAATCATGGGGCAACTTATGCTCCCCAAAATTATATTTAATTTTGCCTCATTATTTTCCAAGGGAAATAATCCCAAAAATTATCTAAATTATAGAAAACATACTCTCTAATTTTTAATAAATATTTACTTGCCTCTCAGGATTTATCATAATATTTTTCAGGGTATTTTATGACCCAATAATTCACTTAGGGATTTTTAGCTCTTTATCTCTTCTAATTTTAATAGAAATTTCCCTAGAAACAAAGTAGTTGCTCTACCAAATTTGAGACCACATATTCACCTATTTCCAATAGGTATTTTCTACTCATTTATGATACTTATCATAAGTGAGATTTTAGGTATTACACATTGGTTACGGTGGCGGTGGGGATGAAGGTGGGAGGGACGCGGTGTTTACGAGGTGACTGCGGCGGCGGAGTAATAGAGAACAGTAGAGCTCGGGGAGGCCCATTCAACTTGTCGTGATCTTTAGGAAGAGGAAGACAAGATCAAAGTTTTATTTTTTGGAATTCTAGTTAAAGTAACGTGAGTTAACTTGCTTTTAACGGATTGTGTTACTTTTACCTTTTTAAAAGTTTATTGGTAGATTTGATCCACTTAAAAGTTTTTTGTGTTGAGCGCTCTTGGAGTAAAAGTTTGTTGGTCAATCTACACCTTAACCCTAAAAAAATATGCAAGACGAAATAGTAAGAAAAATTAATTAAAAGCTTTTAATTAAACTTTTTCAATTATCAAACTCATTAAAATCTTCTCTCTTCTCCACTCCTCTCCATTTCCCTCATAGCAAACAGACCCTTAATCTTCATTTTGTTCATACTATTTACTTCTAGTCTCATTTTTGTTAAGTTTTATTTTTACCTCGTAAAGTTTTCTTTCAAAAACATTAAGTGTTTGAAAGTTTTTTGGAGCAATTTGGCCCTGTGAGTTACCAAATCGTAACATTTTTGCTAGGGCCATTAGTCAATGTTAAGTTTGACTACTAAAACCACGTAGCAATCTCACATGGCCCTCAATGTGCCACTCCATAGCCAGTGGCGGAGCCACATTAGTTCTTATGGGTGCAAGTGCATCCACAAAATTTTTAGAATATATATATTTTGAAGGAGATATTTAAGAAGAAGCACCAATGGTCTAGTGGTAGAACAATGACTTGCTAGAGAATTAACCCAGGTTCGAATCCCAACTTTTACTTTTTGCCAGTTGGTGCTCATTCTTTTTAATTGTGTGCCACAAATATAGGGAATAAATTACAACAAAATACCCACTATTTCCATCTTTTTATATATTTTTAAAAATTATTAATTAAATACATTTATCATATATAATTTCACTCTTAATTATAAATAAATCCTAAAAATAAAAATTAGAATAGTATAAAATTCGTTGAGCTCATAGGGGTATCAGCTCTGTTGCGGTGATCCATTCCATATTTCTTAAGGAGCTCTTGCAGATAATTTTCATTTGGTTAGACTCTTGATTATTTTTTTCTATGTTAAGTTAAAATTTTCTTTTTTTGTCTATATTCATTTAATTTTTAATGCATTTAAAAATTTTCTTTAAAAAAAAAATTTCAGGGGTGCTACCCTCGAACCCCAAATCCCCTCACGAATTGTGCACCCACAAATATATATTTCTGGGTCCGCCACTGCATAGCCACATGTTGTTGGAATTTTAATATTGTAACCGTCCATATTAATATTCCATGAATTCTATTAAGTGGCCCACATTAATTCCGGTTTTGTAACTGTCCATTAATTCGATACTGGCCCAATCAATACGCAATAATTGCTAATTGATGCACATTAATGTCTTTCCCTTTTTAACTCGTGATGGCCGGAGGGAATGGTGACGTGAAAATCTGTTTGGTCCCCCGAACTCGCTCGACCTTGAGACAAGCACACCATCTGCAGATTCGAGAGAAGGATCGAAGGACCGAAACTCGGAGTTCGTCCTTGCTTGCTTCTGGAAACAAATCAATGGCGGGAGGTATTTGTGATCTCTATTTCATTTTTCCGCATTGATCTAAATGTTAATCTGTGTTTAACATGTTTAGATCGCTTAGTTTTCTAACATTTGGTATCAGAGCATGAAATATATGCCTCTGCCTTGATTTTATCCGATTAAGCTTTCACAAAATCTTGAGATGGGTTTTCAGTATGAATATTTGCTTACTGCCTGCAATTTATTCTAAATGTCATAAAAAATTGCTCATATGTTGCGTTTCGGATTATGCCATGGGAGGATATTGATTTTTATTCGATGAACCAACCACCTTCAGAAATTTTGGAAGGATCCTAATCTCTGTTTAATAAGAATGCACGATTTCAGAAATCTGTTGCATGTATTTAATCATTTTCGATTTGATCAATTTATTTGTGCTTGATCGTTCTGTGCCTCATCGATACTTTGCTATTGGGAGAATTTAATCCATGTTGTTCTTTGTTTTGATTTTGCAATTGATTATTGAATCGATTAATGAATTAAACCTGGATGTCGTTTTGCTAACGTTTTGAGTTTCAACGTTACCGTCGGTCCTTCATCGGTAAAGTCGAATGAAGAAAACCCAGATTTGATTTTCATTTCAAAATCATGTTTTAGGTTCGTTTTTCATGATTATGTGTTAGATCCATGACAAAATTGGCTCATAATTGTTTTTTCGCGATTACCGCCGTCGAAAACGTCGTTCCCGAGCTATCCGATCGCCAGAAAATGTCGCCTGAGACCGCGGGTCGCGGCTGCTCCTTTCGGGTCGTTGTCAGGTGACGGGTCGGGTAGGGTTTGGAAACCGGGTAAGGGAGAAGGAAGAAACGACGTCGTTTCGGGGCCTTAGTGAAACGCGACGTTTAACTTATGCAGATAGGCCAGACGCTTTTGTTGGGCCAGGGTCGTTTTGTGTTTCCTTGTTGGGCCTAGCTCGTTTGGTTTTTTGAAATTAAAAAAAAAAATTATTTAACAAACGCTGAAGGAAAATGGCACCACCAGGGTTCGAACACTGGACCAGTAGGCACATGGGCGCCTTAAAGGTTAGCCTTGCGCCAGTTGAGCCACGAACTCACATGTGTTTTATTATCAACATTTATTTAATTTAAATGATTTATAATTGATAACAAAAGTCTCAAACTGTCAGATGTGAGATTCGAACCATGACTTTCGGACCATATTAAGGTTGTACATTATTCCACTAGGCTATTTGTTCATTTGTGTGGAATGATTATTCTGGGCCTCTAAATCTTTTATTGTGCTTTTGAAAAATTTCTTTATGGCTCCTATTGCGCTTTTAATCACCTGGGCCATGCTTGTTTATTTTCTTGGCAACATGTTTTATGTGAAATGTATTTTCTTACATAACATTGAATTGTTTAAATTGAGAAAAGTTAATTTTGGCAACTTTCAAATTTTGGAAAATTTTGAAAAAAATAAATAAATTATTACTATTATATTTAAGTTATTTAATTGTCTAAAGATTTGGAAAAATTAACTTTAGACAATTACATATCATTTTCAAATTGTTGAAGCCAAAGTTTAGATGAATTATGCCAAAATTAATTCTTTAAACAATATTTGGATACATAAAACAGTGGGAGGATTTTTCTTTTAATTTGATTATTTAGTTAATCAATTAATCCCTCCATTAAAATGTGCATATATTGGATTTATTTTGAATGCACAAAATAGTGGCAGAATTTGTCTAAGATGATTATTTAATCACATTTTGTTGATTAAATTAATCAAATAAATTCTCATTAAATATTTGTGCATATTTTAAATCCAAATGCACAATTTTGGTGATTAATAATGGTAATATTAATTTAATCAAAGTGGGAGGATTGTATTTAGTCATTTATGTTGATTAAATTAATTGGTTAAGTCCTCTATGAAGCTGTGCATATATAGAATTTAAAGTGTACATTATTGATATTTGTGATTAACTCACTTATATTGATTAAATTAATTGGTTAAGTATTCTTAAGTACTCCCTCTGGTCCTTATTATAAGGCACCAACCACCAACATTTTTTGGTCCTTATTATAAGGCACCAACTTACTTTAACTAACTCATTTATTACTATTTTTCCATTATGCCATCATTTTTAACTAACTCATTTAAACTTACATCATTAAAGTAGGGGTAAAGTTGGAAACATTTATTACTTTTAGACGTCATTAATGACTTAACCTCCCTTCCTTAGTCCGTGAGAAAATGGTAGTTTGTGCCTTATAATAAGGACCAGAGGGAGTATTCCATGAAGCTGTGCATATATAGAATTTAAAATGCACATTATTGATATTTGTGATTAACTCGCATGTTAGAGTGGTAGTTTCAGTGCGCTCTTATAACATGCATAAATAATCACATATATATTTTAGAATATCAATCTTTGAAAGGTGAGTAAATGAAATTTTATTCACATTAATGATTTAGTTGATTAAATTAAGATTCCTATTGACATTGTGTGTATGGTATTTATATTCTATAGATTTGATATTAGTGATTAGCGTACTGGTAAGATTAATTGTCGTATCTCCCAAAACAACCAAGTTCGTAATTAATTTGCAGAATTAGGGAACCTGGGTCGTTTCCCAACGAATTTGTAGCGGGCTTGTTTAATAACAATAGTGAAACAGAATGATAAAATGGGGAGTTTGGTTTAACAGAATAGAACAAAATGAAATAACATAACCAAAATGCAATAAACAGAGTCAAACATAATCAAATAAACAGAGACAGATTAAAGATGATCAACCCAACGAATTGATTCCAGAAACCTCCATCATTGAACGAAAATACAACTAACCCACGTTTGGTTCGGATGAATCGAAATCTCTGCATTCATCCGGAGATTCCCTCGCCTAGACGATCGCCTAGAATCTGTCCGGACAGTGGCGTCTCACTGTGCAATCGCACAGCAACAACGTAACCTAGTCCGAACTAAGTCCTTAGGATGAACCAAACCGAATATTAAATCTAATATTCGAACTATTTCGTAAATCGAATCCGATAAGATGAAAACAGAATCGAGTAGTTACCGATTAGGCACGAGTTCTCTGGATGAATCATGGAATCCTCATCGTTGGGTTAATCACAAGAGTTTAGCCGATCATGGTGGGAAAATCGAAGAACGAACGAAGAACACGAAGAACGCGCGAAGAACATGAAGAACAGATGAGAGAAAATGAAAACTTGTATTTTGATCCACTCTAATGTTAAAAACGTGAATGAATATGTTTGTGGCTGCTGCCTTCCTTAAAATGACCTAAAAACGGAATGGGCTCTAATAGTTTTAGCCCAAAACAGAAATAAAACGAAACTGGACTTAAATTACAAAATTCGGGTCCAAAAATAATCCAGAATTGTGCATCCGACTTCGGCTCCAAAATCGACCGCCTTCTTGACCGAATTTGCTCTTGATGTCTTCATAACAATTGTAGCTCTCTGAATCATCTGAAATATGAGACAAAAATGAGGCAAATCCGATGTCTGGTTCAAGAGTTATGGTAGAAATAGTGAAGCAATACAAAACTGGAATTTTATTATAAACAATGGCTAAAATGCAATAAAAGGCCCAAGGCCCAAATAAACATAAGAGACATTATTTATTAGCTAAAGGGTCCTAAATTATTATTCAAGAGATAAAAATAAGTGTATAAAATATTCAATTATCACGTACATATTTTGCTTAAGGAATAGCTACAATATCCTTATGCACATGTTGTATGCATATTTAATCACATAAGGTTATACCATATCAAAATTATGATCATATCTACAATCAGTATACACAATGATGTGATGTCTTTGTGATGAGTATGTAGAATCAAGGAGTAGCCAAAATATCCTCACTAGACACATACACTCTATTTTGTTCTAACGAACAAAATACATCACACAAAGATGTAAAGACATCCATTGTAATTAAATGTGTGGTTATAATTAATCTTTGCCCACAGGTAGATAATTATGATCATAGTTTTTAATTAGGGTGGAATGAAACGGCATTATATTTTCTAAGTAGCCCACAGGCATTAGGGGATATAACTGCATTCTAGTTTCATCAATTTGAGATAAATTCATGCTATGCTAATGTCTTTACCCACAGGTAGACTTTAGTGATACAAATTTTTTAATTATATGATTAATTAATATCAAATTATATTCTTAATGTACCCGCAAGAATTAAGAATAAGGAAATAATTTGATATTTTTATCATAAAGTTATATGTATGGATCTAATTGAATTATAACTTTAGCCCACAGGCAAGTTGTATGTCAGTAGATTTATATTTTTAAAGCATGATTTACATTGGTAAAACATGATATGGTTTATTAGTCTTAAATTTTTGTTATGAGCATGTATGTTCAATACTACGCAGTCATATAACCTGCGAATTTCTCTGACATGAAATGTGACATTCCCGAATTGAGGGATGATAACTATAAAGTATCATTATTTGGGGTGGATGGACATTGGTTATGCTATTAGGAAAGATGAACCACCTTCTATCACTGAGACCAACACTCCAGATGAGATTGATCTGTATGAAAGGTGGGAGAGATCTAATCACCTCTCAGCTAGGTTCATAAAGACCTCAATCTCTGTTGGCATTCATGGTTCTGTCAAACTACATAACAAGATTAGGTCACTTCTGAAGGTTATTGATGAACAATTTCAGACTTCAGATAAGGCATTTGTCGGCACCCCCAATTATGAAGTTTTCATTCCTGCGACTCACTATAGTAAAAGATGTGTGTAAGCACATCATAAATATGAGGACATTACAACTCAACTGAAATCACTTCAAGTTGAAATGTCTAATTCCTTCCTTGTACACTATATTCTGAACACTCTTCCACAGCCATATAGACCCTTTAGGATATCCTACAACACACATAAGGACAAATGGTCAATCAATGAACCTTTGACCATGTGTGCTCAGGAGCAGGGAAGGCTGAAAATGCAAATGGGAGAATTTCTTGAATATGACTTGATTAGTGGGAGTGATCAATTCAGAAACATTGTTTCTGAAAAACATTTTCAAATAATCGACCTTCCACTTCAAGTTTAAGATTGATTGTTAACAATGTTCCTTCAGTTTAACTGAATATTGTACAACCAATCATTCAAGATACACAACATGCTGAGATTGATCCAGTAGATCGAGTTGTTGATGAGGAACAATAAGAAATTGTTGAGCAACCAGTTGAACAACAAGTTCCTCAGAAAGATAATGCAACAACATTAAGGAGATCTACTAGAATAAGAAGATCAATGATAACAAGTGAATATATTGTGTACCTATAGGAATCTGACTATAATGTAGGAGCTGAAAATGATCCAGGAACGTTTTCACAAACCATGAACTGTAGAGAATCAAAATCATGGTATGATGCTATGAAGGAGGAGTTGAATTCTATGGCATCTAACGGAGTCTGGGATCTTGTTGAGTTGCCTGATGGTGCAAAGGCCATTGGATGTAAATGGGTCTTCAAAACAAAGAGAGATTCATTAGGCAACCTTGACAGACATAAAGCAAGACTCGTAGCCAAAGGATTCACTCAGAGAGAAGGAATCGATTACAAGGAGACATTTTCTCCTGTATCTAAGAAAGATTCTCTTCGCATCATTCTAGCATTAGTTGCACATTTTGATTTGGAGTTGCAGCAAATGGATGTGAAAACGGCCTTTCTCAATGGAGAACTAGAGGAAGAGGTTTACATGAAACAACCAGAAGGATTCTTCTCTAGTGATGGTGAGCATTTGGTATGCAAGCTCAGGAAATCCATATATGGATTGAAACAAGCTTCCCGGCAATGGTATTTAAAATTTCATGACGTTATCTCTTCTTTTGGTTTTGTGGAGAACGTTATGGATGAATGTATATACTAGAAGGTCAGTGGGAGCAAAATTTGTTTTCTGATTCTGTATGTGGATGATATTCTACTTGCAACCAATGATAATAGTTTACTGTATGAGGTGAAACAATTCCTTTTGAAAAACTTTGACTTGAAGGATATGGGAAATGCACCTTATGTCACTGGCATTAAGATACATAGAGACAGACATCAAGTATTCTAGGTTTATCTCAAGACACCTATATCAACAAAGTTTTGGAAAGATTTCGGATGAGATATTGTTCACCAAGTGTAGCTCCTATTGTGAAAGGTAAGAGGTTCAATTTGAACCAATGCCTAAAGAATGACTTTGAGCGGGAACAAATGAAAAACATCCCTTATGCTTCAGCTGTAGGAAGCCTTATGTATGCTCAGTCTGCACCAGACCTGATATTGCATTTGCTGTTGGAATGTTAGGGAGATATCAGAATAATCCAGGTATGGACCACTGGAAAGTTTGTGAACAAGGTGTTGAGATACCTTCAAGGAACTAAAGATTACGTGCTTAAGTACAAACTAATTGACAATTTGGAAGTGACTGGTTACTACGATTCGATTATCTTTGTTGTATGGACTTAAGAAAATCCACTTCAGGATATATTTTCATGCTAAGCCGATAGAGCTTTATCATGGAGTAGTAAAAAGCAGTCTTTAATTGCTACTTCCACTATATAAGCTAAGTTTGTATCTTGTTTTGAGACTACCTCACATGGTGTGTGAATGAAGAGTTTCATTTCTGAGCTTAGAATTATGGATCCAATTTCTAAGCCATTAAGATTATATTGTGACAATTCAGTTGATGTTTTTATGGCTAAGAACAATAAAGGTGGTAGTCGAATCAAGTATATCGACATTAAGTGTCTAGCCATAGAAGACCGTGTTAAAAATAAAACAGTGGTTATTGAACACACGAGCACTGAATTGATGATTGTTGATCCTTTAACTAAAGGCATGCCTACATTGAAATTTCAGGATCATGCAGAAAGAATGAGACTTGGTTCCCTTATGTGATTTCGTTGTAAGAACGATGTTATTTATGAAACTCTATTTGAGATATTGTATCATTCAGTTTGGTGTAACATTTATTTGTTTATTTAATTTGAGAAATATCATTAAGCTTGGACCTAGAATAAACATGGGGTTTATTCATTAAGTTACTTGGGCTTGGGAAACATGATGCACTGTGATACATGGAAGATATTACTCGCTTTAAGAGGACCTATCGCTATGATCCATGCATTTTGTTCCTCAGAGGCATATACTGAAGTATGTGGACTAAGTGGGAGAATGTTGGAATTTTAATATTGTAACCGTCCATATTAATATTCCATGAATTCTATTAAGTGGCCCACATTAATTCCGGTTTTGTAACTGTCCATTAATTCAGTAACGGCCCAATCAATACGCAATAATTGCTAATTGATGCACATTAATGCCTTTCCCTTTTTTAACTCTGTGATGGCCAGAGGGGAATGGTGACGTGAAAATCTGTTTGGTCCCCTGAACCTGCTCTGACCTTGAGACAAGCACACCATCTGCAGATTCAGAGAGAAGGATCAAAAGGACTGAAACTCGAAGTTCGTCCCTGCTTGCTTTTGGAAACAAATCAATGGCGGGAGGTATTTGTGATCTCTATTTCATTTTTCCGCATTGATCTAAATGTTAATCTGTGTTTAACATGTTTAGATCGCTTAGTTTTCTAACACATGTGTCTTCTACTTGACTAGAATACCTCTTCATCTTTTTCTGTACATCCCTTCACCCCTCATCTCACCTTCTTCAATGTCTTCACCTTCCATGATCTGTGTCAGCATTGTGAGTTTCTCCACTTCCCCAGTGCTGTCTACGACTACCTCTCCATCAACATCAGCCTACCTCACCAAAGCCTTGAGCTACCATCAAGTTGTTTGGGAGACCTCGATACTGACACCGACACTATAACTGTGAATGAAAGACAAACAAGAAGACGAGATGCTGAGATGGTGATGGAGCGGTACCCCAAGACGATTCATATTCAAAAATTAGGTAGGAGTCGAGAACCACTTTAGTTATCAGAGTGATTGTGGGAGATATAGAGATTTTGGCATAATGGAGATGCTTTGGATTTTTGGGGCGATGATGCGGGATTTAATAGATTTCGGAACAGACTTTAAGATTTCTTCTCAAATCATGCTAACCCTTGGCCATATTGAATTTGTTTTCTTTCCTTTCAATTTCCCCGTCCAAGTGACACTTGAGGCTTACAATGAAGACTTGAAGAACAGGTCATGTAAGGCCTTCTACAATAACGCATACAGAGTTTGGGGCAAGAAGAACTAAATTGCATCATTACCTTCATCTCGAATATCAGCCCCGATACTCCTTCAATATCAGTTTTGTTAGATGATGATGGAACCAAAGTACAAGACATGAACATCTTGTTGCAATCTCCATCTCTCAAACTTTCACTTTCCTCTTCTTCTTTGTTCTTCTTCCCTCTTCATGATTCTGAAAAATTTTCTTTGTGTAACATTCCAGTGTCACGCTAAATTGGATTTTTTTAACCATACAATGGGGTGGTAATAAATATTCATACGGGAAGGTATTTTGGTAATCATCATTACTATGATAAACCCTACTTCCGTGTTAAAGAGCAACCAAACACTCTTTTTTGTTGTTGATGTAACTATGATTATCATTGCAGGCATAAGGTTGAATCAAACAAGCTCGAAAGTGATTATCTTAATAACACCTTTGATTTGGATATTATTAATTAATAAGTAATTATAATAATGATCAGAATTAATTGGTAAATAATTTATAATTAAATATGTGTAGATTTTGGATATCTTAGCTAGGATGTATAAATAATTTTATATTTATCTACTTTATTTATATCTTTCCTTGAAATTTAATTATTAAGATAAAAAATAAATTTTGTACAAAATATAGCATAAAAGAAATGAAAAAAAAAACATATTTAAGGTACTCGTCATTAATTATAATTTTTTTACAAAAAACTGCAATCATATCGAAAAAATGTGTCTTAAGATGAACAACGAACCTGTTTGGATTTAACTTTTAGATAATAGCTTTTGGGATTTGCGAGGTAAAATAATTTTTGAGAATAGCTTTTTACAGAATAGATTATTGAAAAAAGTGATTTTGATAAACTGATAGTGTTTGGATATTATTATTATTATTATTATAATAGTTTTTTTAGGGTCAAATTTACAAAAAAAATGACATTAGCTTTTAGTATAATTGCATATAAAGGATCTAATGATAAATAACATAAGTTAAGATAATTTATTTAACTTCTTTAATATTTCTATAAAAAACACATCAATTGAGTCTCATATTAAGAATTTGGGGAAGATCTTATTAAGAAAGGCATCAAATGCTTAGATATTTGTTTTATAAATGGATTATATGAACAAGAAAGTTAAATAATTGTGTCCATGAATCACACCACATGCCCAGAGAAAATTTCCCAATAAATGATCATGCATGAGAGCCAAACTTTAGCCTACTGCGTTTGGAAACTTGATTCATGTTTGTTTTCCTTGAAGGTGATGGTTAAAAAGGGCATGGGAATTATCTTGGTTAACAAAAAGTAAGATATTTATCTTCTTTTGCTTTAAGATATGCATGCCTTGAGAAAATGACTTTCGTTTGGAAATGAACTGGGAAAGTGCAGAATGAGAGAGAAAAGGTGGAAAAAAATGTATTTTAGAAAATTATGGTTTAGGTTCAGAATAGCTTCTAGACATTTATTGGTGTTTGTCAAACTTTTATCAAAACCAAGGTTTTAAAATTTGCCAAACAGGCATCATTCGTATTTTGATTGGTATACGTATTTTGATAAATACTTTTCACTTAGTATATACTCCATCCGGTCCTAACTATAGGACATATCTACCTAATTTTTGAAAAATTAAGAATAATAGTTAAATTAGTTAATTATATTTATTTTCCTAAAATGCCTTTATTTAAAACCGTTTTTGCACCTCCCCCCAGCACCCCCCTCCAGTGCAGTGTCCTTATGCAGTGTCTTGTTTTGCTCCACTCTAACGTCCCTTACAAATTTATGAAACACCCAACTACTATGAAAACAATAGTGGTATTTTAGGAAGAAATTGACAAAAAATAGAACTTTGCCTTATAATTAGAATCAAGATTAACTCCTAACTATTATCCTATAATTAGGAGCGGATGAAGTATTTTTATTGTTTGCAGTGTAGTGTTGTGAAAGAAAATGTCCAATTTGGATCCGTGTGCAGCTTGTATTGTAAGGATAAGAAAGAAAAAAGTCAAAAATAGAAAAAGAAGAAGAAGAAGTAAGGTGTAAGGATAATAGGAATATAGGATATAACACATTAATTATCAAAGATATTATTAATAAATATTGGAATTGTAGGGGGTCAGTACTTAGACCTTCCCTTTAATTATCAAAGATGCTATTAATAAATATTGCATTAATATTCTCTGTCTTCTGGATCCTCAAATTAGCGGAGATAGAGTTGATAAAGTGTGTCGTAAACTTGGATTTAACCCTTGGATCCGGGTGGAAGCTAGTGGCTTCTCTGGGGGTATTTGGATCTTGTGGAATAATGATGCCTATGACATTACTTATCTGACTTCTACTACCCAAATACTCCACTATCAAGTGTACGTCATGCTAATAATTTTCTGAATCTTGTGACAGAGGTCTATGGTGAAACTAATTCAATTGGTATAAACTTTTAATCCAACTCTCTCCGTTTGCTTGCGACCAATTCTACCCTCCCTTGGTTAATCTTGGGCGATTTTAATGCCTACATGTCCCCCAACGACAAACTTGGAGGGGCCGAGCCTTCATGGCCCTCTATGCAGTAATTCAGAGATTGTGTTGATGACACTGGGCTTTTAGAAGCTACGACTCATGGTGATAAATTTACTTGGGAAAGAGAAGGGTTTAAAAGAGAGAATGGATTGGGTTTTCGACAACCTCAGTTGGCTTAATTGTTTTCCTAACTCTACTATCTGTCATGAGCTTAAATTTAAATCCAATCATAGGATTGTGGTTGTGAACTCTAATCCTTCATCCCAAAGGAAAAGTTTTCAGAAAACCTTTTCTTACTAGATAGTGTGGACTCTGGAAAATGATTTCAAAGATCTCACTTCTGAAGTTTGGCAAGGGAAAAGTTCCCTTGATGGGTTACAAAACTTTTGTAAATCTGTTTTGGAATGGAATGAGAATCGCGTGGGTAATTTCACCAGCAAGAAAAATGAACTAATTCATTTTAACATCCTAATTTTATTTTTAGGATTTAATTGTAATTATAAAATAATTATTTATGATTATTGTATTTAAATTGTAATTGTGAGAAAATAATAATAAGAATATTAAAGTAAAGTTGGGCTCTTCTTGTAATTTTTCCCATTTCAAAATTTGAAAAAAAAAATGGAAGATGATGCGTTGGGTTAGAAAAGAAAAAGGAAAAAAAAATTAAAAATATATATATATATATATATATATATATATATATATATATATATATATATATATATATATATATATATATATATATATATATATATATAAAATAAAGTGGGCAGCACGTTGGTGCCCACAAAAAATGACATGTGGGAACAACATTGCATACCTCGAGGAACAACATTGCATGTGCTGACTATTTGGCTAGGGAAGGACATAATGCTCCAGCTGACGCAGAGGCGATTCTTATTCCAACTGTTCCAGTGGAGTGCCGCGATATGGCTTTGAGAGACCAATTGGTCTGCCGGGGTTAGTAGTGTACCCTTTGTGTTGTAGGTGGGAGTAGACTTCAATGGCCTAACTCCTGTTTTATCATTTCAAGCTTCGGCTTGCCATTGTATGCAAAAAAAAAAAAAAAAAGACATGTGGGACGGGGTATTAATTACCCCCAATCCCCTCTCTCTATATATATTCACCGCGTGTGTGTGTTAGGCGGTGAGAATGAGAGGTAGCAGAGAGTGAAGTGAGTGACGAGAAGAGAGAAGCTGTTTGGGAATATTTTGAGGTATGTTATTTATTTTATAAGATTATTTTGGTAGTTAAATCAACTTCTTTTCAATAAACTTCCTTCATAAAAGTTGTTCTATATATTTTTCTCTTTCAAACAAAAGCAATACTATGTTGGTTAGTGAAAATTTTGAGATTATGATTTTGAGAAAGTTTTAAGTTAGATGACTATTTATATATTTAGAACGATTAATAATTAGTTTTAATTGATTCAGAATTTTTGATTGATTGTTGTAGAAATTTAAATTAATTTTTCTACTCACGAAATTCAGAATTTATATCATACCGGATATTTCTACCGATTAAAAGTTGTATAAATTTTATTTTGGGGTTAATAGAAGAGTTACAGAGATTTTAATCGGTTAGTTTTGGAATTTGAAGGATTAAACTATTAATTTTAGTTTTTATTATGATAATATATATTTATTTGAATTTGTGTAACTTAAGATATATGAAATTATAATTGTGATGATGTAGAGTTTATTTGTGACCGGTGATTGTTCGCGTTTTACTCCTCGAGATAAGGTTTAGCTTGGAGTTGAGGTATTCGGGATTAATTTATTTTATATGCTTGTTTTGGACTGTAAGATGTTTTCTAAACCTTGATTTTGTGTGTGTGTGTGTACACACACACATACTGACATGTGTTTTGGAAAATTAAGCGTATATCTGATTATAAAGTTATTTCAGTGGAGTATGTATGTATGTATGTATGTATGTATGTATGTATGTATGTATGTATGTATGTATGTTATTGTGGTGGTTACTATAATGTTTGTTGTGGGTTGTTGTATAATTTTGTTAGATGTATGTATGTATGTATGTATGTATGTATGTATGTATGTATGTATGTAGTGGTTACTATAATGTTTGTTGTGGGTTGTTGTATAATTTTGTATGTATGTATGTATGTTATTGTGGTGGTTACTATAATGTTTGTTGTGGGTTGTTGTATAATTTTGTTAGATGTATGTATGTATGTATGTATGTATGTATGTATGTATGTATGTATGTAGTGGTTACTATAATGTTTGTTGTGGGTTGTTGTATAATTTTGTTAGATGTATGTATGTATGTATGTATGTATGTATGTATGTATGTATGTATGTATGTATGTATGTATGTATGTATGTATGTATGTATGTATGTATGTATGTATGTATGTATGTATGTATGTATGTATGTATGTATGTATGTATGTATGTATGTATGTATGTATGTATGTATGTATGTATGTATGTATGTATGTATGTATGTATGTATGTATGTATGTATGTATGTATGTATGTATGTATGTATGTATGTATGTATGTATGTATGTATGTATGTATGTATGTATGTATGTATGTATGTATGTATGTATGTATGTATGTATGTATGTATGTATGTATGTATGTATGTATGTATGTATGTATGTATGTATGTATGTATGTATGTATGTATGTATGTATGTATGTATGTATGTATGTATGTATGTATGTATGTATGTATGTATGTATGTATGTATGTATGTATGTATGTATGTATGTATGTATGTATGTATGTATGTATGTATGTATGTATGTATGTATGTATGTATGTATGTATGTATGTATGTATGTATGTATGTATGTATGTATGTATGTATGTATGTATGTATGTATGTATGTATGTATGTATGTATGTATGTATGTATGTATGTATGTATGTATGTATGTATGTATGTATGTATGTATGTATGTATGTATGTATGTATGTATGTATGTATGTATGTATGTATGAGACTGTTATTGTGGTGGTTACTATAATGTTTGTTGTGGGTTGTTGTATATGGAATAATAAATTTTGTTAGATATTGTTGTTATGGTGTTATGAGATGTTGTATATGGAATAAAATGTTGTATGATATTTTTGGGTAATTGTGATGCTGTATTGTTTATTTGTTATGGATATGTTGGGTTGTGTGGAAGAGATTTATGGTGAAATTGTGCCCATCGGCTCTCTCATTCCTGGCCCAAAATTTGAGTTGAGTGTTTTGGACGGACACCTCCCTGTTACGGTATATCGGTGGTGACATGGGAGGGGACAATATTCTTGAAGTGACTAGCTAACCTTGGCCAGGTATATTAACACTGATAGGCTGTACCACGTCCAGACGATATAAGGAGGAGCAGGATGGATGAGAGGGGATGATTCTACTTAGTGTTGATTATTATGGATTAAATAATTATTTGCTGTTGATTTTATAAATATGTTAGTGAACCTGTTTCTCTGACTTGCATTCTTTTCTTGCATATTTGATAAATTAATTTTGGTTACTGGGACTTTAAGTCTCACCCCGTCATATTCAATATTTATCAGGCGAAACCTCTAATTCTCCTAGTAGCAAAGGGAATCAACCAGAGGCGTAATAGTTGTGAACTTTGTAAGCCTCTTTTGGTACTGGTGTTGTATGAGTTTATATATTGTCATTTTAGGGCCTACATATTTTGAGAATACTACTTTAACCATTTGGGGATGACTGTTTATTTACTGTTGAACCAAATGTTTTATTTTATACGCTATAATATTTTAGTGGATCCACAATCAAAACCTGTGAGGAAATTTTTTGGTGTAGACCCTTGTTGTGAAATTGGTGTTGAAAGACTCGTGGGCTGTATATTCCTTTGATTAATAAGCGTGCCCAGAGTTTTAATCTTCTGTAGTGAGTTTGTGGGCAGAGTTTGTGCCCTAGACTCAGATGTATTTATTTTTGAAAGGAAAACAGATTTTCCTTAATCACTTGTTAATCCGGTTTTGTGAAGTCATTATGGTTAATTAATGATTTGTAAGGAATGGTCTTTTCATTCATCGATTGGAGGGAATTGATAGAAGCAAGAAGATGAATTTGCAGACTGGATTATTTCATCTGGAGAAAAAATTATGGGACGAATATCACAAAGTGGCTACCCAAGAAGAAATCACCTGGTTCCAAAAATCCAAGAGCAAATGGCTTCAGGGAGGAGACAAGAATACAAGGTTCTTCCATGCCTCAACCATGATTAAAAGGAAGAAGCAGCGAATTGGGGCCATTATGAACGATATGGGGGAGTGGGTTGAAGAGCATGACATTGCAAAAATGCTGGCTCATGACTTCTTTCATAATCTCTATACTCAGGACATTAATGTTAAAAATCCTGACGGGTGGTTCTCTAACTTTCCTACTATATATGCTAATCAACTGAGCTTTCTATCGAGTAAAGTTAGTAGGGTTGAGATAAAATAATGTCACCTTTGCTATGGGAGCCTTTAAAGCTCCGGGCCCTGATGGTCTTCAAACCCACTTTTTTCAGGCCCAGTGGAATGTTGTGGGTGTTAAAGTATGTGATTTCATTGAAGAATGCTTCAGCAATCCCTCAACAATGTCTCACATAAATCAGTTCAAGGTGGTCCTCATCCTCAAGGTTGATAACCCCTTTTCATTAAAGGACTTTCATCCTATTTCTTTGTGTAATGTGAGCTTTAAAATTATTACTAAGTCCCAGGCGAACATGTTTAAGGAGGTCATGCCTCATCTCATTAGCCATGAGCAATGTAGTTTTATTGCTAACAGATCCAACCGCGATAATGTTCTAATTGCCCAAGAAATCATCCAGTCCTTGAGAATAAATGGTAGGAAGAAAGGATTTGTGGCTATAAAAATCGATATGGAGCAAGGTTCTGAAAACCAGACCAGTCACTGAACCGGTCGAGGTACTGGGTTAAGGGTCAGTGGGTCAGACCGAGGTCAGACCAGTATTAATTAAAAAATATAATTTTATTAAAATAGGAAAAAATATTTATATTTTAATAATACAAAATATTTTATGTAAAAGAATTTAATTGTTTAATATTATATTGATTATTTTAAAAAAGATACCAGTATCATCGTTCTGCTTGGCTTGCAAAACATATGTTCATTTAATTGATTATTTTAATTGTGGTTCACGGATTTATGGCTTTATGCTCAGTTGCTCACGCCTCATAGAGCTAAGTAAAGTGTGCCATCGTACAACTCCCATCACGTCTCATTAATGGATGAACTGCGCCCAAAGCAAACTCAACATCAGCCATTCTGGATTCTCCTGCCCCAACGCCTCATTTTGTCTTCTTCATTCTCTCTTCCCCCTTGCCGTCTGTCCCTCCTCCCCCATAAACCAAACAAATCGTAGCTTGATCTGCTTCTTCTTCTTCTTTGATCTGCTAAAAGGTGACAATGGCAACCCAAACAAATCTTTGCCTTTGCACCACCAGTAAAAGATTTCGCTTACAAATCGACAAAACCCTAACAAATCTCATGTGGTCACGTTCTTCATCTTTTTCAGTGAATTTGTGGCAATGCCAACAATGAACACCAACGAAACTCCGCCGCCATGGATGGATCTACACTTCCGTTGACATCGTCATCTATTCTCTCTCTACATCTCTCTCTAAACGTTGACACCCCTCTTCCTCTCCAATCGACTTTAAAAATAAAAAAAGATTGTGACTCGGTCAACTCGGGTTTCCCCTTAACTCGGACCGGTTGCCTTGCCGGTTCGCCGGTCTCCGGTCTGAACTGACCGGTCCGGTCCAGGTTCCAAAACATTGATATGGAGAAAACTTTTGACAGGTTAGACTGGGGATTTAAAAAATACTCTTATATGCTTGAAGTCGGAGGATAACCTTATTGAGCTCATTATGGGTTGTATTTCTACCACCTCAATGTCTATTATTTGGAATGGTGATGAAAGCTTGCTTTTATCCCCTCTAGAGGCTTTAGACAAGATGACCCTCTAAGCCCATATATCTTTGTTCTCTATATGGAACGATTGGTCAGCTTATTAAAGCTGAATGCGAAGGTCGACGTTGGAAACCATTTACTTTCAAGAGAGGGAGCCCTCATATTTCCCATCTATTCTTTGTTGATGATCTCATCCTCTTCACTGAAGCCTCTAGTACCAAAATGGAAGAAGTTTGAAAAGTGATGCAAAGCTTTTGTAAAGTTTCGGGACATAAAATTAACTTGGATAAATCCCGTACGTTTTGCTCCAAAAATGTTAATTTTAACAGAGCTCTTGAACTGAGCTAGCTTCTTGGGATTGAGTTTACTTCTGACTTTGGGAAATACTTGGGGTACCTATTATTCATAAGAAAGTAACTAAAGCCACGTACTACCCTATTGTCCAACGAGCTCGGAAAAAATTGTCTGCGTGGAAAAGCAAATTTCTGACTGTTGTAGGATGTTCGGTACTTATTAAATTTGTGTTATCATCTTTGCCTAGCTATTGTATGCAATAAACTATTCTCCCAATTTGCACAATTAGCGAATTAGAGAAGATTTCTAGGAATTTCCTTTGGTCCCAAGATGATGATGTGAGAAAAAAACACCTCATAGCTTGGGACAAAATTACGCATGCAAAGAAGCAGGGAGGGTTGGGCTTCAAGAACCTTCGCCGCCAGAATAAAGCCTTTATTATGAAACTCTGTTGGAGCCTCCTAACTAAACAAGATGCTCTTTGAGTTAAACGCATGTGGTCTAAATATAATTGTGGTATCCATCACGAGCCTAAGGTTTCGAAGAAAAAGAACTCCTCTGCTTGAAAAGCGATTGTCAACATCTGGGATAAATTTATTAGTGGGGTTGGGAAAAAGGTTAACAATGGGGTGAGAACTAAGTTCTGGTATGATCTTTGGCTACCCCTCGACCGACCCATCCTAACATTTGTTCAAAATCCAACCTCTGTCAACGATGCCGAGACAGTGTAGGACCAATTATTGCCCAATGGGAGTTGGGACGTCAATAGATGGCAAGGAAGTGTGCCGCTTGGTATTATAAATATGATTATCAAAATGCACCCTCCCAACAATAACTCCCCTCACTGTTTTACTTAGAGAGCAGCGAAAGATGTTTGCTTTTCTGTTAAATCAGCTTACCATTACCTCTTAGAAAGCTGAGGAGGCAACACTAGCACCTTCTGGGCTCAAATGTGGAAATGACATCTTCCTGAGAAAGTCAAATTCTTCATGTGGCAAGTTGGCCATGAAAGACTTGTCACTAACTCTTTCAGAGCCAAACGTGATCTTACGAATGAGAACACCTGTCTATTCCATTGTAATAATGAGGAGAGTGTGATCCACATAATCAGAGACTGCGAGTGAGCTAGAAACTTGTGGAAACGAATTTTAAAACCTAACTATTTTTCTCAGTTTTTCGCAAGTAATTTGCAGGTTTGGCTCAATTGGAACACTAATCATAAACCTGAGAAAGGAAGGTTTCAGAACTTCTCTTGGTCACAAATCTTCAGTTTGGGATGCTGGATTCTTTGGACAACCAGATGCAAATTTCTTTTTCAGGGAGCAAGCACAGATACCAGGGAGTTGCTGCACTTGTGTAACTACCTTCTCATGGAAACTACCTCAAATCAATGTCTAAATCATCAATTTTTCCAACTGGACAAAATGGAGGAGCAGTTGTGGACGCCCCTTCCCGCTCATTCAGTCCGCATTGATGTGGATGGTTCTATTCGACACCAACATCAAGCAACTTGTGGAGGAGTGATAAGAAATGCCTATGGTGAATGGTTGATGGGTTTTTATAAATCCCTTGACTTTCACACTGTTATCGAAGTGGAAATTTATGCCATCATGCTAGGCCTAAAGCTCGGTCAACTGATGGGGCTACAGAAAATTCTTCTCTACTCTGACTCTCTTGATGCCATCAACATTCTTATGCATGACTGTTCTACTGATCATTCACTAAGAAACATTATTGGGGAGACTAGAGACCTACTTTTCAAATACTGGAACGTGGAGCTACACCATACGCCAAGAGATAACATCTCTTGTGCAGATTATATGGCCAAGGAAGGATACAATGTTAATGTTGATGATGGGTTGGTTCTGATCCCAACTATTCCCCGGGGATGCCTTCATATGGCTCTGAAGGACTAACGGTCCTGCTACTACTAGTTTATTTTCTAATTTGTTGTATTAAGGGATAGATTTTCATAATCTAACCCTCGACTTTTCATTTTAAGATTCGGCTGGCCTTTATTATAAAAAAAGAAAAAAGAAAAAAAAAAAGATATAACGCAGGGATATAATAGTAAATTAGTTCCAAGTAATTATTTACAAGGTCAAGAAAATCAAGGAATTATTTAGAAACCTCACCGCCAACAAAACCAAACGCTAACAATTAAACAAGAAGAAAGTCTCGTCTTGAAGAAGAAGCGGATCCTGTTTCTTCGTCGACGAATAAAACATTTCACCCTTACTCGAGCTCGCCGTCGGAGGCCGTCCACCGCTGTCAGCCCTACGTACTTGTTCTCCGGCAAGTATTGAAGAAGGTTCGAACCCTAGGCTTTCTCAACTCCCAATAGAATCCCGTGAGGTTGATTTGTTCAATCTGGCTTTAAATCTAGGTTTGAATTTGTTCCCTGTGTGGTTGTCAAAACCCTTGTCGGACGCCCTAGCACCGTTTCTTGCTTTGTTTTATTTTTATTTTTTCATTTTAATTTGGCTTTGAATCTGGTCTTGTAATCGTTTGAATATCCACGCTTTTGAATAAAGGTTGAGTTCAATTGTTTTTTTTTTTAAATAACTTTGATGACTAGTGTTTGCTTCAATTGTGCGTAATCAGCTATTATACTACTGCCCTCATCATTTTGATTACTAGACTTATATTTTGTGGATTGTTTTGTGGTTCAATGTTGTGTATTGGGATTCTGTTTTTTAATCTCTTTATATTTTCATCAATATAAAAAATTCTCAAGGTATTTGTGATGCGCGATCTGGTAAATGACTTGGCTCGAGTTGTGTCTGGCAATTTAGAAGCTCGAGTTTAAATTGTCATGCTTTAGTCGCTTTGGAGGAGGTGCCTGAATCAATACTAAGACATCTTCGCCAAAGCACCTGAAACGAAAATTAAGAGATTAACTGTGCATATTTTGAAGATTTCAGATGCTTCACTTAGTGTAATATAGGTCATTCTATGCTTTTTTTCATACTAAAATGGCATAAGAAATAATTAGGGTTTAATCTGATATTTAGGTTATCCATTAGGGATTTTGATAAATTATTATTATTATTTTAATATTTCTAGCTATTTATAAATAGATCTAGAGTTATTTCCTCGTCTCTTTCATTCCTCTCTTTACTCTGCTTTTTCTTTCCCTTACTCCTTCCCGTCTAATTGCAGAGTTTTACTGCTCCTCCCCATTTAATTGCAGAGTTTTACTCTAGGAACCAATATGTACAACGGAATAGGGTTACAGACCCCTAGGGGATCTGGTACGAATGGATACATCCAGGGCAATAAGTTTTTTGTCAAGCCCAAGATTAACAAGGTTGCTGAAAACACTCGAGGATATGAGGCAGATCAGGGTACTGCTGGTATTACTAGGAAGCCTAACAAAGAGATCCTTGAACATGACCGTAAACGTCAGATTCAGCTCAAGTTGGTGATCCTTGAAGATAAACTTAGTGATCAAGGTTACACTGATGCTGAGATTGCTGAGAAACTGGATGAGGCTAGGAAGAAATTGGAAGCAGAGGCAGCTGCTGAGGAAAGTGATGGACCTATGCCTGTATCAATGGCAGATAAAAAGTAATTTCTGTCTCATCGTTTACTGATATTATGTTTTTGAAGCAGTTATTTGGCCAAGTGATTATGTTTATTTATTTATTTATTTATGTTCTTTGGCCTCTATATTTGAATCTGAGTGCCTCAAATTAGCTTTTTATTGTTAGTTGAAAATATAATTGATTTTTTCTGCTTTTCTTATGTTGTTTCCGTGAGATGCTTGTAGCTTTAAGTTAACTGGCAGATGAAAAGTCTTATTTCTGGTGCCCAAAAGTTATCTGTATGGCTCTTAGCCCTGTGTATAATACTCTCTCAGTGTCTTGACTGTGAATTTTTCTTGATGGCTTTAGAGGTGTGTTAATGTGAATTTTCTGGAGGCGTACTTTCACACAAAACAGGGTGTATTTGGAGGGATTTTACTTTGTTTGCCCTGGATGTGGGCATCAAGCACTTTTTCCTAGCGATTGCTTTGACTTTTTAAATTGGGGTCGTGATTAGTGGAAGTGAATAACCTGACGTGTTGCTTAATATACTATGTTCTGACTCTATTTTTGTTGCCAGGGTTTCTGATACACAGACTCACCAAATTGCCGCTAGAAAAGAAAAGCAAATGGAAACCTTGAGAGCTGCACTTGGCATAACTTCATCTGAAGTCAGTGAAATGGATGTAGAAGGAAATGATGATGCACCAAGAATTGGTCGTAAAGGTGATTCTGATGAGGATGACAATTATCCTCTGAAACGTGAACACGCCTTTTTGGACAGAGATTTCACCCGGAAGAAACAAATGATTCAAGGTAAAAAAGTTGAAAATGAAGATAAGAAAGGTGTCAAAGACTCAAGGCAAAGCAAAAAGGGTGATAGTCAAAAGAGAAAGCGAGAGGATGATTCGTCTGATTCAGACAGCAGCATGGAAGTGAAGAAGAGTGGTAGGAGGAAGCATCACAAAGGAAAGAGGGAGAGTGATGATGAATATGATTCTGATAATGATGCTAAAAAGACAACCAAGGTTTTGAAGAAGATTTCTAATGAGCACAAGAGAGGCAAGGGTAGGAGAAGTGATGATTCAGATAGTCTTTCTGATTCTGGTTCAGATTCTGACAGTAGTGATGATGCAAGGAAAAGAAAGGAGAAATTTAAAAAAGCTCATAGGAGACATGACTCTGATGATGATGATATGCTGGAGGAGAAGAAAAAAAGTGGGCATGGAAAACAGAAGCAGATAAAAAGGCATGATTCTGATGACGACAACTCTGATATAGACTCTGCTAGGGGATCATACTCTTCTACTGATGCAAGTGACAGTTACAGCGACAGTGGCAGTGGCAGTGAGTCAGACAGCGATTCTACTGATAACAGATACAAGAGCTCCAGAAAAAGAGAAACTGTTTCAAGAAAACAAGGTGGGCACAATGAGGAGGCATATGAAAGTCCTCGAAAGAGTGTTAAAGGATATGATGTGGAGGAGAAAAAAATCAGATATGATGCTGAAGGTCCTGAGGGAAAAGGAAAAAGTGGCACAAATGCTGATGGCTTGAACTCATTGAGAAAATCATACAGTCATAAAGAGGAGGGAAATTTTGTGGAGGGATCAAATAGTAAAAGTCAAGAAATGACGAGAAGCAAGAGCAAGCCTGATGATGAGACTGTTGAGCATAAAGGCAGACGGTATGGGAGGGACAGCGAATCCCGTTTTAGAGGTTGGAATGGTCAAAATGATGATGATCAAGAACTAAGAAGGCATAAACAGAATGATGAGGACTTGGGAGAAAGAAGGCATGCAAGGAATGAAGATGACCGTGGAGAGAGAAAATACAGCAGGGATGATGATGATCGCAGGGAAAGGAGATTCAAAATGGATGACTATGATCATGGAGAAAGGAAATACAGAAGGGAAGAGTATGATCGTGGAGAAAGGAAGCACCAAAGGGATGCTGATGATGATGTTAGAGAAAGGAGGCTCATAAAGGATGAGGATTATGATGGTGGAGAAAGAAAGCACAAGCGGGATGAGGATAATAGTGGAGAAAGGAAGCACAGAAGGGATGGGGACGATCATGAAGAAAGGAAGCGCAGAAGGGATGGGGACGATCTTGAAGAAAGGAGGTTCCAAAGGGATGAAAATGACCGAGAAGAAAAGAGGCCCCGAAGGGATGGGGATGATCTTGAAGAAAGGAGGCCCCGAAGGGATGGGGATGATCTTGAAGAAAGGAGGCCCCGAAGGAATGGGGACAACCGAGAAGAAAGGAGGCCCCAAAGGGATGGGGACGACCGAGAAGAAAGGAGGCCCCGAAGGGATTGGGACGACCGAGAAGAAAGGAGGCGCCGAAGGGATGAGGACGACCGAGAAGAAGAAAGGAGGCAGCGAAGGGATGGAGATGACCGTGAAGAAAGGAAGCAAAGAAGGGATGAAAAGCAGGATAGGGAAGACAAAGATGGAGGAAATATAAGGTACGAGCGGGAGAGTCATAGAGATCACTCCAAGCGATCCAGGTACTAAGATTCATAGCATGATGGAATAGTGTAAAGGGATTGAAGTTGTTTCAGTCTTGGTCTGATCCCCTTCCATGTAGCTGTAATTTGTTCCCTGGTGTCATTCTGGTAGTGTGTGGAAACTCTTATTTTCGCCTTAGTATTAGGCATTAGCGAACTCTTGCAAGGTTTTACTTGAAATAGGTATATGTGTGCCTGATAGACACAGCCGAATATTTGGTATGACTGAATTTTGCAATCAATGCTGCTTATAAGTTTGTATAATTTAGTTTCGGTTATTCCATTCCAGTGTTAATTGTCTGACTAACTTGAGAGCTGTTAGTTAGCATGCTTTTGTTGGAGAATACCCCACAAGCGAGATAACTTACAATCCTAACGAGGGCTTTCTAATAATATAACAGGTTAAGGTGCATATTGGCTAATCAAGTATAAAAATGTTTTGAAGGTATCAAAAATACCAATGAACAATTGAAAGGAAGTAAAAATACCAATGAAGAAATAAATTATGATGAAAGTAACACAATCTCCGTTTTGGTCTGTTCGCTGAAGTTTTAAATTCTTTATTGTTATTTTTACCTCATTTCAATTGTTCATTGGTATTTTTGATACTTAAAATATTTTTGTGTTTTGTGCTCCTAACATAATATTATACAAACATTTTTATGGAAATTTATTTGAAGATCTTTAGTTTCTGGTAATGATTATGAAATTATCTTTAAAGTTGCTAAAAATTTAAATTAATCTTTTAAATGTCAGCGTTCTAAAAAAAAAAATGGTTCTGCGAATTTAGGAAGATGATCAAATGTCAAGGCTTCCAGTCTGTTCTTGGACACGATTTAGATGGGACACATTCTATGAGAACGATACAAGAATTCTTATTTTAAAATGAGCATAATATTATGTTTTTGAACAAATTATTAAAAAAATTCCTTTCAATAATTTCATACGCATCCACAATAACTAATCTTGTGGACTCAGGTGTTTTTCATATATTCTTAGGGCCCGTTTGGATGGGTTTTTAAAAAAGTGCTTTTTTTTAAGTGCTAAATTGGAACTTTTAAAAAAAACAGTATTTTGACTTTTTTTTTGTGACTTTTGCTTTTTTAAAAAATATCATCTAAATACATAAATTAATTAAAAAGCATTTATTTTTGCATTAAAAAAATGTTTTTTTTTTTTATCAAAAAAGTTCATCCAAAAGGCCCTTAGTAGGATTTAATTGCGATATAGTTTGTAAATGTAAGATTATTTCGCATATTTGTCAATTTATTTTTAATTTATCCTTATTAATACTCTTTTAACAATAATCAAATACTACATTTAGTCCTAAATATAAAATTCAATTAAGAGATTACGGAAGTTAATCAAATTGCTTAAAGTATTTATATTTATTTTGGGCAAAAAAAGAAAAAAAGTATTTATATTTATATTTTTTTCCTCCAAATTATTTTATTTAGCTTATGAACTGATATATAATATAATAATACACAACATATTATATAATTAAATAATTTAATTAGCTGTCTTAATCTTTAAAAAAAAATCAACTAGATTTTATTTTTGGGACTAATGGAAATAATAACTATGTCAAACTAAATTTTATTTTTAGGTTGGAAATGCATGTGGTAGGAGCTATTGATTTACTTTCACTTAGGTCATTTTAAATTTATATAAGGACATTTTAGGAAAATAAGTAAAATTAACTAATTTAACTTCTTTCCTTAATCTCTCCAAAATCGGTTAAATATGTCTTATAATTAGGACCGGAGGGAGTATATTATATGAGTAGTTATTACATAAAACTGGAGGGAGTATTAATGTAATCTAATTTTCAAATTTCTTTTTTTTTAAAAACACCCCACAACTCCACAAGTAAAACCCACACCACAAACGAAGAAACATATTGGGTTTCATATTATCCATTCTTCTGCGAGTTTCAGCAAAACACACACAGAAGAAGAGAGAGAGAGAGAGAGAGAGAGGAATGGCTCATATTAGCTGCAACAGCTTGGCTGCTCCAACACTATCAGTTGGTCCAACCACACCCCAAAAACACACACAGAAGCGCTTCATCTTCTTCACGGCTTTCGCTGCAAAATCTGGAGGCTTCTCTCTTAATTCGGTGCGTTCTTAATTACTCTTTAGAACACTTTACTGTAACAAAACAGCAATAGGTGTTGCTATTCCTTGTGAAGAGATTGATTATTTTCTGGCTTTTTGTGTATATTTTCCCTCTCTTTTTCATGCAGATATTGAAAAGATGCCAAACCTGTGGAGGCCAAGGTGCCATAGATTGTCCCGGATGCAAGGTCGGTCACCCCCCTATATATCTATATATGTTTATGTATATGTGTTTATCACCCGTGTGGTACTTAACATAAGACATACTCATACTTATAAGTAGATTAAGAAAGTTAGTTAATTTAGTTAGCATGAGATATATATATTTAAAATATTGTTGTTATTTTTCTTAATTCTCTCATTTTTTCCCCTCTTCAATTATTGTTAAATGAATATCAATATAGGTAAATTAGAAAAAGTTTGACAAATATGAAAGTTATGTCTTATATTAACGACCAAGATCAACTACCCAAATATGTCTTATATTAAAGACAGTAAGGGGTATATATTACTCCTCCTATAGTTAATGTAATACTACCTTGTCCTTAGTAGAAAAGCCAGTTGAGATTGAATTTTGTTTAAAATATAATACTCTTGTCCACTTTGTTTTCCAAATTTATAATATTTTTTCAAAGTATCCTTATTGATGACATACGTTAAGAAGTTTAAATTTTAGGGTTATTATGATAAAATATGGTGTTTCAAAAAAACCAACTTGTATTTGTTACAAATAACTAACTTTATTAATTTACCTAAACTAGTCAATTAGTTCTTAAATTAAGAGTAGGAGGTAATACATTTTTATCTAATCGGGAGACTTATGAAGTTAAATAAATTATTTAATTGTAATAAATTAAAATTTTTTAGAAAGATTATGATATTTTTTTTTTATACTTATAGGACACCATTTTAATTTTGAGAGAGGAAAAAAAAAGCTATTAATTTTTCTTAATTTTTTTTATGATTTTTATTGAATCTATTTAAATTATGCTCGTAATTTTTGGCCAAAAAATTATATTTGGTATACACAATGTAAAATATGAAATCCTAAAAGGAAGAAAAATATGTGATGATAAATTATCCTTATATCCTTAAATGAGATAAATAATAAAAATACATTTATATTATTTAATTAATTATTTGTTTATGATTTTACATCTGTTCTCTTTCAATTGCGATACTAATTAATCATTACCTAAACATTGACAGGGAACAGGAAAGAATAAAAAGAATGGTAATATGTTTGAGCGATGGAAGTGAGTTCTTCTCCCTTTTATCTTAGCCATGAAACATTTCATTTTCCAATTTTTTTATTTTTATTTTTTTATTTATTCATTTTCTTCTCCCTTTTATTTAGATGTTATGATTGCCAAGGATTTGGGCTAAAGAGTTGCCCCACTTGTGGTCAAGGAGGATTAACACCAGAGCAAAGAGGAGAAAGATAAAAACTTCAAGTTCACAAAAGAAAAAAAAAGAAAAAAAGACTGAAATTTTATGGTCAATCCCATGTGTTATATCTAGTTTAAAGAATAAATCTTATCAGTCTGTTTGTAAATAATGCTACTTGCTATATAAATTTATATTTGATATTAGAGTTTGAAAAACTTTCATATGTTGAAAAATGTAATGATGTAAGGTGCCTGCTTATGTCAAGAATATAGGCATATGACACCATCTTTCTTTGAGATAACGGTAACAGAAGTAACTTATTTGCTATCTAACTTTTGCAAACGTAATATAGAATAAAAGTTAGATTATAAATGTGATTTGTACTTGAAATGACGATAAGAAAAATGAGTTTTTTTTTTTTTTCCTAAATGGGCTTTTATTTAGATGATTAATTGAAATATAAAATGATTGAAAATGACATTAATTAGTTGTATATATTGTGATAATTGAATATAAGAATTTAAATTTGATAAAAAAATTAAATTGTTATTAAAAAATTTAAAAGCTCTAAAGTATTTAATTAAATATATTTAATAGATAAATTAGAATGCATACAAATATATATTTAATAATACATTGCTTATTGGATCATCCATCTCTAAAATTTTTCTCCAAAAGCTGGAGAAAAAAAAAACCCACCAGAAGCTAAAAAAAGTGATTTTTATCAAGTCATTTTTTTTTTAAATAAGCCCATCTGAGACTACCGCTATCCCAAACAATTTTTCTCCATTAGACTTAAGTCACTGTACGTTGGACTTTTTTCCTCTCTTACCGCTATGCCAAATAGGCTGAAACAAGTTGCATGTCAAATTAGAAACCAGCATCACATTTTTGCAAGATCAGTGTTTCAACAAACTTAAGTGTACCACATAGCCACTAACAAGGAAAAATGTTGCCGACAGAAGATTTACCATTTATGTGGTCAGTGGCTTCAAGTATTCCTGTTGTGGATTTTCTGAGTTCAGAGTCACTTATGAATCACGTATGGTAGCAACCAGAATCGATGCACTATATTACCTTATGTTGGCTGCTGCAATTGATTGCCGATCAATTTATGAAGCATTTCTAGCGGACTTTTCGCAACTGTGCGATTCATATACCCGACCTGACACAAAGGAATAAGGCTGCTTCTTGTTATTCTATTGGACTTTTTGCAGTGCAGCTACATGGCGGACACATCCACGTGTCTGCTGCTCCATGTCTGGGCGCGGTTGCTGCATCATAGCACCATGCTGAGGGTACAGTGCAGCAGACAAATGCCACAAGTAGAGACTGTTTGAGTTGCCGTTAGAAAAGCACATTTATGCAAATCAAGATAAAACTCCTCTTATAAACTTATCTCATATACCGTAAATTACATTGGAAAAATAGTTTTTACCGTTAATTTAAACAAACACTCAAGTTATTCCTTACCGAAGTTATGCATCTCGGCTTGTGGTTTCTCCTCGGAATTTGCTGGCCTCACATGGTCTTTTAGAATCTGTCTTGTGTACCAAATTTTAAGGCAACGGTCACAATATGGTCTATATACCATGTTCACTTAACATGTACTCACTGATCATGGTTCTTAGACCGCCAATGTTGAGCCTTCAAAGGAGGTGGACAGGCTGGTTCTGAACCTCTTGCTTGCACACATCACAGGTCTTGTTGCCTTTAATACTAAACCTTTTAACAGCGCATTCTTGGTGGACCAGAGCGAGTTCACCTTTGCAGCTGCATTCCATCTTGCAGGTTTCACCTCCTTCACATAGATCAACCAAACAAATCCTACAAACTGCATCTTCTTCAGCTTCATCATCATTGTTTTCTGAAACAAGAAAGACATTGAAGACTATTTACCAACTTCTTTTAGGATTTGAGATGATAAGTACACATCAAAAGGACATATAAAATTATGAAATGTCAAATGGAACTCATGGAAAAAAAAGGTTCAACAGAAAGTTCAAGTGCCAAAAAACACATCATTTGCTTGACAGGATCATTCGTTTCTAAACAAAGAAAAAACTACTTTGAAGATCAGGATTCAATTGCATATACTAATGGGAGAGCAAATGATTCAAAAATTAGAAATTGAAATATGATGGAGTGTGTTTAGGGTTAAGGGGAAAATATGGAAAGAAAGATACACTTATGCAGAACTCTTGCGAAGTGTCCAAAACACACACACATATAACGTGGATTTATATAGGAAGTTGGCAATCTGACGCACCAAGATAATTTATTTTTATCTGACTTTAGGAAGGTGCCTAACTGTTACCGCTATTGCTTGGAATGTCACTACTGCCAATGTTCAGAACCCTTGACTATCTGATGTCAGCTTCTTCCTGCCTGCTTTCTTCTCTCAACTTCAACAAATGCTTCTTCAAGGGATGCCAATGGGTCCAGGCTTGTGGTTCGACTTCCAACCTCTTCAAAGACTAGATTGAGATTGAGACCAACAAAAACTTCGTAGAATTGCTTCTCTTGGCATGATATCATATATGGGCTATTTGCTGCAGATGACCATTAATGGCTCTCATATAGATCACTGGTTTCATCGAGGCTCATCAAGGCCATGAACCCAGAAAGTTGTTGCCAATGAATCACGGTGTTCTTAATTCCCAAAATGCATACATAAACTCATCAATGCTTGGTGGGGTGGCATCTCCTGTGAAAATAGCCGAGTTTCCTTTGCCAAAAACAAACAACATCACATTGGATAAACGCTCTCAGAATCAAATATTCAGGCCCAAATGGTCATGTGCAAATAAGTGCTGTGCTTTCTTAAAGAAAATAAGGTTCAGCCTGCAAGGGAAAACGATACAGTATTAACGCATATTGGTTGGAATGGAGAAACCAAAGTAAAATCCTTGTGTATTTCAAAAGTCAGTTCCTACAATGGCTCAAAATCCTAATCTGCACACTTTTGGATAATGCTTGAGAAGCATGATCACTCAGTTTACATAGGTCAGTTCTGGCAGCATTATCAATTGATTGCTGTTGTTCTCAATACGGGAAGACCAATGCTGTTGCATGTGCAAATGGGCAATAAAAGTTTGAACATTAAATAAAATGTAGTTTTGCTTGTTTTCCAATAACAACCAATATATGTGTGTGTGAGAGAGAGAGAGAGAGAGAGAGAAGGTCTGAAGGAGGGAAGGAAGAAAGGATTCATGGTAAGAACATTGATTATGTAAGACAAGCTAACAATAAATACCCTTTGTTACGTGGCAAAGGTCACATGGGTAATCACGTGGGGTGAACTAATTGTAGATGGTCGGTTAGTTTAAGAATGAGTACCGCCGTTTGAGTATGCACTAGAACAAGAAAGCACAAACCATAGCAGTTGAATATGTCTGATAGACATGACAATCCTTAGAAATAACTTTGTTCAATAAATCAGATCATCTCACACTGCCATAGATTCAGTCTAATCAGCAACATTCTTGAAGAAATAATTGTGTGCATCAATATGGGTGAGGTTTTATACGCAAACTCCAGGCATCTCATTAGATTCCTTCTTGATAAAAAAATTCAGCCTAAAGAGTATTCATGTACAAAAATTTCAGCAAATCATATCTTTTGAATCCTCCAGTTAGCAATTGTGCTTTAAGCTACAATATCCCACAGATGTTAATATAAAAGTTAACGAACCATATGAAAGAACTTCAAAGTCTTCTAAAGTTCTTAAACCAGACAAATTTTTTTTCCATTACATATGAAGAACATGACACAAAACAACCTGAAAGCAAGAAAACAATTAATTAAGCATTGGAAGAAACAAGTAGAATTGCCACCACTCAATAAATGTATCATGTTCATCTTAACAACTTTTTTTTCCCATTTGCCTTTTCCAAAATTCCTAAGAAATGTAAAATTAAAAAAATAGAAGGAAAAGAGATGGAGTTATACATATCTTATCTCTTTCTCTGGCCCTTACAGCAAAAGATGCATAATTATGTTCAGTCAGGCAGCAAGCTAACTTCAACTATTTCAAATGACTAAATTTGAGCAACCTGAAAAGGTCCACCTTCCTGAAATCTATCCTCTTTCATTAGTGCCGTAAGATGTTTCAAAGTTTCATAGATTTCATTCGAACCAAAATGTGATTTATCACTAGCAACAAATATGTTTGTGTTTTGCCCCACTACAATCCAGCTAAATCCAGGCATCTTTTGGACTTCTTTCTCTATCATTGTTTTCCTCACAGATCTTGCTTCATCCCAATGTCCTGATGCAGCATATATGTTAGCTAGCAGTACGTAAGGAGCAGAATTTTGAGGCTCTAACTTAATGAGGTTCTTAGCTGCCTGTTGCCCCCTTTTCTCATCTCCATGGATAGAGCAAGCGCCTAAAAATGAAGCCCAAATCCTAGCATTGGATTCAACATCTAGTTTGTCAATGAACTCCTCTGCTTCTTTAAGAAAACCCCATCTACCAAGAAGATCAACCATGCAGGCATAGTGATCTTCTCTGGGCTGAATACCATATTGATTGATCATCATATCATAAATTTGACGGCCCTGAGGAACCCACCCTGCATGACTACATGCAGTAAGCACCCCGAGGAATGTGACATCATCTGGCATAACTCTTGATTGTGTCATCTTATTAAATATGTTAAGAGCATTTCCTGCATACCCATTCTTGGCAAATCCAACAATCATTGAGTTCCAAGAAATGACATTATTTTTAGAACTCATTTCTTTGAAAACTTGCTCAGAACTTCTTACATCACCACATTTAGCATACATGTCTATTAGAGCACCACTGCTTAATTCATCAGAGTCAAAACTAGTATGGAAAATTAGAGAATGTATCTTTTTTCCATCTTGCAAAGAAGATAAGAGAGCACATGCTCGAAGAACACTAACGAATGTGGCTTGGTCAGGTAAAATATTGTTCTCAAGCATTTTCCAGAACAAGGTTAGGGCCTCTTCGTTGCAATCATTTTGAGTATGTCCAGAAATTAAAGCAGTCCATAATACCCTGCTTTTAAGATTCAAAAATTCTGAGAAAAGAACGTTTGCATCTGCAATTCTTTTAGAGTCCATATATATGCCCAACAAAGAGACACCTAAGAATTCACTGCCGCATAAAAGACCCCTCTTTAAGATGACACAATGGATTTGCATACCTAACGTTATATTTTGAGGCCTACAAGCATCTATAAGGCTCGCAAATGTAACTTCAGATGGCTCCAGCCCCATGGTTAGCATCTTATGGAAAAGATTAAAAGCTTCTTTTGTATTATTATGAACATAACCTGCAATCAGAGCATTTAGAGAGACAACATTCCACTCTGGCATGCAAGAAAATACTTTTTGTGCATCTCCAATGGCCCCACACTTAGAATACATGTCAATAAGAGCACTGCCAGTACAAAGTCTTCTTTCTAAACCCAACTTAACTGACAGACAATGGATTTGTAGTCCTCCTTCCAGGACCTTAACGTTGCCACAAGCACTGAGTATGCTAGTCAAAGACACTTCATCAGCCACAATACCCTGATCAATCATCCTCTGAAACAAGTTGAAAGCCTCAGTCTCATCTTCTTGCTGCACATATCCAACAATAATTGCATTCCAGGATATATTATCTCGATTTTCCATGAGCTCAAACAGCTTTCTGGCATCCTTCAAAGTCCCAGCTTTAGCATACATATCTATCAATGCATTATTCACAAATAAATTAGATGTAAATCTCTTCTTGACAATAATAGAATGCAACTGGCGACCCATTTCTTGGTATTTTCGGCAACTACATGAACTTAAAACGCTGGTGTATGTAAATTCATCTAGGTCCATACTGCACCTCATCATGCAAAAGAACAAATCCATGACCTCATCAACATAGTCATTCTGTGCATAACCTCCAAGCATGGCATTCCATATGACAATATTTTTTTCATCTGCTGAATCAAAGACTAGCCTTGCAGCATCCAACATGAAACACTTACAATACATATTTATGAGAGAACTTCCTACATATATATTGTTATCCAAACCTTGTTTTATTGCCTCTGCATGAACTAACAAACCATAATCCAGAGCCTCTAAACTGGCAATTGCACTCAAAACACTTCCCAAAGTGGATCTTGAGGATTTTATACCAGCCTTCCTCATTTCAAGGAAATATGTGATGGCCTCCTCATTAAGACCTCTGCGGGCATGACCTGAAATCATTACATTCCATGCTACAACATTGCGAGTGGGCATCTGTATAAACAATTCACACGCATCTTTCACCCTTCCTAAACTCAAGTATGCATTCATAATGGTTACGCACATAACTTGATCTGGATAAAAACCAGATTTTCGCATTTTGTCAAGCATTTTTATTGCCTCCTCCAGTAAACCATCTTGAATGTAACCAGATATTATTGCAGTCCAAGAAACTATGTCTAAATTCAAAGCACCATCAAATACCTTTTGAGCATCTCTCATGCAGTTGCATTTGGCATACATATCAGTAAGAGAACCCTGACAAAAAGAAAATGATGCAAAACCTCTCTTGATTACCCAACAATGAACAAACCTGCCATATTCAACATTGTTCAGTTTTGCACAAACAGACAGAGCAATAGCACAAGTGAATTCATTAGGCGATTTCCCACAATCTCTTAGAAACCCAATACACTGTAGAACCCGTTCCAGCAACCCATTTCTGGAGTACATAACAAGAAGTGAATTCCAAGCCAACAAATCCTTATTGTCCAGCTGATCAAACACCTTCTCAGCAAAGCCCAAATTGCCACATTTAGCATAGAGATCAACAATGGCATTTCCAAGTAACCCTTTTGACCCAATTCCATTTTTAATGCTGTGGGCATGAATGACTTTACTAATTCTTGAGACCCAAGATCGTCTCTCAGAAATTTCATCAAACAGATAGTGGTGCTTGATTTGCCTGCATTCCTGTAAGCAAGACTGCAGCAGATAACCATACAGATGATGCTCTTCTAAGGTTGGATTATGTGGAATAGTTGAATACTGAAGAATAGCGGGTATAGCTAGGTGGTAGTGGCATAATAGAGAGTTTGATACGACTAAAGATCTGAAGGAGCGTTGAAGTTTAAGGTGCATTGACTGAGCAACAATCCCCATCCCTATCTCATGGTAAGAGAGGAAACCAGAATTAGTTTCAACAGCCTGACCTCATTGTCAGCATCTAACAAGATATCAGTACAAATAATGTAACTTGAATGAAATAATTACCACTTTGTGCATAACAGAAACAGGTTAAGAGCAGCAACTAATCTCTACCTTGTCAGATGGTATAATTTATAGTCTTTAGTTTCTAGAGCTAATTTTCTATTAAATATATATTTTTTAAAATAAAATATTCTGTCATATGAATAACAGATGAGAAGTATCGTTTTCAACACTACAAACAAATTCTTAATTAAATTGTAATATATAAATATCTTTTAAAAATTCACTTTCTTTTATCATTAAGAATTCATAATTATCTTCTTAATCATTGACAAAAAGGTAAGAGTAAGCAAGACACATCGCAACACTAGCTAGTAAATGACTAAAACATAAAAGAAAATAAGTGAAATTTGTGCTCCAAATATCTAGACTCCTATATCAAAACAATTCAGAGTTTAGTTTGAAAGTAGAAAAAGACTTCGAAATTTTAAAATCAGAAGTGGTATTTTGTTGGAGTCAATTATCAATAAAGTGAGGAAACATATTCTATGATGACATGTTTACCATCCACTGACTTTTGGTCAACTTGGCCAGTATTATCTAGTTATGTGAACTATGGCCATCTCTAAATATATATTTGAAAAAAGAAATAAAAAAATAATGCTAAAAGCTTTCATCCCTTAATCCTATGCTGAGTTTTGATTTTGTCCCCAAAAAAAACAAGAAGTCTTTTGTTCAATTGCGTTCTAAATTGTTCTAAGACTTTTTGACAAGTTCCTAGTGTATAGAAATTCGAATCATGAGAATTATATGCCTGCCATTATTTTGTGTCTGGCATTTTTGTTGCTCACATGGCATCCTAGTCATTAAGTCTTCTTCTCCACCCACTCCCTCTTTCGTGTTTGCTTTCTCACTAGTAAGACTACTCTAGCTGAATGACTTTTCCTTCCCTTTTTAAGCCTGAACATTACTGGAACCCTTCACAAGTTTTCCAATCAACTTCAAAACTTAGTCTCAACTTTTTCCTGCTAAAAGACCAGGTTTCTTGTTTTGGATTCAAATATGAACTAAAAGGATGATCCTGTATGAAAACTCACACCAACTAATTGAAGTTTTACATGAAATCCTAGCACCGAGAATTAATGTTTCGACATGAAATTTGAACACCTACTAATAGGAGTTTTGACGTGAAAAATTAGCAAAAAAGATTTAATAAAAAACAGAGCCAAAAAAAAAGTTTCAAATCTGAATATAGAAAACCAAGAATTTATGGGGATCAAAATTTTTAAATACTCAAAAATAATATCAACTGCACTCTTTTAACTCAATTAGGGGCACCAAGCCTTATCAAAAGAATAAAGAGTATTCAGCAAGAAGGCCAAACCAAAAAAAAAAAATCTCAAGAATAGCGCAATACAATATTACAATTCCATGGAATTTTTCATGCAACTCATGCATGAATCAATTAACGCATGACCCAAAAGAGGAGATTAAACAAAACTACCAAAGTCTCATCATGGACCTGGATCCTCTTAAGTAATTCAGGGAATCCAGATCCTAGCAACAAGTTCAAACCAATATTAAACCATATGACCAGAAAGAACAGGACACCCATAAATTAATATCAAATTGCCTCAGCAACAACAGACATTCAGCAATTACAACAGCAGAGCTTGATCAAATGAAAGACTGTAAAAAAAAAAACAATAAGTAGAAACCAATGACCTACAATGACGGATATGCATTTCAAAATTATGTCAATTGGGATTAAATCGCCCAAACGACCCGCATAACAGCATTAGACCATTCATTGGTATAAACCAGGGGAAAAAAGAAAACTCGAAAGACTAGAAGAACACAAATCAAATAGAGGAAGAGAACCGAAATGACTTACTTGCAATGGACAAAAATGCCTCCTTCCCTTATGCATACTGCCAAGACCGAAGGGAATAAACTGATTCTTCTGCAGGGTAGTCGCTTGAAGTGGGATCCTTTTGCTGTGGGCAAGGCCAGCGTGATGAAGAAGACACAATTGGTATTAGGTCTTTGTTTCCGGCGAAGAGATGGTTGACGAGGAGTCTTTCTTCCTAGTGGAGCTGATGGTGCCACCAGTGTTGACGGGATGGCGCCGTTAAGAACACCGCCCTTCCTGGAGAGTCTGGACTTTGAAATATGGCTTTTGGGAAGCCTTCAAGAGAAATTCAAATTTTAATATTTTATATTTTATGAATAAGAAAAATAGGGTTGAAGACTTAAAATATTGGTGCATCTAACACAAAGTATAAAAAATATTTTAGGCCCCGTTTGGTATGTATGGGGAAGATTTAAGGAGGGAAATGAACTTATAGGAGGGAAAATAATGAAAAGGAAGATTAAGAAGGAACTTAAATAGTTGAGTTGTTTTGTAGATATGAGAATGAAACTTAAGTTGAGGGAAAATAAAATGTTTGGTATGAAGAAAAGGAAGTTGGTTAAGTGAGAATGAAAGGTAAAATACCTATAATATCCCTGAAAAATAAAAACACCACACCACACCACACCTCTCCCTCGATCTCATCTTTGCTTTTCTTCCCCACTCTCGTTTCTGCCCTCCCCTTCATATCGTCGGTGCCTCTCCTTCACATCGTCGACGCCTCTTCTTCATCCACTATCGTCAGCGCCTCTACTTCATACACCATCGCTGGGCCCTCTTGCATCACACCACCATCACTGATGCCTCTTCTCCATCTACCATAAAATGCCAGATGGCGTGGAATGATTCTTTTTGTTTTCGCAATGAGACATAAATTAACCTTAAACCAGATGGCGTGAAGGTATAGATGTAAAACTGAAGGTACACAATGACAACAAGAGTTAAACCACAATTAAAAGAAACCCTCTGTTCGTTCGGACGTTCGAATGAAATACGTTCGAATATAATAAGCACCCAATTGTCTGCGTTCGAACGTAAAATCTGACAGTGGCTTGAGGTTTATATAAGCAATTTCACAACCCTATAGACAAAAAACCAGACCACCAAAACACAGAGACTATATTCTACAAACAAGCAAAGACGCATGTAAAGGGGAAAAAATCTATTTCATCATGTATTCCAGCTGCCTTTCTCATTTAAACATTTCCTCACTCACCATAACCCACAAACATACGGATTATCGCACCATAGAAGCAATAGGGCATCGGGAAACATTGCGACGAGACATACTAAAACACCAAACAATGAAGACCCATTGCAACTTACCTCTATTCCACTTTCAATCTGAGCAATGAGACACAATCGAAATAAGAGGGTCGACAAAATTTCATAGAGTTGCTTGGCTTATTGTCGAATTGGAGGCCGCTAGGCTTTTTCAAGGAGGGTCGGTGGGTTTTAGTGTGCCAGCCATTGAAGCATCGAAGCAAGCGGCCATGAAGAAGAAGCAGGAGGAAGAAGATTTCAGAGTCAATTTCGTCAGATAATTTCACTCTCCGAAAGATTTAAGCTTTCCCTCCATTTTCGGATGAATGAAGGTTCCCACATTTGAGGGAACATTGGCAGAGCCGGGAAGTCATCTTCCTTGGAGAGCAGCGCCCCAAACACGTTTTTTGCGAAGGAACCTTGTTATGTTCCCTTTCCATCACCCACATTCACTCTAACAAACAGGGCTTTAGGGTGTGTTAGGTTCAAACGGGGAGGATAGATGATGTTCGTTAAGAGCATGTTTGGTTTGAGGGGAGGGAGATAGAGGGAAATATGAGAGATAATTTTTTTTTTCTCTCATCTTTACTAAAAAGTCTATAAAAAATTTTCAATATTCCAATATATATATATATATATATATATATATATATATATATATATATATATATATATATATATATATATATATATATATATTCTTTCATTAATGACAATTTGGTCAATATCTTCCCTAGGAATTCTTCCCCTCCCATCCCCTCCTCTCAAATCAAACATACCCTAAGGGTTAGGGGAGGAGAGTTTTCCTCCCTCCCTGATGTGAAAAGTTAGATATGCCTATAAATAACATAACTTTTTGCATTGTTTCACACAAACATTTCACATTATGATCATATCTAACTTTTTATATTAAGGAGGAGGGAAACTCCTATCCTCCCCTCAAATCAAACATACCCTAAAGTTAGGCGGAATGAGGTTGTGAACTTTGTTTGGTTTAAGAAGAATGGAGGAAAGATTTGATTTCTTGTTTAGCTCAGAAGTGTAGGTGTGAAAACTAATTATAAGTTGACAAATATGTCCTTTTCTCTTTGTCCATATATTTTCCTTCTTTTACAATTTTTACATCCAAATCATTGTTTACAAATGCCCGTAGTAGTTCACTTTCACCCATAAAAACTCTCGTCTTAGTAACATTGGTTGTTGAGAAGCCGCAATCTTAAATCATTTTCCATATTTCGTCACCACACAACTGAGGAAGCTTTCTTGAAGCCACAATCTTGAATCAAGAAATAAGGATTTAGTACATGAGACAAGGTGGCAAAATAAGATTGAAAGTTGCTGCACTCTTTAAAGCATATACCTTCCAAATGGTTAGGATTCTGAAAGAAGGGAAAGTTATTACATGTTGACCCAAGACTGATAAATCAAAAGAACAAACAGTTCTAGAATTAGAAATATTTATAACTTTTTACCCCATAACATTAAAATTGACATTGCGACCCACCACTGAAACAATTATGACATATATATGTGGGATGAATGAATGCTAACAATAATAAGACTGACTAGAAAATTAATTAATGAAGAAATAAAAAAACATAAGAATGCAGATGGTCAGCACGGCCTAAAGGCCGAAAATTTATTAATGCATTTTTCAATGTGTTGGCAACTATTTTCTACAGTTATTGATATTAATGGCAAATTGTGAGCTTTTCACTAACATATATTCTTCATGAATACATCCCGAAATCATTCATCCGTCAGAAAGGGAAAAGGCTCAACCCAAAACAATTCCAAAATTATGAAGAAAAAAGACTATGTTAGTATACCATTACCTGAATGATTAGGCGGCCACGGTGGCTTGAAGGGCAGGCGGCGGCTGGCTTAACAGTCGGCGACAACATTGGAGGATGAGAGGAGCAAAGTGAAGGAGAAGCTGAGTGAAAAAGAGAAACTGATCGAATGAAGCATCTGATGAAATAGGCCTGGCCTATTTACACATATAAGCTTTTAAAGAGGCCTTGGCCTGACCTTTTAACTAATAGACCAAACCAGCCCTAAACAGTCGGGCTATAGGCCGCTTGATAGGGCCTGACCTATTCCCACCCCTAAGAAAGAGGGAAGGGGAACACTACAGGATAAAAGTTTTTCTCACCCCTCACTGTTTATCTCCAACCCTCACCTTCCCTTTGAAATTTACCTTGAGACACGGAATAAGAGATTTACCTTGACGTTAAGGCTTGCTCTTGCTAGCTTTTCACTTCAGACATATTTGCCAGTCTTCATCCACATCGCTCAACGAGCATATAGGAGCCCATATATATTTTCCAGTCTTGATCTACCTGGCTCAACTTCAACGCGGATCTCAATCTCAAATGCATTCGTTAGCCTACGTCGCACGATGATCTCCAGTGGCTTGTGTAACACTCAGGTCACTTGAGATTTGCCCAGTGGCAGCGTCAGGAAGTTTATATTGCAAATTTGTAAATTCTGCCTAACTGCTAAACTTCTGACTTTGTAATTTGTTCCAATTTCTGTACTTCTGTCTTTGTAATTTGTCCTTCGAGTTGGTAACTCAGTCTATTTTCCTGTAAGCCCATTATGTAAGCGATTCAGCTATTAACGGAAAAGCATTCATTCTTTGCATCACGTGTTTAAGCCGTTTATGTCGAGAACTTTGTCCGAGCTCCCTTTTCATTCAATTTCGCATCAACCCCGTCTATCGATAATATGCGTTCGTGCACAACCCATTATCCTCTCTATGACCCCCTGTCTGGTAGGTCGGACCTCCGAGCTTCTGAGATGCGTTAATGGCTTTCCTCAAATACCGACACGGACTGATTAACCCGGGTTCTACATCATCCGAGTATTCTCATTATGGCGTTTCTTCAAGCAATCTTTCTCTAACTTTATTTTCGACCCTGCCAACTTTAGTCCACAAATCTTATGCAAAAATACGATACAATGCAACTCCTTTATCTGTGTTTCTGACGTCATAAAGTGAGGCTGCCCTCTTTCCCGTGTAATAACCATCTGTGCCATATTCGATATCCGTGCCCAATTAATGCACGTGTCGCTTCGTATCAGCTATCATTATACCTTTTCAGGGAAAATCTGCTTTCCTGTATGAATTGACTCTGTTACCCTTAACTTTTCAAATTCCTGCAAGAATTGACTCTGCTACCCTTAACTTTTCAAATCCGCAACGTCTATATATTCCCGCTTCCTTCTTCCTCTTGACACTTTACGCTCAAGAAATTCTCTATATTCTCGAGAAAAATTTCACATCTCCACAAAGCTCTCTTCTTGTAAAGTTCTCATGCACATTTTCACTTCTCCTTCAAACAAGTATCTTCATCGTTTCTGAAAATTTTAGTATATTCTGACTCCAATTAATCTTCTTTTACTCTCCCTTTGAGGTTATCTCTGAACTCAATTGCCTGTTCTTCTAAGAACGCGACTAGGGTTTCGTGCAAATTTTCAGGATCTTCTTTCTTTTGAATTATTAGTATTACAACTCGCTTCTCCGAACCCCAACTTTTCTCTTCCTTTCTCCCTTTCTACCTGCAATCTTTTCTCTAGAGTGCTCATGAGTCGCCATAGTTCTCCATCTCTAGATGCGTACAGTAATCCACTTTCAGAAGAGGATAGATAAGTACTTAAAACCCTACCAGGTGGCCAGAAAGTTTGGCTTTGGACTGTGCATCGCGCTGAGGAAGAAAAACAAAAAGGATTAGTTCGCAAACCGCAAAAAAGTGGGGATAGATTCAGGGCTCAATCCACCCACTCTTATCTCAGCTTCTGAGATTATTTCCTCAAAGCTCAAAGAAGGTCGTGAAAGGCTTTCGGCAATGTGCCAATATAAATATATTACACAAGCCATTCCGGCCCTTGAACAAACCCGGCTTACCGCCTTTCAATTTTTCACATGGCAATTCTACACATTCCAGTATAATTTCCGCTCCTGACTTTTACCTTTTTGCTTATAGGTATACATATGGGTTCGTCTTCACGCCGTGTAGAACGGTCCATGACTAAAGACAAAGGGCCTGCAAGTCCTTCACCGGTTTTCACGATCCCAGACCCATGGGTTACTGAGGAAGTATTAAAAGCAAAAAACACAATGACCATGGAAGAGCTCGTCCAGACAAACCTTTATAGTGAAGATGATTATTCTATCCACCGCCTCGACCGAGGAATCCATATCCATTGTCGGATTGAAGGGAGCGAACCTCATTTCTTCTTCTTCTACCGGGATTGCATTACCCAACTTGGCATTCACCGAGTTTCGATCAATCTTCTCAACCATTTACATCTCGCTCCTTCTCAGCTTCATCTCAGAGGTTGGGCACTCGCCGTTGCCTTTGAGACCTTCTGTCAGGCTGAGAAACTGGCTTGCACCATCCCGGTATTCTTTTACTTTTTCAGCGTCCAAAATGCCAATGAAGATGCCGCTGGTAATGCCCCCACAAGGAAAGACTGGACCTCAATCCAGAGTGTCCATGGTCGTGCCCTTTTCAAACCTTTAATCCATTTGTTTGAAAACTTCCAGTCCGCCTTCTTTAAGGTAACTGCCGAGACTAAGAGACTGCCTTGGTTTCTTCAAGTCGCTAAATTCGGGGAGGTGGAGGAGAAATTCCCCCTATACTGAACTTACGGTCATCATGAACTCTCCCCTTTAGACTTCGAGTTTCATGCCGACAACCTTTCTGATGCCGAACTTGAGACGATATCCATACTGGAACATCATGTCTTAGAGCACGGCCTATTGAATCTGGCCAATTGCATCTTAAAACCTCGAGCCAAGAAACAATCTATGGCGGGTATGAACATCTATTTTATCATACTGTATCGCATATTGATTGCATTTTGAATGAAGGGCTTACCCTTTTCTTTTATATTGTAGATCAAACTCCGGAACAGCTGCCTTCCTTTGCCATTGCCCTAGCTAACCAAGGTTTTACCAAACACAGGGCTAGGAAAAGGGAATTCCTACTTACTTCTCCAACAGTGAATTCGGTCAAGAAAGCAAAAGTCGGCCCATCAAGCTCCTCTCAAAAATCCAAAGAGCCCGCCATTATCAAAACGCCTATTGCGAAGGCTTCCATCACTCCGCCTTCCACTAGTCTTCCTCCTCCCCCTCCCCCCTCCCTGGGGTTCCCCCAGGGGGCTGTCTGGAGCAATAACGTCCCATCCGAGCTCTGCGACGCTGTTTGTCCTCCACAATGCTTCTTTCAGTCGATTAAATATGGTGACGCCGAGATTCGAAAAATCAAAGAGTTAGAACAATGCACCTGGCAATTTACCAGCTTGGCTCAAACTTTGATTGTTGTAAATGCTCAATACGCTTCTCGAGAGACCGAGGTTCTAGAGATGAAATCGGAAGTAGTAAAGCAAAAAGTTCTGATCAAAGCCGTCAAGTCCAACGCCTTGAAGCAAGTGAAGGCTGCCGAGATAGCCAAGAAAGAGATGCAGAAAGAGGCAAAGATAGCCAAAACAAACTTGAACAAGGCGGTGTATCATCTGAATCAATTCCACGAGATTCATGCCAAGGACAAGTCTGCCATAAATTCGTTGCTGCAGAAGCAGAAAGAGTTCCGTGCTCAATTGAGTGGCTGCCGAGATGCCTTAGATGCCGCTAACACCACCATCAAGGAGAAAGACGCAGCGATAGTGAAATCTGTTGCAGAATCCTTCGAAAATGCCCTAGCGCAGATTCGAATGTTAAATTCCAATGCTAACTTCAACACTTCCAGGATAGATTGTATCTGTTTCAGGAAGCTGCTTAGTGGAAAACCAAGGGACGACGGAGATGAAGAAGTCTATCAAGACACTGGGGCTCCTTCTCGCTAGCTTTTCAATCAAGATACTAGGGCCCCTGATGTTAACTTTGCAGCTCTTTCTTGGGTTGATAACCTGGTTATCTTTCTGTAAAAATATCATGCAAAGATTTTAAGTATTAACGCATAAATACTTACTTTTACCGCAAAATCGTTCAATCTGCTTATGTCTTTCTTACTCCGAATCTCCTTCCGAGATATGCTTTGCATTTGCTATCAATGCATCTTATGAACTCGAAATCGTTTTCAAAGTTCTATGACTTGGCCAAAGTCAGAAATTCACTGTGCAGACACGAGTCTAAGACCACTCAGAACTAGCCGTTCCCAAGTGGTTACCCAGAAATCAATCAGGGGTAAAATTCGTACATCACATGTCTAGGTTTGGTGTCGGAACCAAACTCTAAACAATCCGACTTGATCAGGGCCGTTGTGACAGCTAACTTTACTACCCAAAACTTTGATGCATCATAACCCCAATGGGCTTCGTCGGTTTTGTCATGTCCTAAAAGAAGCACGTTTTAACCAATGTGGGTTTTACCGTATCCCGAAGGAGTACGTTTTAACAATTATCTCGGTCATACCGCATCACGGTGTTTACCTTTATTTTGGTGTTTCTGCATCCTGGAGGAGTAAATTTAACCTTTTCCTAGGTGTTAGCGTATCTGGTGGAATACGTTTAACCTTTATCTCGACGATCTCCTTTTGACAAAACGTTAATATCATTGATTGAAAGAAGACATTGCCATTTTTACAAAATTGGCCCATCAATAGGCCCGAAATAAATGCATCCTAATCGATGATCATTCAACTGCACTCAAAGTTGGCCTTCGGATATTCATCATCATTTGCAGCTTTCGTTCTTTTCTCACTCGTCTTCTTTCTCTCTTGAACGGGGCTCTCATTGCAGCTTGGTTCCTTGCGCTTGTTTTTCTCTCCGAGAGCTTCTACCACATATTGCCACAACTTCCTCCTCAGACAAACTTTTCTATAACATCTCGAAGGTGATAGTACTCGTCTGTGGTATGTCCCGAGGCCTTGTGAAATGCGCAATATCAGGATGGGTTCGCTCCCAGTCAGCTGAAAGAAGACTGAGGTCGCTCTACTTTATTCATTTCAATCTGAGCTACTTCCTTCCAAACTCGCGATCGCGATACGTTCAACGGGGTATAACTCCCATATCTTGCTTTCGGATCGCTCCTCTTCCCCCGATGTCTACTATCCAAAACTCGCCTACTAGATTCGGGCCTTTGACTGCCATATTCCTCCTTCCCTTTTGAAAACTTCCCTGATTGCTCTTTTTCTTTCAAGGGCTGACTCTTTCCCCCGTCTCTTGCGTCATGGCTTGACATCTCCATCAGCTCCAATTCCAGGTACTGCTTAGACCGATCTCGAAAATCAGCCTACGTGTCGAGACGACGTTTCATAATTGACTTTTTCAACCTGGATGAACTGTCCAAACCGGCTATGGCACAGTGCAGATGTACGTCCTCCTTTAATCATGGTAATTGCAGAGCTATATCCTTAAAACGCTCCAAGTATTTCTGCAATGTTTCTCCGGCTGCTTGCCTCACCAGGCCGAGCTGGAACTCGATTTTCGGCTGCTTCCTGCTAGTAGCAAAATTCAGCAAAAACTTCTTCTCCATGTCCTCCATGTCGGGGATAGAATTTAGAGGGAGGTAGTTAAACCAAATCTGCGCGGCTCCATGCAAAGTCCCCATAAATAGCCGAGGTATAACAGGGCCTACATACCCCTTCACCATAATTTCCATCTTAAAATTACTAACATGAACTTACGGGTCTTGGGTCCCATCGTACCTTGGCAAATCCCTTGAATCTAAACCCTTCGGGTAAGTGGCTGTCATAATCTTGTCCGAAAAAGGGCTCGGGATTCTAGCTCCATCAAGTTTTTCAAAATGTACCCCGTGTACGCTCTGTGCCGGAGGTACTGTTTCTGTCCTACCAAGGTCTTGGCCCTCTAACCGTTGCTTTCCAGCTGCTCGTGCCAGGTTCAGCACTCGAAATTTCGGAACTCGAGCCCAGTCCTGCTTATCCTCACTTGCCCGCAGTATGTCGGCTCCTACATGCGTGGCAGTCGTGATACTGATTCTGCTGGGATCACTAGCATCCCGGTCGACATTATGTAAAGGGCTCTCGAGTTGTCGAATGTGTTCCTCCAGCAATTGTATCTTTCGAGCATCTTCGTAGGCCCTCTTAATTCAGCCATGGTCAGCCGGGTTACCTTCCGCACGATTTTCCTGTGGCATTCCAGCACTTACGTGAGCAGATGTCGATGCATTGGCTTGGCTTGGGCCCGATGTATCTCGACCCTTGCCTTGGACGAGGATAAAAGCCCGATTAGGATTCATAGCTTCTTAACTTGTATTATGATTTGATTTTTCCACTCGTTCAACACGTCCATTCAGCAACTGCTGTTGCATTCTCTGCCTTTCCTCCTGCCTCTAGAGGGAATTACGGCGGTCCGTATCCTCTTGCATAGTCCGGACATCGTCTTTCCTTTGGAGGCGTTGGCGGGTCTCCATATTATCCATTCGTTGTAATAACGCCCCCATCGCGTTATGTAACAAGCGAATATCAGGATTCTTAATTTGAAATTCTGGAGGCGGGGCTTGTGGCTGAACTGCTGGCTGGATAGCATAGTTAAGAGCTGGTGAAGTCCCAGCGTCTGCCGTTTCACCTTTAGCTTCCATGGTAACATGGTTATGATCCGAGTAACCGAATCGCAAACCGAATCGCTCATTCGACGTTCTTTGCTACGGTTGTTCTTCGACAACCGATCTTGCCGAGTTGTTTGATTGCGACTTCGGTTCTTGCGCCATTGTTAGTGATCGTTTGTGGCCTTCTTATAGTTTGGGAATCGAATTTTATGGTTCCTCACGGTCGGTGCCAATGTTCTGTTTCAAGAACACAAATGTCTAACCACAATAGGTTAGCGAATGATTGATTTAGGATCTGTTAGGCTCTCCGGAATATGTGTGAGTTAATACCGGATAGATGGTGAATGTTCAGTGATGTCTATGAGGAAGACACCAAAGAATATCATATGATCACTGTGCTACACAAGAATGATGATTAGCCAAAGGGGGTGGGGTGTATGCACAGTGTAACAGAATTGTAAAAGGATATGAATAGTGTGTGTGTACCTTGTGAGTAATCCCCTATTTATGGATATTACCTCTAGGGCTTTAGTCCCTGCACTATGCGTGCCCCCAAGCCCTCGACGTTCTGCTCCACTACATGTTTCTGCTCCACAACATGTACTACCGGAATTAGAGAGTGATTAGCGTCTTACGTGCTTAAGGTGGGCTTCCGCCATTGCATGTCTTCATTGGGCCGTATCATACCTAGGCCCAAAATATGAATCCGTAGCACCTGTAATGAATGATCCTCCCATTTTCCTCCCATGTTAAGTGGAATTAATGCATAGCCATTCTTTGGTGACTCATCCACACAAGTGAAGTCTTGCTTCAATGCTTCCTCTCTTATGTTCTTTTTTTCCTTTGGTTTTCTTTCCTCACTTATTCGTAATCCATCCAAATATGGGGTCAAAATGCTAAAGGGGAAAGAAATCTACTTTCCCATCAATAAAATACCATAATAAGTGCACTGAAAAAGTAATGATAATATTTGTGGATATAATTTAGGCTAAATTGCACCTTTAGCCTTATAATTTTATTCAATGTTTCAATTTAGGTGTTTTATATTTTTAGTCATCTATCCTTGATATCGTCAATCTTAGATGATGTTTTTTTTTGGGTGACCATCATTATTATTTTGAAATTAAGCTTAATATATCAACATTTGATAATGTTTTGTTATTTAAAATTTTAATGTTAGTATTTTTTGTTAACGATGTAAAGTTAAAGAACTACCAATGTGCTTTTAACATAAAATTTAATATTAAGAAAAGTAAAAGATAGACCTTCTATCTAATTTGATTTTCTAGTATCAGGTACTGGTAACAGTAATTGAACTTGAGGCCTATCTAAGTTGATTTTGTTAAGTGGTATTGTATATATAATTTTAAAAGAGTTTAGGTGTATCAAAAAAAAAAAAAACATCTAAAGTAGTTTTCCGTTACATTCAATACTCTATTTATTTATATTTATTTTTTCATTCATCATCTTAACATATTCATAGTAACAAGCCACTTAGTTGGGGAAAAAAACAATGGCCATTTAAACTTTTTTTTTTTGGGGGTCCATAATGGCCATTTAAACCTAAGGTGGCTTTGGCACTAGACGTTTGGTACTATATATATGGCTTGTTTGGAAAAATAGATACAAGAAAGTGTTTGAGGGCATTTGTGATCAACCTAAAACCATTGCTCGCTAATGTACACTACATCTAATAGAGGGAGTAGAAAATGGACACTTTCAAGATAAAAATATTTCAGATATTGGATTGATCAGAAGCGAAATGGTTCCCCCATCCCAAGAATTTATGCGTTTGGATGTGGATGACTCCCATAATGCTAGAGGACAAGCACATTGCGGAGGAGGAGTGATTAAAGATCATCAAGGAAACTGGATATGTGGATTTCAATGGAAGTTATAGCATATTACCCCAACTGTTGTAGAAATCCATGGTATCCACACGGGCCTTCTACTTTGTAGGCAGTTGGGGTTAAGTAGGATTAAACTTTATATTGATTCTTTAGGAGCGATGCTTTTACTCTTGTTTGATTGTGGGCAGGTACATCCATTCATGATAAGATTCAAGAAGTAAGATCTATTATCCTATCAAATTGATCATACATGTGTATAGGGAAGGATTAAAATGTGCAGACTATTTAGCTCAAATGGCTCAGGAGAACAATTAGAATTTTGATGTCTTACTAATACAACCTTTTGCTTGTTTGAAACTATTTAATATGGAATGTGGTAAAGTTTCTCAGAACCACAATAATATTATCTAATTAGTAGGTGTTTTCTACTACTCAATCTACTTGCTTGCAGTTATAATTTTATTTTATTTTTTTAAAAAAAACTTAAAAGTTAGAACTTGTAACACTAAAAAAATAAAGAATTAGAGTGCTCGATTTGCCAAAAAATTATGTAATGATATTCCACTAACCCAAAAAAGAATTAAAGAAAAATTAAAATAATAATATGACTTTTTAAATTAAGTGACCAGAGATATAATTTAGAGATTACGCGGGATTAGAGAAAAAACCAACCCCAAACCAACCAGAAGATAAAAATTGTAGTTCCTGCTAGGGGTAAGCATTCGGTTTTCGGTTCGGTTTTTCGGTTAAAACCGAAATATGCACATGTTAAAAACCGAACCGAAAACCGAAAAAACCGAATTATTTCGGTTCGGTTTTTCGGTTTAACCGAATTTTACATAAAGTTATGAAATTTTACATGAATAAAGTAGACATATAGGGCTTTCTAAATATATAAGTTATGTAGCATTTTGAGTTCTACACAAGTAGTAACATATTTTTGAAGTTAAGCATTATTTATGGAGTTATAAACTGGGCAGCGTTGAAAAAATATTAAATTGGGAATGATCCATGACTTTCTTGCTTCTGGGAATATTTTTCCTTGAAAATAGATATGTCAAGGGTCATAAGGAATTTTGAAGCACTCAAAAACGATTTTTGTAGAATTAATTATGATTTAAAAAAAAATTTTAAAAAAATCGGTTTTTTAGTTTTAACCGAATTTTTTTTGCCAATAACCGAACTAAGCTAATTTAAAAAACCGAGCCGAACCAAAAAACCGAACACCGAATTATTCGGTCCGATTTTCAGTTTCAGTTTTGATTTGCTCACCCTAATTCTTGCCAACCTAGCGTGTCACTTGGAAAGAGACCAATTTGATTTCCTTCTCAAAAATGATATGAACCACATAATCCTAACCAGATGAACGACATGAACCCGCTCATATTTCAGAATCACACCATTCCTTCTTTTGTTCCTTCTCTCTCTCCCTCCTTCCATGGCTTCCGTAGCAGCTACACAGGTTCTACTGCACAACGTCCTCTCACGAAATCACCGATCAACCAGATTCTCTTCACTCCAAAGCTCCACTTCCAGATCTCTACTTCTTCGAATTCGAGCCTCGCAGACTTCGGAGGAGCCTCGCGAGCGCCAGAAAGTACCCCCTGGAGTTGACACCAGAATCCATTGGGACAACGAAGATGAGGGTTGGATCGGAGGCACTACTAGTAATAGTAAACAATCCAAACCAGAGGATGTGCTCGGCCAAAATTTTGCTGATTTGCTTTCTGATTTTTCTGGCTCTCATTACGAGTGAGTTTCTGCTTTAACTCTTAAATGTTGTTCAAATCATAGCAATGATACCATATAACAGGACAAACACCTTAAAGAAATACCGTTTTAGATGTAATTTGAAATGTAATAGGTATGTCAGATGGTTTTGGATATTGATGACTTCAATTTAAAACTGTTTTTTTCTGCTGCATATGATAAATTTGATTATGCACGATGTTATTATCAGTGTTTGAACAGAGTATATGTGCAACTTTGGTCCTTGAAGGATATAACTTGTGATGGTTTAATTTTTGAATTTGTTTCTTTAAGCCAATTGGTTGTTTGAAGTCTTGAATTTGATATATTTTAGTCCTTTCGTTGGATCAGTTTGTGTATTTTCTTTATTTCGACGACCAAGTCAATAACACGTGTTTAAATTTGATTATGTCAGATGATTTCGGATATGGATAGCTTCAATTTAAAACTGTTTTTCTGGTGCATATGATAAATTTGATTATGCACAATGTTATTGTCAATGTGTGAACAGAGTATATGTGCAACTTTGGTCCTTGAAGGTTATAACTTGTGATGGTTTAATTTTTGAATTTGTTTCTTTATGCCAATTGGTTGCTTGAAGTCTTGAATTTGATATATTTTTGTCCTTTTGTTGGATCAGTTTGTTTAATTTGACGACTAAGTCAATAATACGTGTTTAAAAGTTACAAATTTTAAAGTACCAATTCATGGAGAGGAATAAATCTAAGGAAAAAGTTTAAGGACATATATTATTCAGGGACCAGACTGTATAGATACTCATTACAAAACTACTAGGAATCTAGTGTCTTATTACACTTAACTGCTTCAAGGTTTAATTAAATAGAAGTAGGAAAATAGGTCAGTTTGTAAACTGTTAGAATATTAGGAAATATATCTCTCATTTATTAGGATCCCATGATTAGTTCTCTGATTAGAGGATCTGATTAGAGGGCATTAATTAGTAGTTATGAGTCTTTATGAGTCTTTATTAGGCTTTATTGTATTTCCTAATTTACCTTCTTTACCTTCTTTGTTCTCCCTTGCTTCACCTATAAATAGGTTGTAATTCTCTTCATCTAATAAGATAATATAGAGAGTGTTTATACCTCTAAACTTCAATATGGTATCAGAGCCCAGGACACCCGTCCGAGGCCACAGAGAACGAGAGAAACAAAGTGAGGGAGAGAGAAACAGTGAGGGAAAGTTCTCCGCGAGTTTAGGGTTCACTATAGGCGGCGAGTTAGACTACACCGCCTAGCCTGAAGGACCGGAGGGCTCCGATCGGCGAAACCCGTAAGTCCGGCGACGATCCGGCGTCTCCACGACGGCGCGTGGTGTACACGCGCCCGACGATCACCGAAGCTGCGACGGCGCGTGACGGCGCGTGACGGCGTTTTCTCGACGGCGACTTCTTGTTTCGGCCTCCTACTCTGATTTCCGGTGAGACCCAGTGGTTAGTACATTCTCCGGTGACTTTTTTGAATTTTCCGGCGAACTCTCCGGCGAAAATTCCAGATTCCGGCGACTATTTCTTTCATCCAGAAACATGGATTCCTCTCAGAGTCCTCCTATGTTCGAACATTTCCGGAACTTATCCCATGGGTTTTATGACCGTACCGATTCTCAAACTCAAAATTCCTCTTCTCCGAATTTACAGACCATCACATTATGGCTATTAGCCATAAGTTTAATGGTAGAAACTATCTCCAGTGGTCACAAAGCGTGCTGAGGTATATTCGAGGTAAGAGAAAGGAGAAATACATTACTGGGGCAGCCCCTCAACCAGCCCCCAATGACCCTAATTTTGACACTGGTTTGCTGAAAACAACCAAGTCATGACATGGTTGTGTAATTCAATGACCATGGAGATCAGTGAGGGATATCCGCTGCACACACGGCAAAGGAAATATGGGATGCCGCTAGGAGGACCTACTCCTCTCTTGAAAACACCGCTGCCCCGATTCACCGAAGAGACAACTTCGGGATCTACGACAAGGTAATCATCCGTAACTGAATATTATAATGCGTTGCTGAAATTGTGGCAACAACAAGACTTGTTTGAGGTCCACCCTTGGGAAACTCTCAAAGATGTACAATTGTACAAACAAATTGTGGAAGAAGGAAGGATACACGACTTCCTCTTAGGCCTAAATGATGTTTTCGAGGAGGTAAGGGGACGAATCATGGGGCAGAAGCCACTCCCACAACTCTTTGATGTAGTTAACTTTGTGCAATTTGAGGAAAGTAGGAAACTCTTGAACCGGAGTAGACCAAGCAACATTGAAAGCTCGGCTCTTGCAGTTCAGGGACCATCTGGGGACCGCAAAACCAATAAATGGTGCAACTATTGTAAGAAAAAGGGCCATACTAAGGAAGAATGCTGGAAACTCCATGGAAAACCCTCCGGGGGGAAATCAAACTTTCAAAGTCACCTGACCACAGCTGGACCAAAGGTGGAGAGTGACAATCACCTGAGTCAAGAGGAATTACAGATGTTCCGTAGAATGCTCGAACAACAGAATAAGTCTAACTCGTTCCCAGCGTGAATCTTGTACAATCAGTAATTCTATTATTGCTCTCAATGCCGTGATGACCAATGACGATACGGATTGTTGACTCAGAGCTACGGATCACATGACCAGTAACAAAACTCTATTTTGTAACCTTAAACTCGTCATGAACACCTCAAAGTAAAAGTAGCTAATGGTGTATTCACACAAGTTGAGGGCATTGGTACTGTTACATTATCCGACCACTTGGCAATACATAACGCTTTGTTTGTACCGGAACTTACCCGTAATCCGATCTCTGTAAGCAAATTGACTAGCGGTAAAATATGTCGAGTGATCTTTGATGATGGTTTATGTGTGTTTCAGGATTTAAGAACGAGGAGGACGATTGGGACTTCTAGAGAATGGGATGGATTGTTCTACCTTGAAGGGTTAATCTCAAAGAATAAAGAAACGTGGAAGGCAAGACGAGCGCTGGTTAGCTCAAATTCACAGAATAATGATATATTGCTGTGGCATTGTCGATCAGGCCACCCTAGTTTTGATTATATGAAACATGTGTTTCCAAATTTATTCAATAAAAATTCTGTTCCTTTTCATTGTGAAACTTGCCAATTTGCAAAATGCAGACACGATCCTCATATCCCAAACAACCCTATACTCCCACCTCCCCATTCACATTGATTCATAGTGATATTTGGGGCCCCGCCCGACTAGCCACTCTCACTCATACCAGGTGGTTTGTTACTTTTATCGATGATCACACTCGCACCACATGGGTTTATTTAATGAAAGACAAATCCGATATCGCCAAAGTCTTTCAAAACTTCTATACCTTTGTACGAACCCAATTCAACACGTCCATTAAGGTGCTTCGAAGTGATAATGCCAAGGAATACATGAGCACAACCTTTAAAGAATTTCTTGATCGTCAAGGAATTCATCACCAAACGTCTTGTCCATACACCCCTGCCTTCTAAAGTTCTCAAATACGACACCCCAATTCAAAACCTCCCGAAATTCTTTCCAAATTGCCCCATCATCAATTCATTACCTTCCAAGGTGTTTGGATGTGTTGTCTTTGTTCACAAAAAGGAGGGCAACAAATTTGGTGCTCGCTCTGACAAGTGTATATTCCTTGGCTACTCCTCCACTCAAAAAGGGTACAAATGCTATTGTCCATCTTCCAAGAAACTCATTGTCTCCCGGGACACCATTTTCTCGGAAGACGACGCTTATTATCCTAAATTACCCATTCGGGGAGTATTCGATATTGAATGGCTAATCTTGGATAGATCTAATTCCAACACCTCAAAGTCATCGATACATCATCCGAACCACCTAACCTCATAGCCTCTCTTGACTCACTTGCTCCCACAAACCAGCCTAACACATACATTCCACCCCAACCCGAATCCAATGAACCGGAAACACATGTTGAGATCAATTCGGGGATGGATGCGGAGCACGAAGATAACCGTTCCAAATACATTTCAACAAGCTATGGCTGATCCAAATTGGAAGCAAGCTGCAGAAGAGGAATTGAGGGCACTCAAGGAAAATAGAACATGGGAGATCACGACTCTTCCTAAAGGAAAGAAACCAGTGGGATGCGGTGGATCTTCACTCCGAAATTCAATCCCGATGGCGGTATCAACAAATACAAGGCGAGACTTGTTGCAAAAGGATATACCCGGACATACGGGATTGACTACCAGAGACATTTGCTCCAGTGGTCAAGTTCAATACCATTCAAGTATCTTGTTATCACTTGCGACTAACTTGGATTGGTCTCTATACCAACTGGACGTGAAAAATGCATTCCTGAATGGCAACCTAGAGGAAGAAGTATACATGGAGATTCCAGATGGAGTTTTAGCTCCTAATAACTCGTGTAAGCTAAGGAAATCATTGTACGGCTTGAAACAATCTCCTAGGGCATGGTTCGGTAGATTCACCAAAGCAAGTGAAAGGGCTTGGATATACTCGGGGACAAGTCGATGACACATTGTTTACCAAACGTGTTAATGGCAAAGTCACCATATTGATCGTCTATGTTGATGACATAATCATTACAGGGATGATGAAGAATCCATTGCTCAACTAAAACGGGACTTGTCAACCGAATTCCGTAAAAGATCTTGGACAAATGAGATATTTTTAGGCATGGAAGTAGCAAGGACCAAGAAGGGCATCAATGTCTCACAACGCAAGTATACATTAGACTTGTTACATGAGACAGAATGTTGGGCACTCAACCGAAGGGATACCAATGGAAGAGGATGCCACTTAGAGATCAAACCACAAGGTATTCCGGCTAATGCAGAGAGATACGTAAGACTTGTGGGAAAATTGATATACTTAACCCATACCCGTCCCGACATTAGCTATGCGGTTGGAATAGTAAGTCGGTTTATGCATCAGCCCCAAGAAGAACACATGGCGCGGTCCACGAATTTTGAGCTACCAAGCTTAATCACGGAAGGGAATATTCTTTGAGAAAGGTACTACCAGAACATAGAAATCTACACCGATGCAGATCATGCAAGAGATAGAGAGACCGGGAGGTCAATCTCGGGTACTGTACATACGTGTGGGAAATCTAGTTACCTGGAGAAGCAAGAAATGCAGCAGTGGTGTCACCAAGCAAAGGCGAAGCGTAACTAAGAGTTGTCAACAAAGGAGTATGTGAAGGAATCTGGATTATCGACATCGACGAGTTGGGAATTCAACATGAGGACCAATGCAACTCGGTGTGATAACAAGGCCCGGCATTGAAATGGTCAAGAACCCAGTATATCATGATGGAACCAAACATGTTGAGATAGACAGACACTTCATTAAAGAAAAGATTGAAGCGAGCATTATGACACTGTCTCACATAAGATCTGCAGACCAAATTGCGTATATCCTAACTAAACCACTCGGTCGAACGAAGTTTGAAGGATTTCGTGGCAAGCTAGGATTGATCGACATATACTCTCCACTTGAGGGGGAGTGTTAGAATATTAGGAAATATATCTCTCATTTATTAGGATCCCATGATTAGTTCTCGATTAGAGGATCTGATTAGAGGGCATTAATTAGTAGTTATGAGTCTTTATGAGTCTTTATTAGGCTTTATTGTATTTCCTAATTTACCTTCTTTACCTTCTTTGTTCTCCCTTGCTTCACCTATAAATAGGTTGTAATTCTCTTCATCTAATAAGATAATATAGAGAGTGTTTATACCTCTAAACTTCAATATAAACATAATCAAAATATTGTTAATGACTACTGTAATTATGATCCTAACAAGTAATAGTGTATAAACAGAAGGTTAAGAGTTGTTAAGATATATGATTTTGAATAGAAAACAGGTAATTATAGGACTTGAAGGAGGGAGTTGGCTAGTTTTTCTTTGAATACACATGTCAGGCTCACATATACAATAACTTTTATATGAGTTTTCTTTTTCCTCATCTTGTCCCAAAATCAGTCCTTGTGTTATTTAGCTGGTTCCATCTTTCATCAGAAATTAGGTGTAAAAGTTCTGAAGTATCATGGAAGCTATGAATATATAATATGAACTCTGTAAAGCATCCGCACTAACTATGAAAGAGTCATGTTCATGTTAGATGGTAAGAGTTAGAGAAAGGATATCACTCATTTTGAAAACTAGTATTCTTTCTTTTCTTTTCTTTTTTGGGGTGAACGAAAACTAGTATTCTTCATACATATATATATTTGATATTTGGTCTGGCTGTATGGTCTGTTTGATTCTATATTCTTCTTAATTAGTATGTGTGAATGTACTTTTAGTCCCAAAAAAAAAAGTGTAGGAGTGAGGGTGCTAGAAGATAGTAGAAATAACTGGTGTGTCTGATTCTACGAAAGCACTGCTTGCTAGCTAGCATCTTGTCAGAGACATATTCTTCTTGGGAAAGTAGGTTCCAATTTTACCAGTGAAATAAAGAATGAGTGGAAACATAAATTAGAGGAAACTAAAAGTAAGCCTTGAACTATATATATAATCTAATTACTAATTGTTACATAGTACTCTGAGTTCTGGTCATCTTTCCCAAATTATCCCCTACATGAAACCAGCCTACATTTCCTCCCATTTTTGAGTAAAACTGACCTCATTCCATACACCTTTCCTCCCGTTTTTGAGTAAAACTTACCTCAAACTGATTCATGTTGAAAAACAATAAGCAGATTTTTGGGAGTTTCAGCGGAAGCTGATTTAGAAGAGATTAAAGCAGCTTACAGGAGATTATCAAAGGAATACCACCCAGACACAACCTCACTCCCTCTAAAAACTGCCTCAGACAAATTCATGAAGTTGAGAGAAGTGTACAATGTCCTGAGCAATGGTGAGAGCAGAAAATTTTATGACTGGACGCTTCTTCAGGAGGCAGCGAGCCGGCAATCGGAGAAGATGAAGATGAGATTGGAGGATCCTCAAGAGTTAGATGTGAAGAACCGGGAATCTGTTCCAGACATGGTTGATCGGCTTGGAGGAAGGAACATGAAGCTCAGTGATCAAGCAGTCACTGCTCTCAGTGTTGATGTTTTCATCATTATTTTTCTATTTGCTGCATCATTTATGTAATATACTTCAAAGAACCATATTATTAGATCGTTAATATAAAAATATTAGTTAAAATCTTTAAATAGAAGCTAGAGTATAGCATCTTAGCGTAGAAGACTTTATTGCATCTCAAATTCTTGTATTATAAAAATGTACATTTGACAGTAAAAGTTGTATATACTTGTATAAGATCCCACTGCAGGATTAAAAGTTGTATATACATGTCAGTAGTTAATATAAATAAAATTAAATCATACTATCTTCAGCCCTAAATACAAGAGCAAGACAAGGGGTTTATTTTGATTTTAAATATAAGATGTTAGACATAGTCCATTTTTCCTCTTAAATTTATAATCCCCCTAAAAATATAAATAAAAATCTTTATCAATTGTTCATGAAAAGGGTATCCAGCAAATTATCAATACATATTTATTACAAATAATTAACTCAACTAATTTCTTTGATATCCTAAATTTGTTATTTTACTACTACCTCCGGTCCTAATTATCACTTTTGTAGTGTAAATTGTACTACAAAAGTGTTCATATAATTAGGACCGGAGGGAGTATTATATTAAGGAATGAATGAAGTATAAAACTTTCAAAACTTTTGCCCATCTACAAATAAGTCCCTTGACAATAAAAACTAAATCAGTACCATTAACAACACTTTGCTAATAACTAAATCAGTACCGTTAACAATTATATCAGTATTCCGTTAACAACTATATCAGCCTCGTTAACAACTCACCCAAGATTCTGACAATCCTAGAAAAGGCCTCAAGATTGTCAAAATCTTGGGGCTTTTTTTGAAATTTCCTTTATTAAAAGGGTCCTGAAATGAATTTTTTCGACAATAAAAACTTGATAGACAATTCCCCTAACTGGTGAAGGCTAAAGTGGTGGATGGAACGAGAAAATATTGCACACGTGAATGAATCTCGGATAGAGTTTCTCACAATTTTAAAGTCATTCTTTCTATGAACGAGTTCAAGTGTAATATTTTTTTAAAATACTTTTCCCAAGGTAGGATTTCAGTAGTACTTTATTTTTTTTAAATGGTAGTATTTAGGAAAATCAGTCGTCCGGACAGACACTAGTGGTGGTCAATAGCTATGCCAAAGATCCTTTGTTTTTTTTTTTTAGCCAAGCATATCTTTCTTTTTATTGAAGACAATCATACACTAAATGTAGACACATCTTCTATGGGGATTCGATGCTTAGTTCGTCAGGGATTCTTTATTAATTAACTGTGTATATATTTTTGTATGTTTGGAGCTTGTAGGTGAACTATATTATATAATAACTGAATTCGAGGTAAGTAAGAAATTCTTTTGTTATTTAATATATAAAAACAAAGTGATCAATCTCCAAGAACATTTTGATTTTAATTAGTTTTTCTTGGAAAAAGTTTATCATTAACTTTTCAAATTTTTTATTTTTGGAGTCTTGAATCAAATTGAGAAGGGACGATATACGATTAAAAGATATTGCATAGAAATAAAACCTTAATTAACTCCACCAAATTATAAAATTTGACATAAAAATAAATCAACAAATCAAACTCTTGTGTATATTAAATAATTCACTGGATAACAAATGATATTGCATAGATAATCACAAGAGATCCGCTGTATAAGATATTCACTTTATTGTAAACCCTGCCATTCATGAAAGTATTGAACACAGACAGAAACAATGGGTATAAAAGTGTCAATTAAATAATTCAAATTTGATAAAGAGCAAGCTTCAAATACATAAACTTTAAGATGGAGACTGGTAAACAGGGAGGAGGTGATTTATATTAGTAAGGTGGAGGAGGAGAGGATGACAGAGGAGGTGCCGGGGACTTGTAGATGTATGATGGATGGGAAGGGAGAGAAGGAGGAGGCATAGACTTCTAAAATATGGAGCGGTGGTGGAGGAGGAGGCGGTGAAGGTGATGGAGGAGGTGGAGACTCTTAGTAGTATGAAGGCGGTGGTGAAGGAGATGGTGGAGGAGGAGACTTGTAGTAGTATGGAGGCAACGGTGGTGGGGATGGTGGAAGGGGAGATGGTGGAGGTGGGGACTTGTAGTAGTATGGAGGCAGTGGTGATGGGGATGGTGGAGGTGGGGACTTGTAGTAGTATGGAGGCAGGGGTGATGGGGATGGTGGAAGGGAGATGGTGGAGGCGGGGACTTGTAGTAGTATGGAGGCAGCGGTGATGGGGATGGTGCAGGTGGGGACTTGTAATAATATGGAGGCGGGGACTTGTAGTAGTATGGAGGCAGCGGTGATGGAGATGGTGGAAGGGGAGATGGTGGAGGCGGGGACTTGTAGTAGTATGGAGGTGGTGGTGAAGGGGATGGAGGAGGTGGGGACTTGTAGTAGTATGGAGGTGGTGGTGAAGGGGATGGAGGAGGCGGGGACTTATAGACATAAAGAGGTGGTGGTGGAGGTGAAGGAGGAGGGGGAGACTTGTAATAATATGGAGGCGGTGGTGATGGAGAAGGAGGAGGTGGAGATTTGTAGTAGTATGGAGGCGGTGGTGAAGGGGAGGGAGGAGGCGGGGATTGGTAATAGTATGGAGGTGGTGGCGATGGAGACGGTGGAGGAGGAGACTGGTAGTAATATGGAGGGGGTGGTGATGGAGACGGCGGAGGCGGGGATTTGTAGTAATATGAAGGCGGTGGTGGCGGAGATTGGTAAGCATAAGGGCTATAATCATCAGCACTAGCACTATAGATAGCTACGAGGAAAAGTGCCATTCCAAGCGTGAGTTGAGGCCATAGTCTTGGCCCCATTGAGCTTCCCATGATCTTCTATTCTCTACAGCTTTCTTCAACTCTCTCTAATTTTCTTGATCCAACATGGATTAGCTAACGACGCTTTATATAGTTGTAGCACTTGACCGTGGCTACCAAAATTATTATAATTTAATGCTTCAAATTTTGAATCGGCTTCAATATGAAGCCAACTGCCTTATTATTTTATATTGCTTCCTTTAATATTCTCTACAACTCTTCCAAATGTAGGCATTAGTGGGAGGATTTGTTTTGGTCCTAGCGATTCAAATTCACTTTGTCTCCTAAATTTATACGAGTCTAATTCTAAATATAAGACTTATTAATCTAATTTAGGTAGATTAAATAAGCTAAATAAATTACTATTTAGTTATAACATATGTGACATGATTTTTCTAAAATACTTTGTATAACAGTAGATTATATATTAGTTTATAAATTAGTTAAATAAATTTTAAAACATGCTACATATAAGAGATAAAACTGGAAAGGGTCTTGCATTAGTAATTTGTTATCCTAATTATCCTTATTAATTACACTTATTAAGAGGGTTTTTGTATAGATAGTTTCCAATTAATGTGCAAATGATTAAACATATATATATATTTTAAAAAATCAACAAACATTTCTTACATATAACTAACTTAATTAGTTTTTTAATCACTATAAATTAGTTATCACTTATGTTAAAAGAGTAATATTTAAAAGAGTAAATACCCTTTCTGGTCCCTGACTAAAAAAATGTCATTTTTAGTCCATAAAAATGATAAATAAGAGTCGATTGATGAACATTTTGATCTCTCACAAATTTCCAAAAGGTCCTTTTTAGTCCCATAAAAAGGACAAATAAAGGTCAGTTTTTTTGTCAGGGACCAAAATGGGGGTCCGTATTTTTTGTCAGGGATCAAAAAAGGTATTTACTCTATTTAAAATTTAGATTGTGGTTCCAACTGAGTGATTATTATTTCTTTCCAAAGATGTTGTCTATGGCTAGGGACAAAGTCCGAGGGAAGGAGTTGGTGAAGACAGAAGCGCGTGTGGGAGATCAAGTCTTTTGATCTTTTCCTCAACATTAATTTATTTATTCAATATAGAAGATGGTAACCTAATTATTATAATAATCAGTAAAATGTGAAATAAATAATTCTTTGTCTAATATCTAACATCCTGAGATATTATTCCAATAGATTCTAAATTAATTTTTGGTGTATCCAATATTATAAAGTATTTTTTAATATACCCTATATTTCAAAATAATTTTTTTTGTCCTCAACACCTTAAAATATTTTTTCAGTAGCACTCAGTATCATAAATTTAAGGTGCTCATACTATCACAAAAAATTTCTTGTACTTTAAAGTATTTTTTTTTAATATCATCCAGTAGCTTAAAATAATTTTTTTATCAAGCACTTTAAAATATATTTTTTTTGTAATGCTCATTATTCTAAATTTAGGGTGCCTGTTGCTAAAAAATATACACAAAAAGTTATTTTAGAATATTTGATGCTATTAAAAAAATACGTAGTTAGGATGCTCAACACGTCAAAAGTTAGTTTGTAATATTAAGTGCAACTGAAAAAATATTTCATAACCCTTAGATACGACTTAACCAATAATTCTAATGTGAAACCTCTTCTTCTAGATTTTTATTATTCTAATTTCTTCTAATAACATATATTTGAATGAACCAACTTGGTAGTATTTCGTTGAAATTAGACAAATTCAGATGCTCATCTCCTAAGTGTCATGTCAAAATATTGCTGCTTACAACTATATTTGGTGTCTGCACCAACTTGCTCTCTCTGACTTTTTTTGTACATGGGCAGATAATACTCCTTCAATTACTTTTTAATAAGAAATAATAACTCTTTACTACAAGTACATATTGATTAACACAATTATAAAAATTTAAAAATTGGGAAAATTTTATTTAGCCCTGAGTAGAGGCTTAATTCCAGTCATTCCTAAAAGATTTTGAAACTTCACTGCATTTGCTTAGGTTAAAATAAAATTGTTTTATTAGAAAAAAGACAATGATGTCTTTACTTTATTTTTTTTATAAGAACATTTACAAGACAAATAAATGCATTTATAAGACAAACAAAGGGATTATAAAGAAACCACAGAGTTAGCAATAATATTTTGGCCATTTAGAAGACAAATAAGGGAGTTCACAAAACAAATAAGGTTATTCACAAAACAAATAAAGACATTTATAAGACAAATAAAGGGAGTCAAAATTAAAGAACTTAGGGGGTTACAAATATTTTGGCGATTCACAAAACAAAGGGGATTCAAAAAATAAAGTAAGGGCATCAATGTTTTTTCACCCACAAAACTTAATTTCATTTTGACCTAAGGGATGCAATGAAATTTTAGAATATTTTGGACCTGACTGAAATAAATTCTCTTTCATGGGGCTAACTAAAATTTCCCTAAAATTTTTAGTTAAAAATAGCTATTTTTTTAAGATTGTAAAAATTATGTCTTTGAATGAAATTCATTCAATAAAAAGATATATTTGGTTGGTTAGAAGATTGTTTAGTTAATTGGAAAATATGAGTAAATAACTTTTGGTAAAAGAATTACTCCCTCTGGTTTTTTTTTTTTTTTTATACCATGTTAACTATTTTACTTATATTAAGAAAAGTATAGTTAAAATTAGTTTAAGAGTAAAAAAATTTGGGAGAATTAGGAACTAAAAACAAATTAATAAAAATTTGGCTCCTGATTTTTTTTTTTAAAACAATAAGTTGCAAATATTGCAAATTTAGGAGTCTTGATTGCAAATAAGGCATTTAAATTTTAAATGTAGCTCTTAATTTACAGCTAAGATTCATGTTCACAACTCTCTGACTCTAAATAATTTGCATTTCATTTTAAAGAGATTTTTTTCCAAGACCTAATCACCATTAATTCAAGTGAAAATTCCAAAAAACTATGTTTAAAATAAAGAAAAGATAAATCAGGGAGTCCAATATCACAAATGCCAAGTCAGACCTACTGGAGGAATATGATATTTGCAAATATTTCAAAATGAACAATCTGCCCTTGACAACATTTGGGGAGCTCAAGTTGTCAATATGTGTACTGAAGTTGTTATTATGATTTTGAAGATATATATCATTATCTATACCTAAGTTAATTACAAATTGCAATTAATAACTTCAATATACATATTAACTTGAGCTCTTCAAATATCAACAACATTGTAGGTAATATTTTGAAGCCATACATATTAGGCGTCACTGACTACTTAGGTATAGAGAATAAACAGTTTAAGAATAACAATTAACAACTTCAATATACATATTGATAACTTGAGCTCCTCAAATTCTGTCAGGTGTGAAAAGACCATTTTCTCATAGCAATGCATTTAACCAAATAATTTAGAAAAGTTTCTAACCAAATTTCCCAAAACACTTTCATGGTTAAAAGGATTAAAACTACAAATAAAACTAATCATGATATAAAAGAGTGAAACTAAATTCAAAATGTCTATCATGGTTATAAAAGGATTTATCCATCATTCACTAATCCAATAAGATCAACAATAATTCAGGGTTCAACTTATATAACATGCCCATAAACCCACTATAGTAACTCAAATATAAGACTAAGGGTACAATGAGGATAGGGTTAGAAATCTAGCCCACTAGTTCATACCATAAATATTAGGGTTAAGGTGCAGATTAGCCACCGAAATATTACACTAGGAGCATTTGGCATAAAAATTTATTAAGGGTCCATTAAATACCAACATACAATTAAAACTTTTAAAACAACACAACACCGTTAGTTGCTTTGTAACGCCGTTAATATCTAAAAGACTGTATTATTTTGATGTGAAAATATACGAAAGATAAAGGAAAATGTCCCACCTCTGCTTTATAACCCAAATCACAACACTTGTTTCAGCCACACGAAAATTAGAAATATCTATTCGAATAACATTACCCCTCTCAATACAAAGAAGAAAAGACAAAGTGGAGCCCAGGAGAGGAAAAAAAAACATCTAAATTGCGAGTATATAGCTTTTGGAGACTCTGCCGATTCACGTGGGGATGATACTATGTTCAAACATTTACCACTATAGCGCCTACATTACTGGGATGCCAAACCCAAATGTGGCGAAAATATAATATCCTTGTCTACAACTGGGGAGAGGGATTGAAGCTAAGCCACTTGCACCATTATTGGCTACTTTGTCATCCACAACATGATCATCATCTTCCATAAACCTCTTCTAGAACCAGTGCTGCTTCCACACCCTCTCTGTCATCTCTTCAACAGGCACATTCTTGGTTTCAGGGAGCAAGAACAGGATGAAGCAGGACATGATCAACACCCATCCAGAGAAGAACAGGAAGATCCCGAACTTGAAGTGACACAGCATGGAGAGGAAAGCCTGAGCTATGACGAAGGTGAAGAGCATGTTAACACAAACAGTCACACTCTGTCCTGCCGAGCGAGTCTCCAGAGGGAATGTCTCACTGGGGATGAGCCACCCAAGAGGCCCCCAAGACCAAGCAAATGCAAACACAAAAGTACACACCATAACAACAAGAAGGATCGCGAACCCTTTCGAAAAATCATCAGAGTGGTCCGTCACTTTGATTCCCAGGATTATAGAAATCACAACCTGAGATAAAAACATCTAGACACCAGCCTCTAGGAGGAGCATGCGACGTCCAACTTTGTCTACTGAGTAGATGGAAACAATAGTGGATAAGACATTGACGGCCCCGATGATCACAGCAGAGTAAAGAGAAGCATCATTCTTGAACCCCAACGTGTTGAACAGCACTGGAGCGTAGAACATGATGGCGTTTATATCGGTAAATTGCTGGAAGATCTGTGTTTAATTTGATCAACCAAATGTGAGAAAATGGGTGAAAAAAAAAAAAATAGAGCACCCAAGAGGGGAATTTAAAAAAGGCACTGACCTGCAAGGTAATTGCTATGACAAGTTGGACAAGCCCCTTATTTTAAAAAGATGAGTGGACAAACGACGTTTCCTTATTTTAACGTTAATTGTGATTGTGATAGTTTTCATTTTTAATTGTTGATTGATAAATTTTCTCATTTTTTAATTGTTAATTAATGGGTATTTAAGGTACCCTCAATAAATTTTTGTGACAGATGATCTTAGCATAATAGTTCGTTGGCCAATCTGCACCTTAACCCTAAAACTAATTCATATTATTTTCAGTCCTAAATACAAGAACAAGACAAAGGGGTTATCTTTGATTCCAAATATAAGATGTTAGTCCACTTTTCCTCTCAAATTTATAATCCAATATATATATATATATATATATATATATATATATATATATATATATTAATTGTACATGATAAGGGTATCCAACAAACTTTGAATAGCTTAGTTCGCCAGGGTCCTTTGTTAATTAGCCATGTTTATATTTGCATGTTTGGAGCTTGTAGGTGAACGATATCATATCACAACTGGATTCGAGGTAAGTAAGATTTTTTTTTTTGGTTATTTAATATATAAAAATAAAGTGATCAATCTCGAAGAACATTTTGGTTTTGATTAGTTTTTTCTTGGAAAAATTTTATTATTAACTTTTCAAATTTAATTTTTTGGACTCCTGATTCCAATTGAGAAGGGACGATATACGATTAAAAGATATTGCATAGAAATAAATCCTTAATTAACTCCATCAAATTATAAAATTTGACATAAAAATAAATCAACAAATCAAACTCTTGTGTATATTATATAATTCACTGGATAACAAATGATATTGCATAGATAATCACAAGAGATGCGCTGTATAAGATATTCACTTTATTGTAAACCCTGCTATTCATGAAAGTATTGAACACAGGCAGAAACAATGGGTATAAAAGTGTCATTAAAACAATTCAAATTTGATTAAGAGCAAGCTTCAAATATATAAACTTTAAGATGGAGACTGGTAAACGGGGTGGAGGTGATTTATAGTAGTAGGGTGGAGGAAGGGAGGATGACAGAGGAGGTGCCAGGGACTTGTAGATGTATGGTGGATGGGGAGGGGGAGAAGGAGGAGGCATAGACTTCTAATAATATGGAGGCGGTGGTGGAGGAGGAGGCAGTGAAGGTGATGGAGGAAGTGGAGACTCTTACTAGTATGGAGGCAGTGGTAAAGTAGATGGTAGAGGGGGAGTAGACTTGTAGTAGTATGGAGGTAGTGGTGATGGGGATGGTGGAAGGGGAGATAGTGGAGGTGGGGACTTGTAGTAGTATGGAGGCAGTGGTGATGGGGATGGTGGAGGTGGGGACTTGTAATAGTATGGAGGTAGCGGTGATGGGGATGGTGGAAGGGGAGACGGTGGAGGAGGGGACTTCTAGTAGTATGGAGGTAGCGGTGATGGGGATGGTGGAAGGGGAGATGGTGGAGGCAGGGACTTGTAGTAGTATGGAGGTAGCGGTGATGGGGATGGTGGAAGGGGAGACGGTGGAGGAGGGGACTTGTAGTAATATGGAGGTAGCGGTGATGGGGATGGTGTAGGTGGAGACTTGTAGTAGTATGGAGGCAACGGTGATGGGAATGGTGGAAGGGGAGATGGTGGAGGTGGGGACTTATAGTAGTATGGAGGTGGTGGTGCAGGGGATGGAGGAGGTGGGGACTTATAGACATAAAGAGGTGGTGGTGGAGGTGAAGGAGGAGGGGGAGACTTGTAATAATATGGAGGCGGTGGTGATGGAGAAGGAGGAGGTGGAGACTTGTAGTAGTATGGAGGCGGTGGTGAAGGGGAGGGAGGAGGCGGGGACTGGTAATAGTATGGAGGTGGTGGTGATGGAGACGGTGGAGGAGGAGACTGGTAGTAATACGGAGGGGGTGGTGATGGGGACGGTGGAGGCGGGGACTTGTAGTAATATGAAGGCGGTGGTGGCGGAGATTGGTAAGCATAAGGGCTATAATCATCAGCACTAGCACTATAGATAGCTACTAGGAAAAGTGCCATTCCAAGTGTGAGTTGAGGCCATTGTCTTGGCCCCATTGAGCTTCGCATGATCTTCTCTTCTCTACCTTTCTTCAACTCTCTATCTCTCTAATTTTCTTGTTCCAACATGGATTAGCTAACGACGCTTTATATATCTGTAGCACTTGACCGTGGCTACCAAAATTTATTATAGTTTAATGCTTCAAATTTTGAACCGGTTTCAATATGATGAAGCCAGCTGCCTTATTATTTTATATTACTTCCTCTAATATTCTCTAATACTCTTCCAAATGTAGGCATCAGTGCGAGGATTTGTTTTGGTCCTAGAAATGAGATTCAAATTCACTTTGTTTCCCAAATTTATACCTATATAATTCTAAATATAAGACCTATTAATCTAATTTGGATAAATTAAATAAGCTAAATAAATTACTATTTAGGATCGAAGCTCATTCGCAAATTGTCCTACATTTAGGATCATATGAGTAATTTGTTATCCTAATTTATATGCTTATTAATTGCACTATATATTAAGAGGGTTTTTGTCATAGATAGTTTCCAATTAATGTGCAAATGATTAACCATATATATTTTAGAAAATCAACATACATTTTTTACTTATAAATAACTTTACTAATTTTTTAATTTGTATAAATTAGTTATCACTTATATATGTTAAAAGAGTATTACTCCTATTTCATATTTAGATTGTGGTTCCGACTATGTGATTATTATTTTTTGGGAAAATTGTACCTAGGTCCCTAGTAAGAAAAAAATACAACAAAATAGTCTCTTGAAATTTCAAAATTATGGTGAAGTCCCGTGTGACTTTCTTACAATATTTTTCATATGTGAAAAAACACAAATGACCCCATGTGCGCCTATGTTGATAAGTCTATAAGCCTGTTTTGACAAGTCATGAGTATGTTTTAATAAGTCCATATCCTTGTGTTGACAATTCAATGAGCCTCAATAGGGTATTTATGTCTTTTCATATATGAAAAATATTACAAAAAAATCTCATAGCATATCACCACAAATTTAAGATTTTAAAGAATCATTTTATCGCCTAGTGGTATGGGGTACTCCCCAAGTAGTGGGAGGTCATGGGTTCGATCCCGCTCCTTGTAATTCAGGCCATTAGTGCCTGCCGCCTTGTAATTCAAAAAAAAAAAAAAAGGATCATTTTATCATATTTTTGCTTACCCGGACCTGGGGCAACTTTCCCTTATTTCTTTTTAGGGATGTGGGATATGGCTCGGGACAAAGTCCGAGGGAAGGAGTTGGTCAAGACAAAGCATGGCTGGATGAGAGAGACTTTTACAATAAAAGCACGTGTGGCTGAACAAGTCTTTTGATATTTTCCTCAACATTAATTTATTTATTCAATAAGAAGATGGTAACTTAATTATTATAATAATCAGTAAAATGTGAAATAAATAATTCTTTGAATAATATCATCCTTTATGAGTTGGGACATCCCTGGCATCAAGTGGTTGTTTCATACAATAATTCTGACCCTTTCCTCTCCTTGTAGGGTGGAAATATTGGGTACATTATGAATATAAAAAATTCATTAATAATTATCCTTCCTTTCCTTTGTGCTTCTGCATTTTTATTTTTCCATTATTATTTACCAATCTCTGTCGTAGGATTTTGAGATATTATTCCAATAGATTTTAAAGTAACTTTTAGTACATCCAATATTATAAAATATTTTTCAATATACCCTATAATTTAAAATAGGTTTTTTACGTATCCAACACCTCAAAATATTTTTTCAATAGAACTCAATATCATAAGTTTAAGGTGCTCATTACTATCAGAAAAAACATCTTGTATTTTAAAGTTTTTTTTTGGGTAACATTTTAAAGTATTTTTTAGTATCATCCAGTAACCTAAAACAATTTTTTTTTTTTTTTTATCGAGCACCTTGAAATATTTTTTTATAGTAACACTCATTATTCTAAATTGAGGGTGTTTGTTGCTTAAAAAAATTACTTTAAAAGTAAAATTACTTTAGGACATTTGATACTATTAAAAAAAATACATAGTTAGGATGCTCAACACGTCAAAAGTTAATTAGTTTGTAATATTAATTAAGTGCAAATGAAAAAAAAAAAAAATTCATAACCCTTAGATACGACTTAACCAATAATTCTAATGTGAAATCTCTTCTTCTAGGTTTCTATTATTCTAATTTCTTCCCAATAACATATATTTGAATGAACCAAACGTTTCTTCTAGGTTGTATTGCGTTGAAGTGAGACATATTCAGCTGCTCGTCTCATAAGTGTCACGTCAAAATATTGCTGCTTACAACTATATTTGGTGTCTGCACCAACTTGCTCTCTGACTTTTTTTTTGTCCATGGGGAAGATAATACTCCTTCAATTACTTTTTAATGAGACAATAATCACTCTTTATTACAAGTACATATTGATTAATACATTTATAAAAATTTAAAATTTGGGAAAAAATTTATTTAGCCTTGAGAAGAGACTTAATTCCAATCATTCTTGAAAGATTTTGAAACTTCACTGCATGTGTTTAGGTTAAAATGAAATTAAAGTTTTGTAGGAGAAAAGACAATGATGCCCTTACTTTATTTTTAATAAAAGCATTTATAAGACAAACAAAGGGATACTTTTTTTTGCTCAGAACAAACAAAGGGATACTAAAGAAACCACGGAGTAAACAATAATATTTTGGCCATTTAGAAGTCAAATAAGAGAGTTCACAAGATAAATAAGGTCATTTACAAAGCCAATAGAGGGATTCAAAAGAACTTCGTGGGTTAAAAATATTTTGGCTAGTCACAAAACAAATGAGGGAATTCACTTAACAAATAAGGGGATTCAAAATATAAAGTAAGGGCATTATTGTCTTTTCACCCACAAAACTTAATTTCATTTTGACACAAGGGGTGCAATGAAATTTTAGAATATTTTGGATCTGACTGAAATAAATTCTTTTTCATGGGGCTAACTAAAATTTCCCTAAAATTTTTAGTTAAAAATAGCTATTTTTTTAAGATTGTAAAAATTATGTCTTTGAATGAAATTCATTTAATAAAAAAATTATATTTTGTCGGTTAGAAGATTGTTTAGTTAATTGGAAAATATGAGTAAATAACTGTTGGTGAAAAAATTACTCCCTCTGGTGGTTTTTATTTTTATTTTTATTTTAATATATAATGCCATGTTAACTATTTTACTTATATTAAGAAAAGTATAGTTAAAATTAGTTTAAGAGAAAAAAACTTTGGGAGAATTAGGAACTAAAAACAAACTTATAACAATTTAGCTCCTGATTTTTTTTTCTTTCTAAAAATAAGTTGCAAGTATTGCAAATTTAGGAGTCTTGATTGTAAATAAGGCATTTAAATTTTAAAAATAGCTCTTACTTTACAGCTGAGATTCATGTTCACAACTCTCTGAATCTAAATAATTTGCTTTTCATTTTAACGATTTTTTTTCCAAGACCTAATCACCATTAATTCATCAAGTGAAAATTCTAGAAAACTACGTTTGAAATAGAGAAAAGACAAATCAGGGAGTCCAATATTACAAATCTCAAGTCAGACCTATTGGAGGAATATGATATTTGCAAATGTTTCAAAATGACCAATATGCTCCTGATAGCATTTGGGGAGTTCAAGTTGTTAATATATGTACTGAAGTTGTTATTACGATTTTTAAGATAATATTATCTATACTTAAGTTAATTACACATCGCAATTAACAACTTCAATATACATATTAACTTGAGCTCCTCAAATAAATACCAACAACATTGTAGGTAATATTTTGAAGCCACACATATCATGCGTCATTGACTACTTAGGTATAGAGAATGACAACTTAAGAATCACAATTAACAACTTCAGCATATATATTGATAACTTGAGCTCCTCAAATGCTATCAAGGGTGAAAAGACCATGTTCTCATAGCAATGCGTTTAACCAAATAATTTAGAAAAGTTTCTAACCAAATTTCCCAAAACACTATCATGGTTAAAAAGATTAAAACTATAAATAAAACAAACCATGATAGAAAAGAGTGAAACTAAATTCAAAAGGTCTATCATGGTTTAAAAGGATTTATCCATCATTTCTAAAACATTTTCACTAATCCAATAAGATTAACAATTCAAGATTCGGCTTATATAACTTGCCCACAAACCCACTATAGTAACTCAAATATAAGACCAAGGGTACAATTAGAATGAAATCTAGCCCACTAGTTCATACCATAATATGTTACTGAGCCCCACAACAAAAAGGTTTTGAACACAATAGAACGTAATAATGATGTAGTTAATCCACAAAATTGTTGTGAACAAGTTAAGGCCTCATGCTAGTAAAATCTTCACAGTTACCCAAAACATAGTTCATGATGTGAGCCCTAGATGACAATATAATAACTAGTACTACAAACCAACAAAAATAAGAGGACTAGAAGCTTATTGGAGCCAATGCCTATGTCTGCTTCCCTTCACCTTTATTTTAAAAAAATTAGAGGGTTTTCCTAGAAAATATTAACAACAATGAGATGAGACATAAAGTCCCAGTAACTAAAATTAATTTACAACATATGCAGGATAGAAATGCAAGTCGAAGAAGCATGTTTATAATTATATATATAAATATCCATCTAACAATCCTCAACAAACAATATACTAATACTTGTATAAACACACATACACACTTGAAAATTTTCTCAGCCCAAGGTGGCATCGATAAAGCTTCCCCTAAAGCTAAGGCGAAGAAGGTTGTGCTTCAAGAACCTCCTGAGGTGCCCAAGAGGAAAAAGATTGATTTAGAGGCTGCTAAGGGCAAGGATAAGGAACAAATTGTTGAGGTACCCAAGAAGAAGAAGAAGTCGACAGTGGCTTCATCTGAATTCAGAGGCTCTCCTAAAGGACAAGCCTCTCAAGCTCGAGATCAATCTAGATCTAAGGTATCAAGTCAACCTCCTGCTCTTCAAGCTATTTATTCTCTTCCTATACTCCTTAGAGATTTCATTTGCAATCCTATTATGTTCACTAAATTAGAAGCTAAGATATTTTGAGATCATTATTCAAATAGAAGCTTCTGTCCTATTGTCTATGTGGACCTTGCCAAGCTAAGGGAATATTGCAATCTTGATCTTTCCCCTTGGTTTCAACCTTTGAAAATCTTTTTCTTTTAGGACTTCCTATAGTCCTACCATTGTTAGAACTTTCTACTTTAATATGACCTTAGCCAATCATTTGGATGGCGATGATAATCTCATTGAGGAAAGAATTGTTACCTATGTTAGAGGTAGGAGGATTTTTTTAAGGGTCAAGGTGCAGATTTGCCAACCAACTATTACCTGAGGAGCGTCTGGCACAAATAAAAATTGAGGGGACCAAAATTGTCAATCAACAATTAAAAAGTGAAAAAAACACCAAATAACTATTAAAAAAAACAACTACCACAATTAAGTTAAAATATGAGGCATTGGCGTAGGACGGTGACGGAAACGCTGGAGAAAAGAGCGGTTAAGCCTTCTTGTTGGATAAGGCAAACACCAACAGAGATGGGACCCATGGGAGTAGGCGTTGTGGCAGTGGCAGTTGCTACTTGTGACATCAGAGGGATGGAACCAGGGTGCAAGGTGCGTGCGGTCGAAAGTCGTGGATCTCTGGATGAGTTCAAGAGGGTGAGTAAAACACCAAGCAACAATGGAAACTTTGGAGACACCGACATTGCCGACACTGTGGACACCAATGGAAGACGGAGACACAAAGACAAAGGATGTGGTAATAGTTCGTTGGCGAATCGCACCAAATTGTGTGTTTTTTTTTCACTTTTTAATTGTTGATTGGCAATTTTGGTCCCTCAATTGTTATTTGTGCGACGCTCCTGTAATAGTTGGTTGGCAAATCTGCACCTTAACCCTTCTTTTAATTGCTAAATACATCAATTCCTTGTTAAGGATCTCAAATCCTCCACCTCCTCCTGTGTTGAACTATGACAATGAGGAAATCTTTAAAATTCTAAGACTTGATGAGCCAAGATGTGGGCCATTAGAGTCTCTATCCTTCCTCTTGTTGTCATGCCCCATTGCATAGAGCTCTCTACAACATCTATTATAGGAATCTCATGCAAAAGGGTAAAAACTTCACTGATTTTGCAAAAAGGGATTACCTCTTTTTGCCTCTATAGTAGACAAGGTCCCTCATAACATAGGCAAATGGGTCTATGATGTGATGAAAAATTTTAGATTCTAATCTAAAAATATCTCTACTATATATTCCTTTTGAAAATCTCGTGTCTTTGATCCTATTTCAAGAAAAGATTTGGTACCTTAAGCTAAATGAGCAATCAGTGAAGCCTCAACTATTTGGTTAACATCACCTCAATATGATGAGTATTTCATTTGAGGAAGAGTCAGGGCAATCTAGAGCCCTTACTAGATCAAGGGCATCTTAGTCAAGAGCAAATGAAGCTCGCCTTCACCTTGTTAGTTCTCTATATGTGTTTTGATGATGATTAACCTTTGAAAACAATGTATGAAGGTAAAAGTTTGTTTTGAATCAAAATCGGGCTTCATATCGGCAAAAATGTTTGCTGTCAGTTGGCTCGAGCCAACACTTAATAACTCGAGTCAATCCCTTCTCATATATTTCAAAATTGCCATATTGACTCGAGCCACCAAAACACTGCCTCGAGTTTGGGACTTGACTCGAGCCAGCTCATTCTCTGACTCGAGCCAAGTGTTTGAAAAACTTAAAAATGTTCTTAAATCTATTTTTCCTGACTCGAGCCAGTATGATTGACTCTAGCCAAGAATATTGACCGTTGCTTTTGAAAATGGAATTTGACTCGAGCCACCACTTATTGACTCGAGCCAGACTCTGATTTCAAAACTTCCAAATGCCTTTCTTCATAATTGACTCGAGCCTGTTTTTGTCTGCCTTGAGTCTAGAGGTTGACTCGAGCCTAACTATTTTGCCTCGAGTTAAATGTCTTCTACTTCTTGAATAATTATTTGAATTTGACTCGAGCCATGTCTTTCGTTGACTCGAGCCAATGCTTTTCTTGCCTTGAGTCAAACAGTATTTTCAAATGATCTATATGTCTTGAACGATGGATTGACTCGAGCCAATGATAACCTTGACTCAAGCCAATGTTGCTCTATTCTTGAAAATGCTTAACGATATCTGATATAATATAAGTATGTTTTTAGATTCTTCATATCATCAATCATTACTGTTCTTAACTTCATTTAATCGGTTTGTTAATGAGTTACGATGATTAGAATTTGGATCAATTCTTTTTTTCAAATAAAGTAATCCGATGTGTCAGAGTATTTAATGCACTTACCTGTTCGAGACACTCAACCAATAGACATACTCCCGCACATCAGAAAGACGTTTTAAGCAAGATTATTTTATTCCTTTTGCTGGGCTTCCAACGGTCATAAACAAAGGAATAAAAGAATTAAAGAATGTTGGTAAGCATTAATGGTTCTGCTTCTCGTCTCTCCAATGGTCATATTGAAGAGTCTTAATGGACTAATCTTCAAAGCTTCTCAACGGTCATAAATGCCAACACGTATAAATACCAGAAGCATTGAATTCTCAAACTACCGAAACTCTGCGCATTCAATACGAACTTATTGCAATCTATTGTTTCATTAGTTTCATTTAATATCTTCGGATATTTCCATGTACTTCAGTGTTTAACATTTATTTACTCAGTGAGGAGTTTAAACACTTATTTGATTATCTATTTAGTTGTTAAATCTTAAGGTTGTGGAACCTTAAGTGTGGGTGTACAATTACAACTTGTAAGGGGGAGTGAGTCCTAGAGTGAAAGGATCATCCTGAGTTATAAAGTTTGCTCCAGCTCAGTCTACTGATCAGCCTCCACCTCCCTCTGATTTACATTCATCAATCAATGCCATAGTTCAGAAAGCAATCTCAGAGTTAACTGAAAAAATTGAGAGTGAGATTGGCAGATTTGTCTCTGAAGTGACCAAGGGACATAATAACCTTGTGGATGTGCAAGAGGAAATAAGTGAAAAAGTGGACAATCTTGAAGGTCACATTGATGATCACACTGCAAGCATCTCATCTCTTCATACCATGATGCTTATTCTTATTGAAAAGATGGACAAGATGATGAAGGCTCAGTCTTCAGTTGGTATTGGCCCTAATCTTGGTTTTTCTTCCTCCTCACCTTCACCTTCACCCATACCTGTATCCATTCCTTCACCCATCCCTCTTTCACCTATCCTTCCTACTTCTACTCCTATCCCTTCATCTCCCATTCTCACCTTCACTACACCTATCCTAACCACTACCCTAACAACTATCCTAGTTCTCCTTTCCCAAACTTCCACAGTCAGGATCTCATCATCAACATCTACTTCTAGCTTGTTTGATGAGCATTCCTCTTCCTCCTCTACTCACCCTCAACACTCACCCTCTCAACACTATCCTCCACCTAAGCTAGAGATAGACACTTCTGTCTCTACTCCTCTACCTCAGCCAGAGCCATCTGTCTCAACCCCACCTTGCCTCACTTTGGCTCATTATTCCCCTCTTCCTTTCCTACCTTTTGCTTCCACCTCTGATCCTCCCATTTTGGTTGATGACGAAGGGGGATAAGAGAAGTAGTTGAGCATAGTTGAGTCTATCAGTTGTAGTTTAATTTTTTTTAGTTGTGTTTTGGTCATTGTATTTCATTTGCTATGTACTATGCTTCAAGTATTTATCTCTTATGTACTTAGATTTTTAAATGAAATGAAATGGTTTATGACCTCTTCGAATTTATTTGAGTTGTTGTTCATTTCATTTACCTATCTCTTGAATGCTCAAAAATCTTTAAAAATTTGACAATTTGTTTACAAGTGTTGTCATCATCAAAAAGGGGGAGAATGTTAGTTCTCTATATGTTTTAATGATAATTGACAGTTGTAAACAAAGTGTAGTTAATGATTCAAGTAAAAAATGCCTTATGTTGATCAAACTTGAATCAGTAACTTACTGTCAAATTGCTGTCAAATTGACTAGAGTTTGAGGTTGTAAAACTTGAGCCAAGTCCTGTTGAAGCTTAGTCAAAATATGCTTGAACATTGATTAACTCGAGTTAGTCAATTGTTGCCTCGAGTTAAAAGAACTTGTGAAATATTTTATGAAATGATGTTGCCTTGAGTTTGTGCTCTATGCCTCTAGCTAAGACTTGTGAACTTAAATTTATTTTCAAATACACAAGTCCTGACTCAAGCCAATATTGCTTGACTCGAGCATGGTTTTGAAATTTATTTTCAAATGAATTTTGGTAACTCGAGTCATCACTTAATGACTCGAGATGACACGATTTCAAATTACTTTCAAAAGCTATCTCGAAGTTCATTTTTGAAAAGAGAACTTGACTAGAGCTAAACTATGATTGACTCGAGTCATGTACTTGAGTTAAACGTTTTAAACTCGAGCCAAAGTCACACAGATACATCTTCATTTAAACTTCAAACATATTTTCAAGAAAATGAACTCGTGACTCGAGCTTAGAATTGTTAACTCGAGTTATCTGCTCAAGTTTGCTTGGATTTGACTTGAGCTATGCTATCTTTGTTTTGCAAATCACCGTGTCCATAAATCTTAAATCTTTAAGTATGATTTGATTACTTCATATCATCACTCATTATTGTTCCTAACTATATTTAATCAATTTGTTAATGAGTTTCAGATGATTAAATGAATGATTAAATGCAGATTAATAAAAAAGCATTGATTATGTCAGTTGCATTAAATGCTGGTTCAAAAAATGAAGCACGAATTTGGACAATCAATCTCTAAACATTCTAAAGGAATTTATGGTTTCTTTCCATATATGAACGCCAGATCATCCAACATGAAGAACAAAAAGAATGTCAACAACGAATGACAACAATCATTGGACGAATCAAGCGTTGTGAGTAACGAACGAACTTCAAGTCTAACGGCTATATTGATTACTCTCAACGGTGCATTGAAGGCTTCCAATGGTCATTTAATTCCTTCACCAAATATAAGCTGAAGTATTCAATTCGTTCCAACCACCGGAAACACAAACACTCAAACCAACTATACACATTTACAATTTCATTCACTTGTGTAATATCTTCGGATATTTATAATTTTTAGTGTTTATCTATCTGCTCTTTTAGAGTTTATTTCAAAATCAATATCTTTGTAAGAATCTCAAAGTTATGGGACTTTGAGATTGGGTTATTTGATTACAACTTATAAGGGGGAGTAAATCCTAGTAAGAATATTACTTCGAGTATAGAGTGTGTAATCATTTGAAGTGATAGTGAAAATCCCAGAGAGTCTGGGGACTGGACATAGGTCAAGAGTTGAGACCGAACCAGTATAAATCTCTCGTGTCAATATTTCTCTGCCTCTCTTTGTTAAGCTCTGTTTTAGTTAGTGCATTTAGAGAAAATCGGGGAATTTTTAAATCACCCAATTCTTAAATCGGGCAATGGATGATATCTGAATAGGATTTTGGTTAATCTCAAGAATTTTGATGATTTAAACCAGAGCAAAAACTTTTGGCAATCCCTGATAGCAAGAATCCAGCTATTTATTAATGGTGCTTAATCTCCTTTATCATTATTCCTTATTACCTGCCCTTAGGATGGTCAACAGTCTGGTACTGTGACATCCCAATTGAACATGTGTTTTAGTGCTCTCTGTTTTAAAGTTTGTTTTCTAGAGCCTTGAAATCAATGTTTTATTATTTGTTTCTTCTTGTTGCTACTCTCTTTACCAAGTTCATGATTTTTGTTAATTATGATCAAGGGTAATTTTAAATGAACTTCATTTACCATCAGTAGACAATTTACAAAAGAACAAATGGTGAATGTCATTCTCATGAATACAAATGCATGATAAATACATATCTGTGATCAACTACAATGTGTTGTTACAAGTATATGACCCCTAATGTCTCTTCTTTTGCTTGTGGTAGTCATTGCATGCAAAGGTCGTTTGTTTCCAAAGCCATTTCAGCAGGAGCAATTCCTTCCTTAGTCGACTCGACAGAATTATCTTTAAGCTCCACATTATAATGCTTTAATCAAAATCAACGCAGATAACTATTTAATCAGCATACACAGTTCTTAAAAAATTCTTATGAGCAATATTGCAAGAGATTGTACTCACAATTCCAGCCCAGATTGTTTTTTCATTGAAACCACTAACCTATATGTTAAAGAAATTGATGGGCAACAACACTAACTATAAAATTTAATTACCTTACCACTAATTAACAAAGGATTTCTTCCTTCATCTATCAGGAATAATGTAGTACATCCACAAAATCATTGAGTGAACAAGTTAAGGCCTCATGCTAATAACATATATTATTCAGGGACTAGACTGTATAGATACTCATTACAAAACTACTAGGAATCTAGTTTCTTATTACACTTCGCTGCTTCAAGGTTCAATTAAATAGAAGCAGGAAAATAGGTCAGTTTTTAAACGTAATCAAAATATTGTTAATAACTACTGTAATTATGTTCCTAATAAGTAATAGTGTATAATCAGAAGGTTAAGAGTTGTTAAGATATATGATTTTGAATAGAAAACAGGTAATTATAGGACTTGAAGGAGGGAGTTGGCTAGTTTTTCTTTGAATACACATGTTGGCTCACATATACAATAACTTTTATAGGAGAGTTTTCTTTTTCCTCATCTTGTTTCAAAATCAGTCCTTGTGTTATTTAGCTGGTTCCATCTTTCATCAGAAATCAGGTGTAAAAGTTCTGAAGTATCATGGAAGCTATGGATATATAACATGAACTCTGTTAAGCATCCGCACTAACTATGAAAGACGCATCTTCATGTTATATGGTAAGAGTTAGAGAAAGGATATCACGCATTTTGAAAACTAGTATTCTTTTTCTTTTTCTCTTTTTTTGTTGGTGAACGAAAACTAGTGTTCTTCATACATATATTTTTGATATTTTGTCTGGCTGTATGGTCTGTGTGATTCTACGAAAGCACTGCTCTCTTGCTAGCATCTTGTCAGAGACATTTTCTTCTTGGGAAAGCAGGTTCCATTTTGACCAGTGAAATAAAGAATAAGTGGAAACATAAATTAGAGGAAACTAATTAAATGTAAGCCTTGAACTATATATATAATCTAATTACTAATTGCCAAATAATACTCTGAGTTCTGGTCATCCCATAAATGACACCAGCCTGCCTACATTTCCTCCCATTTTTGAGTTAAACTGACCTAATTCAATGCACATTGCACAGGATATAAGAAATCTTTAAAAACTAATTCCATACACATTTCCTCCCGTTTTTTAGTAAAACTGACATCAGACCGATTCATGTTGAAAAACAACAAGCAGATTTTTAGGAGTTTCGGCAGAAGCTGATTTAGAAGAGATTAAAGCAGCTTACAGGAGATTATCAAAGGAATACCACCCAGACACAACCTCACTCCCTCTAAAAGCTGCCTCAGACAAATTCATGAAGTCGAGAGAAGTGTACAATGTCCTGAGCAATGAAGAGGGCAGAAAATTCTATGACTGGACGCTTCTTCAGGAGGCAGCGATGAGATTGGAGGATCCTCATGGGTTAGGCGTGAAGAACCGGGAATCTGTTCCAGACATGGTTGATCGGCTTGGAGGAAGGAACATGAAGCTCAGTGATCAAGCAGTCACTGCTCTCACTGGTGATGTTTTCATCATTATTTTTTCTATTTGCTGCATCATTTATGTAATATACTTCAAAGAACCATATTACTAGATTGTTAATATAAAATTATTAGTTAAAATCTTTAAATAGAAGCTAGAGTATAGCATCTTAGCGTAGAAGACGTTATTGCATCTCAAATTCTTGTATTATAAAAATTTACCTTTGACAGTAAAAGTTGTATATACATGTATAAGATCCCAGTGCAGGATTAAAAGTTGTATATATATATGTCAATAGTTAATATAAATAAAACTAAATCATACTACCTCCAGTCCTAAATATAAGAGCCAGATAAGAGATAAGAGGTTTACTTTAATTCTAAATATAACATGTTAGTCTACTTTCCTCTCATTTATAATCCCAAAAAAAAAATCTTTATTAATTGTACTTGATAAGGGTATTCAGCAAACTACGAATACATATTTATTACCAATAACTAACCCAACTAATTTTTTAAATATCCTAAGTTTGTTATCTTACTATTATATTAAGGACTAAATGAAGTATAAATCTTTCAAAACTTTTGCCCATATGCAAATAAGTCCTTTGACAATAAAAACATGATAGAGAATTCCCCTAACTGGTGATCGAAGGCTAAAGTGGCGGATGAAAATATTGCAAGCGATGAATGAATCTCGATCAGACAGAGTTTCTCACAATTTTAAAGTCGTTCTTTCGACGAATGAGTTCAAGTGTAATATTTTTTAAAATACTTTTCTCAAGGTAGGATTTCATTAATACTTTGTTTTTTTTTTAATGGTAGTATTTAGGTAAATCAGTCGTTCGGACAGACACTAGTGATGGTCAATAGCAACGCCAAAGATTCTTTATTTTTTGTAGCTAGCTAGGTATATGTTTCCTCTCATTAAAGACAATCCTATTCAAGGTATTGTCGAACACTAAAGTTGGGCACCTTTTCCATGGGGATTTGATGCTTAATTCACCAGGGATCCTTTGTTAATTAGCTGTGTTTATATTTGCATGTTTGGAGCTTGTAGGTGAAATATGTTATATCATATCTGGATTCGAGGTAAGTAAGAATTTTTTTTGTTATTTAATATATAAAAGCAAAGTGATCAATCTCTAAGGACATTTTGTTTTTGTTTTTTTCGTTTTTCTTGGAAAAAGTTTATTATTAACTTTTCAAATTTAAATTTTTGGAGTCCTGAATCCAATTGAGAACGGACGATATAAAATTAAAAGATATTGCATAGAAATAAAACCTTAATTAACTCCATCAAATTATAAAATGACATAAAAATAAATCAACAAATCAAACTCTTGCGTGTATTATATAATTCACTGGATAACACAATAATATTGCATACATAATCACAAGAGATACACTGTATAAGATATTCACTTTGTTGTAAACCCTGCTATACATGAAAGTATTGAACACAAACGGAAACAATGGATATAAAAGTTTCATTAAAACAATTCAAATTAGATTAAGAGCAAGCTTCATATATATAAACTCTAAGATGGAGACTGGTAAACTGCAGGGAGGAGGTGATTTATAGTAGGTAGGTGGAGGAGGAGAGGATGACAGAGGAGGTTCCGGGGACTTGTAGATGTATGGTGGACAGGAAGGGGGAGAAGGAGGAGGCATACACTTCTAATTAAGAATATGGAGGCGGTGGAGGAGGAGGAGACTTGTAATAGTATGGAGGAGGCAGTGAAGGCGATGGAGGAGGTGGAGACTCTTAGTAGTATGGAGGAGGTGGTGAAGGGGATAGAGGAGGCGGGGACTTATAGACATAAAGAGGTGGTGGTGAAGGAGATGGAGGAGGAGGAGACTTGTAATAATATGGAGGCGGTGGTGAAGGGGATGGTGGAGGGGAGACTTGTAGTAGTATGGAGGTGGTGGTGATGGGGATGGAGGAGGTGGGGACTTGTAGTAATATGGAGGTGGTGGTGAAGGGGATGGAGGAGGCGGGGACTTATAGACATAAAGAGGTGGTGGTGGAGGTGAAGGAGGAGGGGAGACTTGTAATAATATGGAGGTGGTGGTGATGGAGAAGGAGGAGGTGGAGACTTGTAGTAATATGGAGGCGGTGGTGAAGGGGAGGGAGGAGGTGGGGATTGGTAATAGTATGGAGGTGGTGGTGATGGGGACGGTGGAGGAGGAGACTGGTAGTAATATGGAGGGGGTGGTGATGGAGACGGCGGAGGCGGGGATTTGTAGTAATATGAAGGCGGTGGTGGCGGAGATTGGTAAGCATAAGGGCTATAATCATCAGCACTAGCACTATAGATAGCTACGAGGAAAAGTGCCACTCCAAGTGTGAGTTGAGGCCATTGTCTTGGCCCCATTGAGCTTCCCATGATCTTCTCTTCTCTACCTTTCTTCAACTCTCTCTAATTTTCTTGATCCAACATGGATTAGCTAACGACCCTTTATATATTTGTAGCACTTGACCGTGGCTACCAAAATTTATTATAGTTTAATGCTTCAAATTTTGAATCGGTTTCAATATGAAGCCAGCAGCCTTATTATTTTATATTGGTTCCTTTAATATATTCTCTGATACTCTTCAAATGTAGGCATTAGTGGGAGGATTTGTTTTGATCCAAGAAATGAGATTCAAGTTCACTTTGTTTCCCAAATTTATACCCATCTAATTCTAAATATAAGACATATTAATATAATTTGGATAGATTAAATAAACTAAATAAATTACCATTTAATTATAACATATGTGACATGATCTCTCTAAAATTCTTTTGTATAACATTAAATTATATATTAGCTTATAAATTAGTTAAATAAATATTAAAACATGCTACATATAAGAGATAATAAAACTAAAAAGGGCCTTACTTTTAGGATCAAAGCTCATTCACAAACTGTCCTACATTTAGGATCATATGAGTAATTTGTTATCCTAATTATGCTTATTAATTGCACTATTAAGAGGGTTTTTGTCTTAGATGGTTTCCAACTAATGTGAAAATGATTAAACATATATATTTTAGAAAATCAACACAATTTCTTACTTATAACTAACTTAATTAATTTTTTAATATGTATAAATTAGTTATCACTTATGTTAAAAGAGTATTATTTCATATTTAGATTGTGGTTCTGAATGTGTGATTATTATTTCTTGGGAAATTGTACTTAGGTCATGTGTAAGGAAAAATACGATAAATTAGTCTTTTAAAATATCAAAATTGCGGTGAAGTCCCATGTGACTTATTTGCAATATTTTTCATATATGAAAAGCATGGTTCTCAGACCCGGACCGGACCGGGAACTGGCGAACTGGTGGGTAAACCGGTTCGGTCCGGGGGTCAAACTGGTTCGATTTTTTTTTAAATAATTTTTTTTTTATTTTCTTTAGAATTTCATACTAATAATTCTAAAATCTTCTTTTTTCCACCAGTTTGACCCCCGGTCTGATCCACTGACCCTTGACCCAGTACCTAGATCGGTCTGGTGGTAGCTGGTCTGGGTCTCAGAACCTTGATGAAAGACACAAATGCCCCAAGTGCTTGTGCTAACAAATCCATGAGTCTGTTTTGACAAGTTCATGAGCATGTTTTAACAAGACCATGTACCTGTATTGACAAGTCCATATGCATGTGTTGACAAGTCCATAAACCCATGAGCATGTTTTGATAAGTCCATAAACCTCCCTAGAGGTATTTGTATCTTTTCACATATAAAAAATATTGCAAAAAAATTCTACCACAATTTTAAAATTTCAAAAAACTATTTTATCGTATTTTCCTTTAGCACCTAGGTGTAATTTTCCTTTATTTTTTTCCAGTGATGTGGGCTATGGCTTGGGACGAAGTCCGAGGGAAGGAGTTGGTCAAGACAAAGCATAAGCATGCATGGCTGGATGAGAGAGACTTTTACAGTAAAAGCGCGTGTGGGAGAACAAGTCTTTTGATCTTTTCCTCAACATCATATCAATTTATTTATTTAATAAGAAGATGGTAACTTAATTATTATAATAATCAGTAAAATGTGAAATAAATAATTCTTTGAATAATATCATCCTTTATGAGTTGGGACATCCCTGGCATCAAGTGGTTGTTTCATACAATAATTCTGACCCTTTCCTCTCCTTGTAGGGTGGAAATATTGGGTACATTATGAATATAAAATATTCATTAATAATTATCCTTCCTTTCCTTTCCTTTGTGCTTCTGCATTTTTTCGAGATATCATTCCAATAGATTCTAAACTATTTTTTGGTGCATGAAAAATGACAAAGTATTTGTTAATGTACTCTATAATTTAAAATAGTTTTTTTGTGTACTCAACATCTGAAAATATTTTTCAGTAGCACTATGTATCATAAGTTTAAGGTGCTCATTACTATCAGAAAAAACATCTTGTATTTTAAAGTGTTTTTTTTTAGTATTATTTAGTAACCTAAAATAAATTTTTTATCGAACACCTTAAAATATTTATTTATAGTAAGACTCATTATCTAAATTTAATGTGCGTGTTGCTACAAAAAATACTTTAAAAGTAAAATTACTTGAGGACATTTGATACTATTAAAAAGAATACATAGTTAGGATGCTCAACACGTCATAAGTGTCATGTCAAAATATCGCTGCTTACAACTATATTTGGTGTCTGCACCAACTTGCTCTCTCTGACTTTTTTTTGTACATGGGGAAGATAATACTCCTTCAATTACTTTTTAATGAGACAATAATATAATAACTCTTTACTACAAGTACATATTGATTGACACATTTATAAAAAAAATAAAAATTTGGGAAAATTTTATTTAGCCCTGAGAAAAGACTTAATTTCAGTTATTCCTAAAAGATTTTGAAACTTCACTGCATCCGTTTAGATAACAATGAAATTATTTTTGTAGAAGAATAGACAATGATGCCCTTTCTTTATAAAAAAATAAAGTAAGGGCATCATTGTCTTTTCACCCATAAAACTTAATTTCATTTTGACCTAAGGGGAGCAATGAAATTTTAGAATATTTTGGATATGACTGAAATAAATTCTCTTTCATGGGGAAAACTAAAATTTCCCTAAAATTTTTAGCTAAAAATAGCTACTTTTTTAAGATTGTAAAAATTATGCCTTTGAATGAAATTCATTTAATAAAAAATTATATTTGGTTGGTTAAGAGATTGTTTAGTTAATTGGAAAATATGAGTAAATAACATTTGGTGAAAAAATTACTCCCTCTGGTGATTTTTTATAAATAATACCATGTTAACTATTTTACTTATATTAAGAAAAGTATAATTAAAATTAGTTTAAGAGTAAAAAACTTTGGGAGAATCAGGAACTAAAAACAAATTAATAACAATTTGGCTCCTGAAAATTATTTTCTAAAAAATAAGTTGCAAATATTGCAAATTCAGGAGTCTTGATTGTAAATAAGGCATTTAGATTTTAAATTTACCTCTTAATTTACAGCTGAGATTCATGTTCACAACTATCTGAATCTAAATAATTTTCATTTCATTTTAAAGAAATTTTTTTCCAAGACCTAATCACCATTAATTCAAGTGAAAATTCCAAAAAACTACATTTGAAATAGAGAAAAGACAAATCAGGGAGTCCAATATCACAAATCTCAAGTCAAGTCTATTGGAAGAATATGACATTTGCAAATGTTTCAAAAATGACCAATATGCCCCTTACAGCATTTGAAGAGCTCAAGTTGTCAATATATGTACTGAAGTTGTTATTATGATTTTTCAGATATTATTATCTATACTTAAGTTAATCACACATCGCAATTAACAACTTTAATATACATATTAACTTGAGCTTCTCAACTACCAACAACATTGTAGGTAATATTTTGAAGCCACACATATCAGGTGTCTCTGACTACTTAAGTATAGAAAATAACAATTTAAGAATCACAATTAACAATTTTAGTATACATATTGACAATTGCAACTAAAATAATTTAACCAAATAATTTAGAAAAGTTTCTAAGCAAATTTCCCAAAACACTATCATGGTTAAAAACATTAAAACTATAAATAAAACTAACCATGATAAAAGAGAGTGAAACTACCAACGGGGGTTGGCACAAGTGGTAAGCGGCTTGTGTCGCTTAAGCAAGGTCTCGAGTTCGAGCCTTGTGAATGCAGAAAATCCCCGCTGGGAGACTCACCCACCACAGCTAGGTGCGCGACCCGGGTCGGATCCGGACTAGTCAGAGCGAAGCTCTGGTGAACCGGGTGGGCAACCAAAAAAAAAAAGAGAGTGAAACTAAATTCAAAAGGTCTATCATGGTTATAAAAAGATTTATCCATCACTTCTAAAACATTTTCACTAATCCAATAAGATTAACAATTCAGGGTTCAGCTTATATAACTTGCCCACAAACCCACTATAGTAACTCAAATATAAGACCAAGGGTACAATTAGGATAGGTTAGAAATCTAGCCCACTAGTTCATACCATAACATGTTACTGAACCCCACAACAAAAAAGTTTTGAACACAACAAAACATAATAATAATGTAGTAAATCTACAAAATCATTGAGTGAACAAGTTAAGGCCTCATGCAAGTAAAATCTTCATAGTTACCTAAAACATAGTTCATAATGACTACAAGGATGTGAGCCCTAGATGGAAATATAATAACTAGTACAAACCAACAAAAATAAGAGGACTACAGGCTTATTGGAGCCTATGCCTATGTTTGCTTCCCTTCACCTTTATTTTATTTTATTTTTTTAAAATATTAGGGGGCTTTCCTGAAAAATATAAACAACGGGACGAGACATAAAGTTTCAGTAATCAAAATCAATTTACAACATATGCTGGATAGAAATTCAAGTCAGGGAAGTATGTCTATAATTATACGTATAAATATCCATCTAACAATCCTCAACAAACAATATACCATAATACTTGTATAAACACACACACACACACATTTGAAAATCATCTCACCCACCCACTATACTCCACTTTATTGCCTTGTTGGACGTGGTATAGCCTATTAGTGCTGGTATACCTGGCCAAAAGTTAGCTAGTTACTTCAAGAATACTGCCTCCCATGTCACCACCAATATACCGTAATAGAGAGGTGTCTGTCCAAAACACTCAACTCAAATTCAGGCTAGGAATGACAGAGCCGATGGGCATACAGATTCTCCAAAACCCTTACCACACAATCCCAAAATATCCCCAAAACAATGAACATAATATATACATTTTTTCCAAAAACATTTCACATCAATACAATCCTCAAATACTTTTTAGTGAAAAAAATAAAAAAAGAACATTGACATTGAAAAATTCCAAATTAGGGATTTCCCAAAAAATGAGTTGTGAATTGCTTATTAAATTTGTCATTTCCTTATTAATTCTTGGTAATGAACCTGAGTTAGGATTTTTGCAATTTCAAACTTCTTTTTTGTTTTTTCCCCCTACTTTTTATCACATTAAATCTATCAGCGTCACAATCTCATATATATACATTCCAATTACACATACAACTTAAAAGTATACTGCTTCAGTGAACTAAGTTTATATACAAAAGTACATAGGATTTTCCAAATCACATTTAAATTTCATAAAGAATGGAAGAATTTTAGAAAAAAAAAAATCCCTTAGAGTCAAGAACAAGCAAATAAAAAAATTATATTTGGTTGGTTAGAAGATTGTTTAGTTAATTGGAAATATGAGTAAATAACTTTTGGTGAAAAAATTACTCCCTCTAATGGTTTTTTTATATATATAATAGGGTTAAGGTGCAAAAATAGACATATGCTTTTTTCAAAAGAGCGTCCAGTGGCAAATACTTTTTTTAGGTGCAAAAGTAACTACGTGGTTACAAAATAGGAGTAAAAGTCACATTGACCGTTAAGGGGATGGATGTTGACCGTTAAGTTGGATGATTTGACTTATTTAGTGACGTGGACGCTGACTTGGACCCTAAATTGATGACTCATAATCACTTAACCCTATTATTAACAAATAAAAAAATTACCGACACCCCAAAGACGATTTCAGATTCTTCTTCCCCACAAATATCTTGAGTCTCTTCATCGTCTTCTTCTTCCCCACAAATTTGAAGATTCGAAACCCAGAAATTGTTTCCACAAACACATCATCTTCTTCTTCCCCACAAATCTGAAGATTCGAAACCCAAAAAAAAAATGCTGAACCCCCCCCAGGATCTTCGAACCCCCCCAACCCAGGATCTTCGAAACCCCCCCCAACCCAGGATCTTCGAACGCCCAGCCCCCCTAGATCTTCGAAACCCCCCCATCACCCAGATCTTCGAACCCCCCCCCCCAACAGGTCAAATAAACTTTTCATAACTCTTCTTCATGAACAACCAAGAACAGAACGAGGAGCACAATCAAGGCGAAGAAGAACAAAACGGTGCTATGCGAACGAGGAATCCATGGTCTCCAAGGATTTGTGCTCTTCCTTCTACTTATGAATCAAGTTTTCCCAACGAGATTACCGCTAAAATCTTATTAAAGCTCGGTTAGACTTTCAAATCCACCACCGCCGACAACGTGTGAAGAAGAAGATGGAGATGGAGAGTTTTTGGGAAGTGGGAGATGGAGATTGGGAGGAAAAATTAGCCAAAGATTCAAACAACAAATTAAAATCCATCATAGCACACAGAAAAATTAAAATCCATAAGAGCTTTAATAAAGTCCATCACAGCACACAGAAAAATAAAAATTGAGATGGTGAGATCGACGGAGGTCCGACGGTGGTGGTTGGGTGAAGCTGGTCTGACTCGAACTCTCTCTCTATTCTACCACTCTTGCATCACTCTTAAGCTGAATCTCGCCGATGGTGAAGAAGTGGATGGAGGCAAGGTGAATGACATTCGCCGGCGACTCTGGTGGAGAAGGAAGCCGCCGGCAGGGAAGAAAAATAACGGTGAAGGTGGTCCAAATCCAGATTTTGGGGGAGGGGGGAGAGATCGAGATCGAGATTGAAGGGGATGGATTTTGTTTTTTTTGGGTCCAAATCCAGATTTGGGGGAGGGGGTGGGGGGGGGGGAGATCGAGAAGCCATTTTGTTTTTTTAATAAATCTGACCTGTAAATCAGATTTTGGGAGTTGTAAGTTTGGCTCCTGATTTTTTTTTTAAAAAAATAAGTTGCAAATATTGCTAATTTAGGAGTCTTGATTGTAAATAAGGCATTTAACTTTTAATTGTAGCTCTTAATTTACAGCTGAGATTCATGTTCACAACTTTCTGAATCTAAATATTTTGCATTTCATTTTAAAGAAATTTTTTTCCAAGACCTAATCGCCATTAATTCAAGTGAAAATTCCAGAAAACTATGTTTGGAATAGAGAAGTCCAATATTACAAATATTAAGTCAGACCTATTGGAGGAATATGATATTTGCAAATTGTTAGAATATTAGGAAATCAATTAACATTATTAGGATCTCTTGATCCTTGTCTTGATTATAGGATCTTATCTATTTCCTGATTATGTGCATCTAGTTTAGGAAAGATTATGTCTTTATTTTGATTGATTGTATTTCCTATTCCTCCTCTGCTTCTCACCGTGACTGCTCCTTTCGTGAGCCTATATATTGTAGCTTTCCCTCATATGAATTATATATTAACATACAGAGAGTGTTTATACCTCTGAAAGCAAATATGGTATCAAAGCCTTGTGCCTCTGTTGAAAGGTAGAGGAGCGTCGTACCTGGACCTGAAGAGCGTTTATGGTCACAATGACCTCCGACGTTGTGATTGTGCCAGACTAACATTTCCATCGACGTTCTCACTCCCAGACTGTCAACAACCCTTGCTTGAACAGAAGCCACGATCACAGAGAGAGAGAGAGAGAGAGAGAGAGAGAGAGAGAGAACAGAGAAGAACAAGCAACCTCGATCTGACCAGAGGGAGGCGCGTGTCATCACACCTCCACCACAGACGGAGTCGTGAGCCTTCGATCGGCGAAACCCAGAAGGACGTCGACCATCTAACCGGCGCGTGACCACCACGCACCACCACTGTCCCCGGCGCGTGACCACCACGCGCAGCCATGAATAGTGACCTCCGGCGACCGTTCTTCTTCCAGAACCATGGACTCCTCACAGTTCCCTCCTCTATTTGGATCCATCCTTGAAAAACCAACCGGAACAATACCAATAGCTTTTATGTCCGGAACCAATTCCCAAACTCAAATTTCCTCATCTTCTTCTTCCATGACCAACAACCCAGTACCAAACAGAACCTCAGAGATGGCTTCAGAATTTACAGACCATCACATTATGGCTATCAGCCATAAGTTTAATGGTAGAAACTATGAATATTATAATGCCTTGCTGAAATTGTGGCAACAACAAGACTTGTTTGAGGTCCACCCTTGGGAAAGTCTCAAAGATGCACAATTGTACAAACGTATTGTGGAAGAAGGAAGGATACATGACTTCCTCTTAGGCCTAAATGACGTTTTCGAGGAGGTAACGGGCAGAATCATGGGGTTGAAGCTACTCCCACAACTCTTTGACGTGGTTAACTTTGTGCAATTCGAGGAAAGTAGGAAACTCCTGCTAGACCAAAGGTGGAGAATGACAATCACCTGAGTCAAGAGGAATTACAGATGTTCCATAGAATGCTTGAACAATGTAATAAGTCTAACTCGCTCCAAACATGAATCTTGTACAATCGTGTAATTCTATTATTGCCCTCAACGCCGTGATGACAAATGACGATACCTGGATTGTTGACTCAAGAGCCACGGATCACATGACCGGTAACAACTTTATTCCATAGCCTTAAACTCTGTCATGAACACCTCAAAGTAAAAGTAGCTAATGGTGTATTCACACAGTCAGTATTGGTACTGTACATTATCTCGACCATTTGGCAATACATAACGCTTTGTTTGTATCGGAACTTACCTGTAATATGATCTCGAAGCAAGTTGACTAGAGGTAAAATATGTCGAGTGATCTTTGATGATGGTTTATGTGTGTTTCAGATGTAAGAACGAGGAGGACGATTGGAACTTCTGAGAACGGGATGGATTGTTCTACCTTGAAGGGTCAACCTCAAAGAATAAAGAAACGTGGAAGGCAAGACGAGCTACCGGTTAGCTCAAATTCACGAATAATGATATATTGTTGTGGCAATCGCCGATCGTGCCACCCTAGTTTTGATTATATGAAACATGTGTTTCCAAATTCATTCAATAAAAATTTTGTTCCTTTTCATTGTGAAACTTGCCAATTTGCAAAATGCATACCATCCTCATATCCCAAACAACCCTATACTCCCACCTCCCCTTTCACATTGATTCACAAGTGATATTTGGGGCCCCGCCCGAATAGCTACTCTCACTCATACAGGTGGTTTGTTACTTTCATCGATGATCACACTCGCACCACATGGGTTTATTTAATGAAAGACAAATCCGATGTTGTCAAAGTCTTTCAAACCTTCTATACCTTTGTACGAACCCAATTCAACACGTCCATTAAGGTGCTTCGAAGTGATAATGCCGAGGAATACATGAGCAAAGCCTTTAAAGAGTTTCTTGATCGTCAAGGTATTCATCACCAAACGTCTTGTCCTTACACCCCTCAACAAAATGGGGTAGCCGAATGGAAAAACCGTCACCTGTTGGAAGTAACCCGTGCCTTGCTAATGGAACGGAATATTCCCACAATATTCTGGGGTGATGCCATCCTCACCGCAGCTTATCTCATTAACCGCGTGCCTTCTAAAGTTCTCAAATACGACACCCCACTTCAAAACCTCCTGAAATTCTTTCCAAATTTCCCCCTCATCAATTCATTACCTTCCAAGGTGTTTGGTTGTGTTGTCTTTGTTCAAAAAAGGAGGGCAACAAATTTGGTACAAATGTTACTGTTCATCTTCCAAGAAACTCATTGTCTCTCAGGATACCGCTTAAAAGGGGTAAGATCGTGTACTCAACATCCTATTCAACGATTTGTCTCATATGGTAATCTGTCTGCAATAATGCAAAGTTTTGTTGTTAACAGTGCACAGATAACCGTTCCAAATACATTTCAACAAGCTATGGCTGATCCAAATTGGAAGCAAGTCTGTTAAGAGGAATTGAGGGCACTCAAGGAAAATAGAACATGGGAGATCACGACTCTTCCTAAAGGAAAGAAACCAAGAGGATGCAGTGGATCTTCACTCCGAAATTCAATCCTGATAGCAGTATCAACAAATACAAGGTGAGACTTGTTGAAAAAGGATATACCTGCACGTACGGATTGACTACCGTGAGACATTTGCTCCAGTGGTCAAGTTCAATACCATTCAAGCATCAAGTATCACTTGCAGCAAACTTGGATTGGTCTTTATACCAACCGGACATGAAAAATGCATTCCTGAATGGCAACCTAGAGGAAGAAGTATACATGGAGATTCCGGATAGAGTTTTAGCTCCTAATAACTCTGTGTGTAAGCTAAGGAAGTCATTGTACGGCCAGAAACAATCTCTTAGGGCATGGTTTGGTAGATTCACCAAAGCAGTGAAAGAGCTTGGATATAGTTAGGGACGAGCTGATGACACATTGTTTACCAAACGTGTTAATGGCAAAGTCACCATATTGATCATCTATGTTGATGACATAATCATTACAGGAGATGATGAAGAATCCATGGCTCAACTAAACGAGACTTGTCAATCGATTCCAAGTGAAATACCTTGGACAAATGAGGTATTTCTGAGGCATGGAAGTAGCAAGAACCAAGAAGGGCATCAATGTCTCTCAACGCAAGTATACATTAGACTTGTTACATGAGACATGAATGTTGGGCACTCAACCAGAAGAGATACCAATGGAAGAGGGATGCCACTTAGAGATCAAGCCACAAGGTGTTCCAGGTAATGCAGAGAGATACAGAAGACTTGTGGGAAAATTGATATACTTAACCCACACACGTCCTGACATTAGCTATGCCGTTGGAATAGTAAGTCAGTTTATGCATCAGCCCCAAGAAGAACACATGGAGGCGGTCCACAGAATTTTGAGCTACCTGAAGCTTAATCCTGGAAGGGGAATATTCTTTAAGAAAGGTACTACGTAAACATAGAAATCTACACCGATGCGCACTATGCAAGAGATAGAGAAACCAGGAGGTCAACCTCAGGGTACTGTACATACGTGTGGGGAAATCTAGTTACCTGGAGAAGCAAGAAATGCAGTGGTGTCAACAAGCAAGGTCGAAGCGTAACTAAGAGTCGTCAACAAAGGAGTATGTGAAGGAATCTGGATTATCGACATCGACAGAGTTGGGAATTCAACATGAGGGACCAATGCAACTGGTGTAATAACAAGGCCAGCATTGAAATGATCAAGAACCCAGTATGTCATGATAGAACCAAACATGTTGAGATAGACAGACACTTCATTAAAGAGAAGATTGAACCAGGAATTATGACACTGTCTCACATAAGATCTGCAGACCAAATTGCAGATATCCTAACTAAACCACTCGGTCAAACGAAGTTTGAAGGATTTCGTAAGCAAGCTGGGATTGATCGACATATACTCTCCAGCTTGAGGAGGAGTGTTAGAATATTAGGAAATCAATTAACATTATTAGGATCCCTTGATCCTTGTCTTGATTATAGGATCTTATCTATTTTCCTGATTATGTGCATCTAGTTTAGGAAAGATTATGTCTTTATTTTGATTGATTGTATTTCCTATTCCTCCTCTCATTCTCACCGTGACTGCTCCTTTCGTGAGCCTATATATTGTAGCTTTCCCTCATATGAATTATATAACATACAATTGTCAATATATGTACTGAAGTTGTTATTACGACTTTTAAGATATTATTGTCTGTGTCGTAGAACAAAGATGTCCATCCCGATGGCGGGTGCTTTGATATTGGATCAAAGGTCTCTCCCGAATGCCTATGAGGAAAGCACCAGATAAAGTAGGATCACTGACACAACCAGCTCTTCGCCAAGGGGGGGGTGTGCACAATGTGACTGTATGTAAATAGTTCAGAGATTAGAACCTGTGTACCTTAGGGTTTGACCTCAATATTTATAGAGTGTACCTTAGGTAGGATATTCTGGGCCTTGCGTGATCTCGGGCCCAAGGATCCTAACTACCCTATCATATCTGGAGATACTCCTTGATTAGGTGGGAGTTAGGATCCTCCTTGATATTAGATAGGATTGGGTGTGCCTTATCTACATTGTTGGGCCTTACCGTTATTGGGCCTTGTACAGGTCCGTAATGGCTTGCCCCCGCCTCAGTAGTTCAAGTCTTTGAGTCACGGATGTGTAATGCTCCTAGACATTTTATCCGAGGTAGGTCGAGGAGCCCTTGGCCCCCTGGCGACTATAACGTAACCCGCCGGGTTAGGTTCTTTGGGCATCGGCTTCGGCCCCCATCATCTCCGGGGTATGAGGTAGTGTCGCAAGACTCAAGGTTCTGAGGTAGTGACCAGGGGCTTGAGGATCCGGGGTACTTGCCGTGGGCTCCGCATGATTTCGGGGGAGTAACCCCTCTGGATTCGCCATCATTGCCTCTTGACACCTGGCTCTCACGGATTGGGGAGGGGTTCTAACCACCACGCCTAGCCGCCTCCGGTTTTCGTGCGCATTTAATGCGCCAGTAGCATGTCGTACGTTACCCCTGCGCTTTAGGTGAATAATCCCTTGTGCCCTCGCTGCTTGAGTGGCATTTGAACTTCCTCCACTCTCCTTACATCATTTGCATTTGACACTCTTCACTTCACTTTGAAAATCTCATCCCCTCTCGTACCAGAAACGCTCGATCTTCTAAAAATCTCTACCCCTCTCACACCAGAAAACTCTCTACCCTTCCCAGATTCTCTCACGTTGCAATTTTCCAATCTTTGAATCCACTTGTATGTTTCGTTCTTCTCTACCTTTAAATGCTTTATTTTGACATTATGCGTACTTCGCGATTTTGATTCTCGCTTCTTCTTTCTTCTCGTCGTTAGTGTTTAGGATTTCTGGGTTTTCTGGGTGAGTTGGCAGTTGAGAGTTTCTAGGTAACTTCTGGGTGATTTTTCAATTTCTCGCACCCATACGTCCTTGCTTGGGGGAGTGTTTCGCCTCTAAGCTTTATTCCTTCTGGTTTTCCCCCTTCCTTATCCATCCTTTTATGTCTTTCTAGGTTTGAACCTCCGATCTTGATGGATAAGGGTAAACGTCCATCTTCTTCGAATCAACCTTTAACTTTAGAAGAGGAGGAAACCCTGCGGGTGCATTATCCTCAGACTAGTTTTTGGCTGTTAGGCTCTCCCCTGTCCGAGGAGCAGAATTCTCCGGGGTGGGTCTGGTGGGAGGAGTACTAAGGGGTCTCAGCCATCCGTTCATAGGTCCAACCATCCTGGTGTCGACCCCATCAGGCCCAGTCCCATGAGTCAAGGCGAAGCCGAGCTCATTTCGGCCGAGCCCATTAGCTTTTATGTGGCGCCTCACCGCACAAGGTCGGAGTCCCTTCTTAATGGGTACCTTGGTCCCTACTGGGAGTGTATTGCTCTGAGTTCCCAATACATTGCGAGTAGGAATGACCCTATGGCCAACAGTACCCTAGGTTCCTGTCATCATAGGACGTCGTCTGAGCCTAGCCGGGCAACTGGAGGTCCATGTTCACCGGATAAAACCAGTCTTCCTTCTTCACGCAGTAGCTTATCTCAGTCAGGTATACCCTTTAGTGCTGATTATAGATTTTTTGTTTTTGTTATAAGTAAATGGAGTCCTCGTCTTCTCCCCATAATTCTCGGTCCGACGCCGAAGAGTCAAATTCCGTCGGTCCTCCCCAGGCTCTTTTGGCTAAGTATCCTTGGGTGACACATGAAGTTCTAACGACCCGTTCCTTAATGACATCTTCGGACATGGATCGGCTAGAGCGTCGGATTTGACCGGATGTTTCCTGAGTTTCCCCGACGACGATGAGCCCATCTGCTCTACTCGGGAGCCAGGGTATACGAATTTCTTTTTCTTTTATAGGGACTACATGTCCCGACTCGGCATTTGCTTTCCATTTACTGAGTTCCAGATTTCTGCCCTGAATCACCTTCACCTAGCCACTTCTAAGCTTCACCCTAATGGGTGGGCTTACCTTGTGGCGTTCGAGCGCCTGTGCGGTTCGTTCAACCCATCCATTCCTTGTACAGCCACCCTATTCTTTTAGTTCTTCTGTCCCTTCACCCCTTGCTCGGGTAGGAGTTTGCCAAAGTGAAGGGGTTGACTTCCCCCCGAGGCGATCCCGAAAAGAAACTATTCATCGCCTACTCTGACTCCTTCAAGCATTTTAAAAAAAGCTTTTTCAAGGTGGTCGCCAATTTCGGTGAGCAACCTTGGTTTCTGAAGCGTCCTGAGGGCCCCGACGTAGAGTGACGGTTTCCGTTGTACTGATCCGTTAATCATCACAACCTTGGTTCCTCCTCGTATCAAGTCAGCGCTAACGACCTTCCTGCCGAGGAGGCTCCCTCAGTATCTCGGCTGGCCTCCCATGTCGCAGAACATGGAGTTAAAAGCACGGCCTTTTTTATTAACCGGGCTGGTGCCGGGTCGGGGTTGGCATCTAGTACTGCCTCTTTTATTATTGTTCGCTTTTTATCTTGTGCCACTTTCTTTATTCTATATTTGATCATGACTTCTGACCTTCTTGTTTATTTTGCAGATCCACGTATGGAGGAGATAACCAAATACTTAGCGTATGTGAGCTCGGAGGTTGCAGCACCAACGAAGAAGGAATCTCAGAAATGGGCCGCTCCCGAGCCTCAGAAGAATAAGGCCGTCGGTGTTGCAGTCGTGGCCTCTTCGGCAGTTGCGGCCAAGAAAGCCAAGGTTGTGGGGAAGCAAGGTGTTCCCCCTTCTCATCCCACCGGCCGGGTTTCTCCAGCGGCCAATGCGGGGAAGGAGGTCCTCATATCTGACTCGTCGAGTCCCCCGTCTCCACCTAAGGTTCCAACTGCTGCTCCTTCAGTTGGCGAGATCACACGTGGTCTGGCCTAGGATAAAGGAATCACGGAATAGCTCGGTCTTGCCTTTCTCCCGCCTCGTCAATATATGAGTTCTTTGCCTCTTGCCCCCATGGATGAACGTGTGGTGCACAAGGTGCAGGATTACCTCTAAAAGGCCCTCGGGGTGTCGCAGGCCTATCTTCACCTCAGGGGAAAATATGTCGGGGCCACGGCTGAAAACCGACGCTTGAAGCTGGACCTGGAAATGGTCGAAGAGAAGGCTAAGAGGCTCGCAGAGGAGAAGCAGCAAGCTGAGGAGGCAAAGAGCCGAGCCGAGCCGAGGTGGAGAAGGGCCATGTTGAGGAGGAGCTAAATAGCGCCAAAGCCGCGACTGGTAAGGCAACCGAGGAGCTTCTGCTCACAAAGGAAATTCTGGACTAGACTACCTCCGAGCTGGTAAATATGCAGTTGGCTCACTCCAACAGTATGAATTTTGTGAAGACCCTACAGCAACAACACTGCGATCTCGCCAAGGAGCTAGCCAAGATCCGGGGTGCCCTTGCAGAGGAGAAGGAAGCCCACCTTGAGGCGGTGGAAACTATGAAGGTGGCTGCGGCGGACTGCTTCAAGATGGCCCTTGCGCAGATTCTCCATCTGAACCCGGAGGTGCAGTTGAACGTCACCGGTTTTGACCACCGGGCTTATATCAAGGGTGGCGTTCTGGTCCCGCCGCCCTCTTCCCCCGGAGACGAGTCGGTGTCCCTTGCTGACGAGGGCCAAGGAGGCCAAGTCGACGAAGAAGCTTCGTTGGCGGTCCCGCCCGATGGGGATGGAGCACCCGGGGAAGATGCGGCCCCTCCAAGCTAGGCATTATTTTGTTTTTTTCCAGTGTCTGATACCGGTTATTTTTGTTGATGTAATAGTTGAACTTATCTTTTGTAAATCCATTTTTATTAACGAAAATTTACTTCAGTAGTTCGTCTTGTGTTTTCTTTATGTTACGCGTCAACTGCGTGTCAGTAATTTTGTGACCGGGCCAGGGTCTTAATTGCATAGAGTACGCTTGTACTCTTCTAGTGTTAGACAGTGCATGGGTAGGAGTTTTCGAATTAACCACGCTACGGGGTTCCGAAGTCGTTTTCCAGTATCTTAACCAGGATAAGAGCAAATTGTCACATGCTCAGTCATGGTCGTAGGGACACACATTTAAACATTTCGACCTGATCAGGGTCCGACATGACTATTCGCCTTCTTATCTAGGTGTCAATTTCGATGCATCAAGATATTTACAAGGGTTGATGACAACGGCCTCGCGTAATTTTAAGGACCGGGCTTGTTGGCCTAGGTGTTAGGCTTGTACCAGTGGTTGGAGTATGACTAGATTGAGCGATCCGAGTCTTGGTCCAATTCCTTGTAGGTACACGGCATGTCGTTAAGTAATCTTGAAATTGAATTCTCATTTAGGACACGTTCATTAATTCAAGAGATGATTCGCTCAAAGAGCTAACAACTTAAGACAAAGACTTGCATAAGTAAATAAACCAAAAATAGAATGGAAACAATAAAAACGAACTAACTCGGACATAGTGTATCCGACATAGGAGGCATGTCGTAGCTAGGTCTAGCTGTAGTAGACCCTTAGCTTATCGGCGTTTCACGTCCTTTTGATTGGCTTCCTCGCCAGGGTTTCAAGGACATAAGCTCCTTTGTCGAGCTTCTCCTTAACCCTATAAGGGCCGTCCCAGTTTGCGGCCTATTTTCCGTCCTCGGCGTTTTTGTTGCCGACGTCGGCTCTTCTGAGAACTAGGTCGCCCTTGTCGAAAGACCGGGTTCTTACCTTTCGATTGTACTTAGTTGCGGTGAGTTGTTTGACCGCTATATCTCCACAATGTGTCGTGACCCTGGCCTCATCAACTAAGTATAACTCTGTTGCCAATGCCTCGCTGTTCGTGCCCTTACCTTCTTTGAGCGTCCTCAGCCTCCTCCACGATGGTTGGCCTATCTCGACGGGGATCATGGCCTCACATCCGTAGGTCATCCGAAAGGGGGTTTCTTGGGTTGCCGATTGGATGGTGGTCTGGTAACCCCATAAGACATTATAGAGTTTTTCGACCCAACTGGATTCGACGTCTTCCATCTTTTTTCTTAAACCGTCCAAGATTACCCTGTTTGCCGACTCGGCTTGGCCATTTGATTAAGGGTGTTCGACAGAGGCGAAGTGGTGTGTGATGTGTGATGCCGAGATCTACCATCATACCCTGGAAGTTCCTGTCAGTGAACTGGGTGTTGTTGTCGGTTACGACCTCAGCCGGGACTCCGAAATGGGAAAAGATGTTTTGTTATACAAAACACTGCACCCTAGCCGAGGTGATTGTGGTTAAGGGCTCGACCTCAATCCATTTCGTAAAGTAGTCAACCACCACCACTAGCCACCATAGTTGTCCAGGGGCGGCTTTAAATGGTCCTAGCAGGTCCATCCCCCACTTGTAAAATGGCCATGGGGCCGAGATATATTCCATGTCAGATGGAGGGGACCAAATGATTTTTGCATGCATTTAGCAGTTATCGCACGTTCTGACGAACTCCTTGGAGTCCGCCTCCATGGTCGGCCAATAGTAACCGGCCCGCAATGCCTTTCTTGCCAAGGCTTTCGCCCCCATGTGCTGCCCGTTAATTCCTCCATGGATTTCTGCAATAACGTATTTGCTCTCGCTCGAGCTCAAACACCTTAGCATTGGGGAATGTAGGCCTTTTCGGTAAAGGTGATCTTCCACCATCGTGTATATCGCAGCCTCCCGAATGAGCTTCTTAGCCTCGGTGTTCTCAAGGGGGAGGATTCCTCGCTCCAGGTAATCTTCAATTGGCTTCCTCCAATCGGTGGAGGTGGATATGGTCATGACGCAGCTCGGTTCTTCTAACTTTTGCTGAATCACGGTTATGTGGTTTGTCGGGCCCTTTGTACTGGCGAGCTTTGAGAGGATGTCGGCTTTGACATTTTCTCCTCTGGGGATGTGTGTGACGGTTACCTCTTCAAAGCCAGATAACACGTCCTTTACTTTATTTAGGTATTTCGCCATCAACGGGCCCTTGGCTTGGTACGTCCCATCGACCTGGGCTCCGAGCTCCGAGCTCCTTAGTCTGTTGGAGCCCGGCAAGGATGGTGAAAGCCAATTTTTCCAACTTCTGATACTTGAGCTCGGAACTCTGCAGGGCTTTGCTTACAAAGTATATCGGCTCCTGCCGTTCTCGTTCTCTCGGACTAGTACCGCGCTTACTGCCTCTTCCCCGACCGACAGGTAGAGGAAAAAAGTCTCGACAGGCTGTGGTTTTGATAGAACTGGCAGGGTTGCCAAGCATTGTTTGATTTTTTCGAATGTGGCGTCACACTCCGAGTTCCAGTCTCCCGTTGTCTCCTTTTTCAATAATTTGAAAAAGGGGAGGGCGCTTTCTGCCAATCTCGGCAAGAACCAAGTTAATGCCGCCAGTCTTCCCATTAGCTGTTGGACTTCTTTTTGTTCCACAGGGCTTTCATGTCAAGTACGGCCTTGCATTTATCCGAGATGGCCTCAATTCCACGACTGGTTAACAAGACACCGAGGAATTTTGTACTTCCTCAATTTGTTGAAGGTTTGTTCCAGATCTCGGATGTGGTCGTCGGGGTCGTATGATGTGACGATCATGTCATCGATGTAGACCTCGATGTTCTAACCGAGCTGGTCCTCGAAAACCTTGTTCATCATTCTTTGATATGTTGCCCCTGCATTCTTGAAACCAAAAGGCATGACGTTATAGCAGTAATTTGCTTTTTCGGTGATGAAGGTTGTTGCCTCTTGGTCGTCGAGGTGCTTCGCGATTTGGTTGTAGCCTGAGTAGGCATCCATGAAAGATAGAAACTGGAACCCCGATGAATTATCCACTAGTTGGTCGATATTGGGCATCGGATAGGCATCTTTTGGGCATGCCTTATTCAGATTCGTGTAGTCCGTGCATACCCTCCACTTGCCGTTTGGTTTCAGGACCATCACCATGTTGGATAGCCATGTGGTATATTGTATTTCTCGGTTGAACCCTGCCTCCAACAACTCGTCCACGTGCTTGTCAAGGACCAGTTGCCTTTCTGGTCCTCTTTTTCTCTTTTTCTGAGCCACTGGTGATGATTCTGGCCGAATGGCCAATCTGTGACAACAAAAATATGGGTCGATCCCAGGTATTTCGGCAGGGCTCCAAGCAAAAACATCTCGGTTTATTGCTAAGAACTCCTCCAACCTTATTCTTAAGTCTGGGCTCAAAGTTCTGCCTATCTTTGTGACTGGGTTGGCCCATTTCCCACAATCAGATCCTCCAACTCTCCCTCTGGTTCTGGACGAGGGATCTCAGACTCTTCTCGTAGGTCTAATTCCACCATATTGACTAGCTGGCTGGCTCCCCCTTCCTCGATCCTTCGTGTCGGGCTGGATTTTCCAAGGCTGGGAAGGGGATGGGATTACGCTTTCGCCTTCCCAGATCATCTCGAAATAGCATTGTCGGGACTCCTTCTGATCGCCCTTGATGGTGAGGACTTTGTTGGTGTTACTCACCATTTTGAGCTTCTGATGCTTGGTCGACGCCAGCATATCCCACTTGTGGATAGTTGGCCTGCCTAGTATCACATTATAAGGGGAATGGAATTCGGCCACAATAAACCTTACTCGTTCTGACTTGAAACCTTCCTTCGTCCCAGAGTCAGTCTGAGGTCAATGTATCCCTTGGGAGGGGAGAGTTCCCCATTAAACCCTATGAGGGTTATCTTGCATGGCTTCAGGTCTTCTTGATCAAGGTTCATCCTTTTGAAGGCGTCCAAGATAATGATGTCAGCCGAGCTTCTGGCGTCTACGAAGATTCTTTTAACCCGACAGTTTACTAGAGTTCCCATGATCACCAGGTCATCTTGATGGCCTGGTACCACGTCCTTCATGTCCTCCTTTGTGAAAAGGCGTTGGGGTCGTGCCATCTTATCCGGCGTACCCGGATCTTCTTTGAACTTGGGGTCATCCCTCACTGAGAGGACCTCCTTCAGATATTTCCTTCGCTGGCTTGCTGTATCTCCGCCTCCACCAAAGGCTCCGCTAATCACCTTACAATCGAACATTCTCCACACGTTTTGGAGAAGTTAATGCTTGCCTTCTACATCCAGCAAACTGCTCTTCCAACGGATTAATAGTCAGAGAGTCAACTCTGAATTTTTGCAAAACTGGATTAACTAAAGAGTAGAGAGAGAAGAAGACCAAAACCTTCATTAATCATCCTCTAATCACTCCAACGGTTATCTGAGGATTTATAATGGTCATTTAATGATCTCTACCTATAAATAGAGATGCATTCAAGTCTTCTCAACAACCAATCTGTGCAAGAACGAAAATCATTAAAGTTTCAACTACTCTTTGAGTTTTCTGTTGTAAAGTATCTTTGATACATTCATTCTTCAATGTTTATCATATCTACTTGTAACATCCCAATTTCAGAGCCAATTTTTTTTTCAAATCAGAGTAGAGCATTGGAGCGTAAGAGTAACTGATTCCCATTCAAACAATAACCATAGTGTAACATAGTGTTGATACAGCATCCTAATGTTCTCATAGGTAAATACGGAAAACGATAAAGTGACATCTCCGTCTAAGATCTCACTCGTGCTACATGCCCTCCAACCATGAGCCTACTCGTGCAGCTTGCCCTTATCTCCAATCCTTAGTCCTTCCGACCCGAAGCTACGGTGAGATCCAATTTAACGCATTGGATCTCGGAGTAACAGTTAACCTTATGCTCAAATAAAACAGTATAGGGATGACGAGATATTCATGACATAACGACTATGATCAATATAATGACAAGTACATAAGCGTAAAGCGGTATGTAAGAACCATAAAGTGCTGCACTATTCACCGGTGCCACGATGTACGGTCGTGTCCTCGGCGCTAGGAAAACTCTAACGGTATTACTACATCTACAACCCGTGTGAACTGTATGTATAATCGGTAACCCTGAACAGAGTCTCTAACCGTGAATGTGTCTCGGTGACTCCTAACAGAATCTCTATCCGTGAATGTACCTATCACATATATGTATATGAGCAGTACTAGATTAGTGTTACAGTACGCGAACGTACCTTCGTTGACGAACGTAAGTGTTTCTGGCGGAAACGGCACGTTTTACGGAAAAACGTGAAATGTCCAACAGCGGCACGTCGGGCAGCGTAACGGCAGCAGATCAGAGTTTCTAATGTCCTATAAGAGTAATATCACTTTCATTAGTGATTTGGCATTATGACTGGCATTTTAGGTAAAAATTACCATTTTTCCCCTATGCCCCTAATTGGCGGAATTTTGCCAGCACTTCGTTACTCTTACAAATTTTCTTCCCGAAATTTCGCCAGAACTTCGACGAAATTATGATTTTCGAAATTCTAGACTAAAATAGCCCTATCATATGATATCCAATCATACTTTGAAAAATAAAGGCTACTCTAACTATTGAAAGAACTATGAAAGCTTAAAGCTCGCTATTTTAACTTTCAACTTTCGAGACTCAATCCCTACTATGTTTTTACCTCGTCGGGCATCTTTCAATGCAATGAGGCTTAAAAACAAGAATAGGAATCTCATCTCCTACTTCCTAGATCTAACTACAGTTCTACTAAAACTACCGAAAGAACGAAAGACTAAGGACCGAAGGACTTACCGTTGAAGACTTCTTCACAATTTTTCCGAGCTTCTCTCTCTTCTTTCCCTCTCTAGATTCGGCCAAGGAGGAGGAAAATGGTGTGAGAAATCAAGAGGATTGCATGCCTTTATATAGGAAAATTTTGGGTTCAATGTGGTAATTTTTCATTCCCAAAGTTGTAATTTTTCCTTGATTTTTAACCATGGAAAATCAATGCAAAATTGTGTTTAATCCTTGTCCATGGAAGGGTTTTGGTCGACATACATGGCTGATTTGGCAGCCCAAGATTGGTCAAATGTGTTGACTCAACTTGCTTTATGATCCGGTCCGATAGAATTTCCCCGATCGGTGTCTGTTTCGCGAAATCTCAAAATTCTGAATTCATAACTTTGAAGATCTTCTCTTTCTTATCAATAATATCTGATTTAACTTAGATTTCGGTCTCTTACGGGGTTCCAACGGTCAGGTTGAAGTTTCTCGAAAAACGTGTCCGAACGCGTCCGGTGCCGGAAGTCGTTTTCGGAATCATCAACCTCTGGATAATAATTCACTGATTCCAAATATGTCCAGGAAAATCCTCAACTCATCTCCGGATGTTGAGTTAGAATTTATTTCCTTCAAGTCCAAAATATGACTATCTGCATTTTTCCCTATTTCATCTTATTAGGAAAATGCTCTACCTATTTCGAATTCACTTAGGAAAAGGTCACTTGAACGTAAAAACTCACTGATCAATATTTTACCTTGACTTTAGCAATCCTATTCCTGGTTCTCTAGATAGGATCCGTTTCCTATTTATTTTTTTACTATTCACTTTAATTTAATTATATATTAGAATATTACAAGTTGCATAACACATTGATTAAAAATCTTATCCTCTTCCCATTCAAGATTTTCGTCCAGCATATCTGATCCTCTTTTTATTTTATTTTCTAATTAATTATTTAATTATTATTATATAATTAAATAATTATTTTTACATAATTTTTCATAACTTTCTCCTATTGGTCCATACTTGTTTTTAAGCTCAAAAGTACTTAATCTCACTTATTTTTCTCAAAAATTTCCAATTAGCAAATACATTTATGCTAATTTTTAGCCATTTTCTACTAATTTTGGAGCTTTACATAATTATCCCTGAATTTCCTTTGCTTAAGCTTAAGTAATTAGCCAAAAATTACTTAATTACTTTATTATCACTAGTTGATAATTTTCTTAATTAGAATGTCTCATTACCTCATAACTTTTACACTGAAATTTTTGTTTTCATGTCTCATTCATTAATTTGGAATTTATGAGGGTATTTTGGTCATTTCAATACTTTTTGAACATTCCTTCACAATTTTCCCAAGTTTATAATTTATTAAATTACCGTAATTAGAGATAATATACTCTCATAATTTACTTAGTCATTTTACTTCCTTTTAGGATTTTTCATAATTTTTTCTAAGTTCTTTATACATTCCAAGGGTATTTCGGTCATTTTGACCCCATAGTTCTTTTTCCTAATTTTCCCTAAGAGATTTTCCCTTGGAAAATAAGCTAATTATTACTTAATATTTGACACCTCATATTCACCTACTTTCTATAGGCATAATTTTACCAAATTATGATATAGATTTTTAGGGTCTTACACTACTCTTAGAGAGAGTTTTCTTGATTGTAAATCGTTCTTGTAAGTTATCTCAAGTCAAGGGGACTTGGAGATTGGGGTTATTGATTACAACTTGTAAGGGGTAGTATGTTCTAGAGAGAGAATTACTCTTGAGTGCGGAGTGTGTAATCAATCTTGATAGTGAGAAATCCCAGAGAGTCTGGGGACTGGACGTAGGTCAAGTTGTTAGACCGAACCAGTATAAATCCTTGTGTCTTGCTTCTTCACCTTATACTCTGTTTCACCTTCAGTTTCGAATCTTTAAACAGAGCTATCGAAAAGTTTTTGAGAATCCCCAATTCACCCCCCTCTTGGTGATTCAAGCTCCACTTTCAGGTCGTTATTCCCGATTGTTTAAAATTAGCAAATTTGGACTAATAATTGTTATTGGGCTTTATCAAGAGTAAATATGTAATTGGGTTGGAGTGGGACTCCAAGCCCAATGAGAAGATTTGAATTTTAATTCAAAAGGTTAGGTTATAAAAGATAATTATAATATATATATATCCAATAATGATTGGGTGAAGAAAGGAGAAATAATAAATGAGGATTGATTTAAGAATGATTTTGAATTTTAGTTTAAGAGATAAATGTGATCCATCATCTTAAATTATTATTCAATCAATCAAGATATGAATTTAATTTATTATTATTTGGATTTTCCAATTCAAGTTTAAATTGGGCCTTTTTGTGAGCACTTAAATTAGGGTTAGACTCTTATAAAGTGTTGATTTTTTGTGTGCCCTTTTATGGACGTTTTTTGAGGAAAAAGGAAATAAATATGATCCATCATCTTAAATCAATCCAACAATCAAGATATGAATATGATTCATCATATTAAATTCAATCAATCAATCAATATGTAAATTTAATGTGACTTGGTTGACAAGTAGTAGACTTATTACCTAAAATCCCTTTCTTAGTGCATAAGCTGAAAATTCCTAAGGCAATTAGGACTAATTTTTGGCCCACCAAGGCTATAAAAGGGGAGGGTTGGACATTTTTTAGTACATCTTTATGCTCTCTAAATTTCGGTCTTTACCAAAGGTTTAGAGAGGAAAAGGTACCATCCATGAAAGAGTAAGGTTCCAACCTTGTTCATCCTATCCATAACCTAATTCCAAGAAACCAACACCTTCTTGAAAAGAGAAAAACCTAAGGAAACCAAACCTCAACCTTGTCTTCACCTAGCAAGCATCTAAGTATCGAAAGGTTTCAATAGAAGGAGTTCTTGTTGCAATCGAGGGATAGCCGTGTGAATCAACGTTAGAAGACATCAACAATATTTAGGTCTTCAAGTGATCTAAGGTAATCCTAATCTCCAATAGTCGTGTTATTTAGTTATCCTAATCCCCATTAGTTGTTTTAACGAGTAATCCTGATGCTCATGAATATTATAAATTCTTATAAGCACTGTAAAGAGTTACGGATTAATAATTAATAACTAATTAACGTAATGAGTTAAGGTTAATCATTCATGAGGACCATAAGGAGTTACGAGTTTCCGTAGTGATTAAACAAAATTTTTGTTTTCAATCTCATGAAACTTTGCATAAAAGTCATGTAATAGGCAACATTAACTAACACAAACAAGTATTAAATATATCATACAGGGAAGATTAGAGGACTACTCCTTAAACTAGTTTTATATATGTTACAACATTTTTATTTTGCATCGATTTCTTCCAAGATTAAAAAAAAAAAAAAAAAAGTGTTTAAAAACAAAGTTTAACGTATCAAGATACACATACATAAATATGAATGGCTCAAGAAAAGTTTCAATGAGCAATCTGAATCCTAAAACTAGGGGAAAACATGGCATTTAACAAGAAGATATTACAAAGGCCAGTTAGGCCAGACCTATAAATTAATTATGATAATCTGAGTATCTGACCCTGTTTCAAAAGAGATGTAACTAACGTTTATAAACAGAATGGTACGTACTGAGTATTTGAAATTCATGCACCAATTATCCCATACTTTTTGCTAAAAATACATCACCATCTCTCGTTGATTTGATTCTTACATATAGACACCATAAAACGAATATTGACCTTAAAAAACAATAAAAACGCCATAAATTAAAACGAATGACATTAATTATTATAACTCCAGATTCTTTGCACATATTTAAGGATATTTATAATATGGGTTTATCGTTTGTCATGTCACTTGACATAAGGTTATGTCAAGTCACCCCAAAACTACGTCGTTTTGGTAGTTCATTAATTCCTCTAACCCCAAAACGACGTCGTTTTGGAAGTTAGAAGAATTAATGAAGGGTGTTTTGGTAAAATTCATATAATAAATATAAAAAAATATCAAAACACCCTTCATTAATTCCCCTAATTCCCAAAACGACGTCGTTTTGGGGTTAGAGGAATTAATGAACTACCAAAACGATGTAGTTTTGGAGTGACTTGACATAATCTTATGTCAAGTGACATGACAAACGATAAACCCTTATAATATATGCATTTCATTTGGATAGTCTAAAAGTAATTTGAGAGATTTCGATGTTACTAATTTTTTAAAAAAACCTCCAAATTACTTCATTCTAGGAGTATTTGGCTCCATCTCTAAACTCGCTTATTTTTTCCCAATAAACCAAATTTTAGATACAAATCTATTTTGGATTTGTGGCAGAAAATATTCTTTTTTGAAATATCAAAAAGACAAAAAATTATCCAATCTATATTTCCTTACTTCTTAATTTTTCTTGGGTAAAGGAGCAAAAATACACATATGCTTTACCCTCAGAAGCGTCCCACCATATGCTTTTTTTGGGAGCAAAAATACACATGAGCTTTCTCAAATGGAGCAAAACTACCACCTTTGTTAACCACTCAAACGTCTGTTAACTTTTTGGTTGGTGGGCCCCACAATTATCCCCCTCTCTCCTCCTTTCCTTTATATTCATTCGTTCTTTCTTCACTTTTTCTATGCAAAACCATTCCCGTTGGCCCACAAACACTCTCTCTCTCTCTCTCTCTCTCTCTCTCTCTCTCTCTCTCTCTCTCTCTCTCTCTCACCCCATTTCTCTTTGTTTCTTCATTCCTCATCCTGTCGGAAACACCTCCTTCACCCTACAGTACCGATAAAATGAATAGCACTTCCCACCGTTTGACTCTATATTATTAAAGCTGCTAATATGATGAGTTAATGGATGAAGAAAAAGTCAATAAAGGATGCTGAGGATTAAATGCGACATGGTTTTCATGAAGAAGCAAAGTCACAAAAGGAGGGCACAGAGTCGGCAACCATAGGCTATATATATGCGTGTGTTACAATGTACTCGATAGAATATATCACTAAAAAGAGAGAACATAGATAGAAAAATAGAGAGTGCATAGTAGCAATTAGAAAAGAGAGAAAGTGCCGAAGCACTTTGAGAGAGAAGTGAGGAAATTATTTTGTGAGAGATAAATACAAGATTTTGTAGTAGTGCTTGTGAAGAAAAAATAGAGCTCTGTGTGGGAAGGAAAAAACAGAGTATGGTTGGATCACTGTTGCTGATCGATGTGTGTGCTTGTGTGTCCACCTGGCAGTTTATAATTGGCTAGGCTCTTCAGGAAATACTCCTATGTATTTGAGGACCAATTATATATATGTATTCCCCTGCTCTTCTCACTGTAAATTCCAATTTCTTCCCCAGATTAATAAGAGGTTTAAGTATGCCTAAGTTTTATTGTTCCATGTGTGGTGCGTACGCACACAGTCATACACTCGTACGAAAGAATAATTAGTAGAATTGAATGATGTAGCAAGTGGAAATGAAACCGAGTGAAGCAGCAGATGTAAAAGTAAATGCAAGCGTTTAAAAAGTATAGGAAGAGTTAGTTTTGAGGGTATATGCCTTTAGTTTTTAGACATAAGACCATTCTATCAGAAACCCTACAAAATGAGAAGAGAGTAACTCAAGTTCAAAAATATGATAGGTATGGTTAAGATTATGAACTGTGCATACCATTTGGCCCCTATATTATGTCCTTTGCTTCTCGTTTAATTAGCTTTCCCTTGTGCTCTGACGGTTTTTGTAACCAGAGGCACAATTCCTTTAATTTTGTTCTGTTATAATTAGCAAGTTGGAGCGTCTTTATTTTTTTAATCCCCGTAAAAAAGGAGATGCTTCATATAATTAATGGGTGTTTAGAATTGCAAAAGAACGAAGATAGGGAAAGGTAAGGAATTTAGTTTTGTGGGGGCAATCGATGAAGTCCCATCGAAACTAACACTATGAAAGTGGAAGAACAACCAGAGGGATGATCCACACACACACACAGTGTGGATCATCCCTCTGGTTGTTCTTCCAGACTCCAGATTTAGCTTTCATAGTGTTAGTTTCGATGGGACTTCATCGATTGCCCCCACAAAACTAAATTCCTTACCTTTCCCTATCTTCGTTCTTTTGCAATTCTAAACACCCATTAATTATATGAAGCATCTCCTTTTACTGGGATTAAAAATAAAGACGCTCCAACTTGCTAATTATAACGTAACAAAATTAAAGGAATTGTGCCTCGGTTACAAAACCGTCGAGCACAAGGGAAAGCTAATTAAACGAGAAGCAAAGGACATAATATAGGGGCCAAATGGTATGCACAGTTCATAATCTTAACCATACCTATCATATTTTTGAACTTGAGTTACTCTCTTCTCATTTTGTAGGGTTTCTGATAGAATGGTCTTATGTCTAAAAACTAAAGGCATATACCCTCAAAACTAACTCTTCCTATACTTTTTAAACGCTTGCATTTACTTTTACATCTCTCGCTTCACTTAGTTTCATTTCCACTTGCTACATCATTCAATTCTACTAATTATTCTTTCGTACGAGTGTATGACCGTGTGCGTACGCACCACACATGGAACAATAAAACTTAGGCATACTTAAACCTCTTATTAATCTGGGGAAGAAATTGGAATTTACAGTGAGAAGAGCAGGGGAATACATATATATAATTGGTCCTCAAATACATAGGAGTATTTCCTGAAGAGCCTAGCCAATTATAAACTGCCAGGTGGACACACAAGCACACACATCGATCAGCAACAGTGATCCAACCATACTCTGTTTTTTCCTTCCCACACAGAGCTCTATTTTTTCTTCACAAGCACTACTACAAAATCTTGTATTTATCTCTCGCAAAATAATTTCCTCACTTCTCTCTCAAAGTGCATCGGCACTTTCTCTCTTTTCTAATTTCTACTATGCACTCTCTATTTTTCTATCTCTATTCTCTCTTTTTAGTGATATATTCTATCGAGTACATTGTAACACACACATATATATAGCCTATGGTTGCCGACTCTGTGCCCTCCTTTTGTGACTTTGCTTCTTCATGAAAACCGTGTGGCATTTAATCCTCAGCCTCCTTTATTGACTTTTTTCTTCATCCATTAACTCATCATATTAGCAGCTTTAATAATATAGAGTCAGACGGTGGGAAGTGCTATTCATTTTATCGGTACTGTAGGATGAAGGAGGTGTTTCCGATAGGATGAGGAATGAGGAAACAGAGAGAAATGGGGTGAGAGAGAGAGAGAGAGAGAGCGTGTCTGTGGGCCAGCGGGAATGGTTTTGCACAGAAAAAGTGAAGAAAGAACGAATGAATATAAAAGAAAGGTTTTGTCCAAAAAAAAATATAAAAGAAAGGAGGAGAGAGGGGGATAATTGTGGGGCCCACCAACCAAAAAGTTAACAGACGTTTGAGTGGTTAACAAAGATGGTAGTTTTGCTCCATTTGAGAAAACTCATGTGTATTTTTGCTCCCAAAAAAAAACATATGGTGCTAGACGCTCCTGAAGGTAAAGCACATGTATATTTTTCCTCCTTTACCCTATAAAGAATATGTCAATGAGAGAGAGGAAGTTTGAAAGAAGAAGCTGGGTCCAGGCGCGTGATACAGAAGAAACAGGGAGAAAAAGATGACATGTGGGTCCACAAAGTAAAATATAACGGACGTTTATGGTTGGTAACGGAGATGGTAAATTTGCTTCAATTTTGAAAGGTCATGTGTATTTTGCTCCCAAAAAGCATATGATGTTGGGCGCTCCTGAGGGTAGAGCACATATGTATTTTTGTTCCTTTACCCATTTTCCTTTCCAAATTTTCTCCGTACCGCAATCATAGTTAATGTGATCGAAACAAAAATGTCAACGAAGGTTTAAAAAATAATATAAACTCAGCTTCTTGTTACTAATTTTCGCACAACAAATTAAAAACAAAATGGTTACGAATCTGAGTTATTAATTAAGGGCAAAAACTGTCATATCCAATTTGCAAGATTCAAGATAGAACTGAACTAGGGACAATTATGTCTGGGGCTAATGTGCGATTTTGTCCTTAAAATTTTAGCTCAGAATCAATGTTATCTCATAAATTTATTCATATTCAATGTCACACTAGTAGTTTCAAAACGTAATAATGTTAGTTTATACTGTTAAAAAATTTACGTTTTTAATGGTAAAATATTGCTCTATTTTAATATTTCCGGCTAACATTAAACCTTAAAAAAAAAAAAACACTTTCAGAGGAAATTCTCACCTTAACCCTAAATTTTGATTGGTAGTATTTTTTTCATCACTAAACTTGCGTTATTTTTTCCCTAATAAATCAAATTTTAGACACAATTCTATTTTAGATTTATGATAGAAAATATTCTTTTTTAATATAATATTAACAAGACAACAAAGATACATGCTTTTCCTTCCTTTTTAGTCTTTGTTTCCAAATTATCTACCGTAATCATAATTAATGCGACCAAACCCAAAAAAAAAAGTCAACAGAGGTTTACAGAATAATACAAAGTCAACTTCTTATTACTAATTTCGTACTACAAATTAAAACAAAATACTTACGAATCTGCCTTAATAATTAAGTGCATAAATAGTGATATCCAATTTGCAAGATTCAAATTATCTCTTTTTTTCCTGGTCGAAAAAAAAAAAACGATCTCATAATTCTGAAACAATTAAGTAAATAACTTTCAAACCATCCGGGGGAAAAAAGGATCACCCAACCTACTGTTGGAGTGATGGTTAATATGATAAGTAGTTTCACTCTTTAGGAGAACGCAGTTTTGAATATTGAGAAACACACTTGTTGATAGAGGTGAAAACCTTTTACATTCTAAGCATCGAAAAAGAATACCTATGATCAAATAAAAAAGAAAAAAGATAACCATTAAAATGCAACTAATTAAAAAATTTATTTTTTGAATATTCTGTGTGAAAATTGTTTTTTGTCCCCAGTAGTTGTCCATATTATTGCTCTAATAAGTTAACATGAATCGGATTTCAAACTTTACGAATTACGAGCCAAGACAGTGAGGTTCTGTGAATTTAACGATGAAAGAGGACAATTAGGAAATAATTTTTAATTAAATAAGTAATAATTTATTTTGATAATCTGACCCTATAGTTTCCGAATATGTATCTAAAAGACTACTAACAGAACGCCACGTGACAAATCATGCACCAATGAATGATTCCATAATTTTGCAAATTAAACGGTTCATACATTTATACCTATATTACTCCCTCCGGTCCTAATTATAGGAGCAAATTTTAGAGTTGGTTTTGGTCCTAATTATAGGAGCAAGTTTTAACTTTTGTCATTTTTTTCCTATAATACCCCTATTTATACTTTTTCAATAATAATTTAATAATACACCTATATATTTTATAAAGTAAATAATGTTTGCAACTCATTAATGTCATATACACCTAAATTATACTTTTTAATATAAAATAATTTGACTCGGTCTCTGGAGATGTTGTCTCTGAAAAACGATTAAATAATTCTGCAACAATATAAAACAAATCAAAGTTAAATTTTTTATTTTTTACTTTAGCAAGTCCACCGATAATACGAAACTTAAGGCTCTGATTGATATCTATTGACCCTAGCTAGCTTACGAATCACGTCATCGTGTGTTCGTAATTTAATTCTCACCAAATTTTACTACAATTCAACTAATTTTGCCTTATGTAATTTTTAATTTTTAGAAGGGGTATTTTTGGAAAATACACATAATTAACTAATTTAACTTCATTCATTAATCTCCCCAAATTCTGGTAATTTGCTCCTATAATTAGGACCAGAGTGAGTATTTCATAACTCCAGATTCTTTGCATATCTTTAAGGATATTTATGTTTATTACATATATATACATTAATATCTAACTTTAATTCGAAGGATTTCGACCTTAAAGCTTTATTGATATTTTTTACTTTTTTATTTTCAAATTTTTAATTGAAAAACTAATATATTTATGCATTAACTACAAAAATATATTTATTTTATCTCAAATAAAAAACATATCATGCACTAATTATGATTTCTAGAATATATATACATATATATATATATAAAGCAAAACATATCATATGTAATAAATTGAAATAGATCTCATACGTAATAAATTACTTTGATTTAATGCTAACTAAAGTGTGATATCACCTTGAATGGCCCAAAAAAGGTGTGATATCGATCGCCCATAGGGGGAAAAAACAAAACATTATGGATAGTGAAAAATGAAACATTTAATTTTCAGGTAAAAAAAGGAATTGAAATATTACGTAGATATTGAAAGGATTCTGTTTGTATCAAAAAAAGAAAAAAAAAAAGGAATTGAAATAAACATTTCGGTAAGAAAAAGGCAATAAAAATCTGTTAATTGATTTGTAGAATTAATTTCGAAGCCTTGATTTCTCCATTTTTTTATAGGTAAAATACTTAGCTCAAATTTCTTATACATATTTTGTCAAGTTTTTCAATCATATATGACTATGTACCTATTTTTGAATTATTATTATTTATTATAAGCACATATGGAGGGGAAAAAAAGGACACATGGTGGTTGAAGAACGGGATGGTATGGTATTTTTCTCTATATATAATCAATGTTTGGTCCTTCCTCTCCATCTATCTCCATTTTAACACACACCAAGCATGGCGTCAACAGCTTATAATACTCTTTCTGTTCTTACCATCATCACCTTCTTCCTCACTATATCTCTCTCTGCCTCTGCCTCCTCCTCCAATGGCGGCGGCTTCACCGTGGAACTCATCCACCGTGACTCACCAAAGTCACCACTCTACAATCCCAAAACGACACAGTTCCAACACGTCCACGACGCCATCCGCCGTTCCGTGAACCGTGCCAACCATTTCTTCCCACAAGCACGTGATGATCACTCACTAAACAAGGGCGCCGTTGAATCGCAAGTCGTCTCCGTCCGAGGCGAATACGTCATGTCGTATTCCGTCGGCACGCCGCCGTTCCAGATCTTCGGGATTGCCGACACAGGCAGTGACCTTATTTGGACCCAGTGTCAGCCCTGTGAGGATTGTTACAACCAAACAGCCACTATGTTTAACCCGAAGAAATCTAAAACCTTCCAGAACATTCCTTGCCATTCACAACAATGCACATCAGCTGTAGAAGAGACCACATGTGACGCTTCAAATTTCTGTAAGTACAAAGCTCGCTATGCAGATACCTCGTCTTCTAATGGTGACTTGGCCATTGATATGCTGACACTTGGCTCAACCAGTGGCCGGAAAGTGGCGTTCCCTAAGACCGTGTTTGGATGCGGGTTTAGTAACAAAGGGACATTTAATGCAAAGACGTCTGGGATTGTTGGACTTGGAGGCGGTTCTGTTTCGTTGGTCTCACAGATTGGTTCTTCCATTGATGGGAAATTCTCGTACTGTTTGGTCCCACTTACTTCTGAGAAAAACTCTAGCAAGTTGAGTTTTGGCCAAAACGCTGTCGTTTCTGGTCCAGGAACTGTTTCTACTCGTATAGTTGATGGAAATTTTAACACATCCACTTTCTATTTCCTTGTATTGGAAGGAATCAGTGTCGGCAACAAGAGATTCAATGTTTCTCCAGGTGATTCAATTCAATCTTGTCATCTTTATTTTCTTATCTTTCATTTTCTGATTCTGGAACTGTTTTAGTTTGTTTTCTGTTGTCATATATTACCTCAAAACAACGTTTCTTATTTTTTTTTTTCAAGACTAATTAGGGTTTATTTGCATGCATGTGAATGAAGGTGCAAGTGGACCAGCTTCAAAGGGAAACATAATCATTGATTCAGGAACAACATTAACACTTTTGCCCCCAGTTCTGTATTCGAATCTGGAATCTGAAGTCGCATCACAAATGCATCTGGAACGTGTCAGGATTGATCAAGATCTATTGAATCTCTGTTACAAATTGCCTTCTAATAACTCATCATTTACAGCTCCCACCATTACTGTTCATTTCAGAGGTGCAGATTTGAAGTTAAACGTGTTCAATACCTTCGTTCAGGTCTCCGACGACATCGTTTGCTTTGCCTTTAAGGGTTATCCTTCTGGTTCCATCTTTGGTAACATTGCTCAGTCGAGTTTTCTGGTTGGTTATGATGTTAAGAAGAAGACCGTTTCGTTCAAGCCCATGGATTGTACTACCATGGCGTGATTAATTTGAGGAAATTAGGTTTAGTTTAATTAAGTACGATTTGTTATTATCTCTAACTAGGTTTGTGGTTGATTCAGAGATGAACAAATCTTACTTAAAAACAGAGCGGCAATAAAAAATCATGCATCAATAAATGATTCTGTAGTTTTGCCAAGTAAACGAATTCATACTAAACTACCAATAGTACTTCTTAACTCCATATTCTTTGCTTATACTTAAGGATATTTATATTTATAAAATATCTATATTTTATCCGGATAATCTAAATTAAATTAGAAAGATTTTTACCTTTTTCTCTTTTTTAATTGAAAAAATACGATAATAATACATTAATTAAAACCATATCATATGTAATAAATTGAAAAAAATATCTCTTCTGGGCAAAAAATTGAGAAATATCTCATATATGTAATAAATTACTTTGTTGTTCAAAAAATAAAGGCTAAAGTACACTTTTAGTACTTTTAGTCCATTAACTTTATAAGTACTTTTGATTCTTTAACTTTATAAAATATACTTTTGATCTTATAATTCTAACACTATTAATGTTATTAACGGAAAATGGTGCTGCAGAAAACTCAATTTATGACTATGTAAGCTTAAGTGTTGAATAAGTAATTAAAATCTATTAATTTAAAATTTAAAATATGCATAAATTGAAAAATATCTAAATCCCTGATGAAGCATGCACAGTTATTATCAAAACCCCGATTATATTAAAAAAAAATTAGTTTAATGATCTAAATATAAAAAAATTTAGTTTAATAATCTAAATATCAAAATCTCGATTTCATTTGCAACAATTTGTCAGTTTATTTTAATTTAATAATCTAAATATATTATATTAAAATATTAAAACTTAAATATGTTTTGTTAGCTGCACATTCATCAATTGAGTTTGCTGCATTAACATTTTCCGTTAGTAATATTAACGATGTTATAAATATATGACCAAAACTTTATGAAGTTAAATGACCAAAAGTATACCTCATCACATGAGACTTAAAGGATTAAGAGTAAACTTTAGCCAAAATAAATGATAAATAAATTACGTTGACTTTTTTTGATGCTGATTAGAGTGTAATATAACCTTTAAAAAAAACATAAAATCATGGATATTGATAGTTCTAAAGTTAAAGGCCAATATTAGCCTCTAACTTTAGCCTTCCCTTCCATCTGATCCCCTCAAACCAAACACACCATAAGAGATGTAACGTTTACGTACCTAACTTTTTAGCATAATCTGATGATTTCATTCATTCTCAAAACTCAGTACAGATAGTTCTATATCAGACATATAAATTAAACAACAACTTCTATATCAGAAATAGAAACAACAACATGTAGGAAAACTAAAACAGTATACGAAGGACCAAAAAAATTAAAAAACACAAAAGGCACTTCCCAGCACCGAGCAAAATTAGAAATTCACGCCCCATACCATAATTTTTGCCAAAATATACATTTCCATCTCTCGTTAGATTTGATTCTGACAAATTACAATTAAAAACCATAAAAAGAAATGAAAATCTGTTAATTGATTTGTATAATTAATTTCGAACCCTTAATTTTCTCTATTTTTTCTATAAACTAACCAACGTTTGGTCCTTCCTTTACATCTATATCTCCATTTTAATTTTTAACACACCAAACATATGGCATCAAGAGCTCATAATACTCTTTCTGTTCTTCCCACCATCATCTTCTTCCTCACCATATCTCTCTCTGCCTTCTCCTCAAATGGCAGCCGAGGCGGCTTCACCGTCGAACTCATCCACCGTGACTCACCAAAGTCACCACTCTACACCCCCGAAACTACACCGTTCCAACACATCCACGACGCCATTCGCCGTTCCATGCAACGAGCAAACCATTTATTCCCACAAGCACGTGGCGATCACTCACTAAACGAGGTCGTTGAGTCACAAGTCGTCTCCACCAAAGGCGAATACATCATGTCGTATTCCATTGGCACGCCGCCGTTCCAGATCTTCGGGATCGCCGACACCGGCAGTGACATTATTTGGACTCAGTGTCAACCATGTCGGGATTGTTAAACAGCCCCAATGTTTAACCCCAAGAATTCTGGAACCTTCCAGAACATTCCTTGCTCTTCCCCACAGTGCAACTCCGTAGGAAAGACCACATGCGACGCTTCGAATCACTGTAAGTACGACGCTCACTATGTAGATGCCTCGTCTTCTAATGGTGACGTGGCGATTGACACGCTCACACTTGGCTCAACCAACGGCCGCCAAGTGGCGTTCCCTAAGTCCGTGTTTGGATGCGGGTTTAGTAACAAAGGGATATTTAATGAAAAGACGTCTGGGATTGTTGGACTTGGACGTGGCTCTGTTTCATTGGTCTCACAGATTGGTTCCTCCATTGATGGGAAATTCTCGTACTGTTTGATCCCAATTTCTTCTTTGAAAGACTCTAGCAAGTTGAGTTTTGGCCAAAACGCTGTCGTTTCTGGCCCAGGTACTGTGTCTACTGCTTTAGTTGATGGACACAGACCCGCTTGGTACTTCCTTACGTTAGAAGGAATCAGCGTCGGAGACAAGAGATTCAATGTTTCTCCAGGTTTTTTTTTTTTTCCATATATTAGCTCAATATTACGTTTATTATATATGTCTGTGTGTGTTTGTTACTCGACTATATTTTCTAATTACATGACTAATTAGGGTTTATTGCATGTATGTGTATGAAGGTTTATTACCAGTTGCTGTTGCAGACGGAAACATAATCATTGATTCAGGAACAACATTGACACTTTTACCCCAACTTTTGTACTCAAATATGGAATTTGAAGTCGCATCTCAGATGACTCTAGAACGTGTCAGGATTCTACAAAATGTGTTGAATCTTTGTTACAAATTGCCTTCTGATAAATCATTTTCAGCACCCACCATTACTATTCATTTCAAAAATGCAAATTTGAAGTTGGACACCTACAACACCTTCTTTATCGTCTCTGAAGGCGTCGTCTGCTTCGCCTTTCAGGCTTATTCTTCTGGTTCCATCTTTGGCAATATTGAATGATTCCATTAAAACGATTTCATACTAAATTACAAAGAGTATTAAATCTTTTCATATCTTCAACGATATTTATATTTAGACTAAATTTAGTCCTATAAGTTTACTCTAAAGTTCAATTTGGTCCCTTAAATTTATAAAATGTATTTTTAGTACCTCAACCCTAACATCATTAGTTTCTTCTAACAGAATGCTAACTGTGCAGTTAAATAAAGTATGTTTAAATTTTAAAAATATAAAAGGAATAATTGTATGTTCCAACTGACCAATTAAAAAATAGAAATAATTTAATAATGAAACAATCACGCCATCTTCTTCCCACTTCTCATCTAATAAAGGTATGAGCACGTACATAAGAAACATATAACAAATGGGCATGTAATGTGGACACGTTAAACTTGCTGGGCCATTAGATTGAGTTAGTTAGTTTTTTTTTCAGCCCTAGTTTTGGGTCATTTTTTACAAAATTTGAGTATAAAAATTTGGGTTAAGTAGCAAATCCACCTTGGAAGTATAGGCCCAGAAACAATATTGCCCTAGAAATTTTTTTGTCTTAGTGTTACCCCAAAAGTTTCAAAACATAGCAATGTTGTCCTATTATGTTAAAAAGTTAATGATAGTAAAGAAATTGACATTGACGGTTAACTTTTAAACAGACGAAGCAAAGATCCGACGCGTATAGTCCGAAAACAGGATAGTACCGCAGATTCATGAGGAATTCTTCATAACTTAAACGAAGTTCACAAGTAGGAGACCAAATCATTAATATTGAACAAAGACTGTGAGACAAGATTTTATGGATTGAAAGAGAAGTTGGTCACAGCACCAAGAAATTGGTTATCCCAAATCCAAGTAGATTTTATAATGGTACCAATAGGAAAGGATCGGGATATGTCTAGCTGCAGCATGACAATGTGATGACTTACCACTCTCAAGCCTCTCAAGTCAAAACTAATCCACACATGACCTAGAGATAGTAATTGTCATGTTTCTTAGTAATTATAAAACAGACCACGATTGTGTTATTAAGTACTAGGTATCTTATGTTGTCACGGTGTATGGGAACCATAGGAACATAATATATCGAAGTACGACATAATATCCATGAGTACGAGATATATGGTATTGCTGCGGTGTATGAGAACCACGGGGATACAGTATATCGAAATACGATATGATGAATGTGTAGTACGCGGTATTATGGGTGCCACGGAAATACTTATGTACGCGGTGTTATGGGCGCCACGGAAACGCTAAAACACTAAAGTACGCGGTGTTATGGGCGCCACGGAAGCTATATATATAGAAAGTACGCGGTGTTTTGATGCCACGGAAAACACTATATATCAATTTAGAACATGATAAAAACTTTATAATCAAGCTTAAACGAATTCTCGGTCACCGAAAGAAAAGATCTAAGAATGTTCTGATAGAATAAGTATCCGGGTTCGGAGTCTGATTAGTGCAACGGCTAGATAGTACGAAGAATGGACATGTGAGTCCTGTATTAAACCGAAATACTAGTTGGATAAAGCTGATGTTGGAATGTTGGGATGCGTGCTAAGTAAGTATGCATGGACAAGGGTTAGACAAGAGGTCTAAGTTATTTCTCCGAGGGATATGCACAAATTTCGAGGACGAAATTTTGTTTAAGGAGGGGAGAAATGTAATACCCTGATAAATTAAATAGCTATTTTTAAAAAAAGGTGAATATGTGGTCTCAAAGAGTATGTTATATTATCTTTTTTTCTAAAGGAAATTCAAGGATAATTATGTAAAGCTCCAAAATTGGTGGTAAATGGCTAAGAATTAGCATAAATATATTTGTTAGTTAATTAGAAATTTTCAAGAGAAATTGATGAGATTAAGTAATTTTAAGCCTAAATACAAGAATGGACCAATAGGAAAATTTTGTAAAAAAATTATATAAAAAAATTATTAAAAAATTATTTTATATATTATTAATTAATTAATTAATTAATTAAAACGAAAATTTATTAAAAATAATAATAAAAGGACCAAAAATCTCAAAAGATAAGGGATAAGGTTTTGTTGAGATTTTTGATTAAGACATATGAATATTTTATTATATAGTGAATAGTAACATAATAAATAGGAAACGGATCCTATCTAGAGTACCAGTGAATAGGTTTTCGAAGTCGAGGTAAAATATAGATCAGTTGATTTTTATCTTCGTTAGACTTTTCCGAAGTTGATTAGAGGTAGGTAGAGCATTTTCCTAATAAGACGAAATAGGAAAGATGCAGATAGGCACATTTTGGATCTCGAAGAAAATAAATTCTAACTCAACATCTAGGAATGAGTTTGAAATTATCTGGACATATTTGGAATCGGTGAATTTTTGTCCGAGGTTGATGATTCGGATTTTAATTTCAGAATCGTCACGCTTTCCGTAAACTTCGATCGACTTTTGGAGCCCTGGATGGAATCAAAATTAGTTTAACTTAGACATTTCTAATGAGTAGGAAAATGTCTTCAAAGTTGTGATTCCGGATTTTTGAGATTTTTCCGAGATTACGCGATTCGGACACCGATCGGGAACTTTATCGGTACAAGTTCATAAAGCAAAAGCATCACATCACATTAATTGATGTGACAAACCACCAACTAAGGGGATAGGATGGTTTGGACAAGTGGCATGGTGAGGATCTTGACATTTGGCAAAGTGCGATCCGACGGTCCGAATCCGCCCGACAAAGTGTGAATAGTGCACACAACTTTCCCTATAAATAGGAGGCTCTCCCTTTGCATTCTTCACACCAAAACCATTTTCTCTAGTTGAGCTATCCTAGAGAGAAGTTAGAGAGAGGAGCTCTGGAGGAGGAAGGAGTCCGGGGAATTTTGCAGCGAAGCTCTGGGTAATTTTTCCGGTCTTTAGTCTTTAATTCTTTCGGTAGTTTTAGTAGTAATGCTAGATAGATCTTTAGTTTTATTTTAAGTATTAAATTTGAAAATCATGGTGGGGTCGGAGTTCTGGCAAAATTTTGGAAAGTCGGAGCCAAAGTAACGAAGTGCTGGCGAAATTCCGCCGATTAAGGGTATAGGGGCAAAATGGTAATTTTTACCTAAAATGCCAGTTATAATGCCAAATCACTAATGAAAGTGATATTACTCTTATAGGATATCAGAAACTCTGGTCTGCTGCCGTTACGCTGCCCGACGTGCCGCTGTTTCACGTTTTTCCGTAAAAAGTACGTTTTCCTCCAGAAGTACCTAACGTCGTCAACGAAGGTACGTCCACGTACTGTAACATTAACTCTTATGTTTATGGTATGCAGATATGTGCTATGTGAATTGTTATGGTATGTTTATTGAATACAAATATGTTAGAACAGTTTGGTGCCGAAGGCAAGGCTAGTCTACGTGGGTGTGCCATAAGTCGCCGTATAAGTCGGTGAGGCCCCCATGGTAGACACTTACCTGGCCATTCTGTTCGGTCTACGGAAGTATGTACGTTCGCGTACTGTAACACTAGCTCTGATGATTATTGAATGAATATATGTGATAATATGTTATGTGAATGGTTTGGTGCCGAAGGCAAGGCTAGTCTATGTGGGTGTGCCAATTAGTCGCCGTAAAGTCGGTGAGGCCCCCATGATAGACACTTACCTGACCATTCTGTTCGGTGCTATTTGCTCCGTGTCTAAGGAATCGTACTTAGATACTCCGTGTCTATGGAACCGTACTTAGATACTCCGTGTCTATGGAACCGTACTTAGATACACCGTGTCTATGGAATCGTACATGGATGCACTATGTCTATGGAACCGTACTTAGACGCACTGTGATTAAGGAATCATACTTAGATCACTATTACAGTTTTTATGTTGTTATTAAATGATCATGTACCGGCTTGATCAATGTTATAAGCATGAGGTTAACTTGTTACACGAGATCCAATGCGCTAAATTGGATCTCGCCTATAGCTTCGTGGTCCTGGAGGACCGAGGGCCGAGGAAAGAAGCAAGCGGACCACGTAGAAGATCCAGTTGAAGATTTCTTTCGTTGTATTATACCTTTGAACCACACGGTTCTTGTACCGTTGTATCCAAATGGACTTACGGCATTTTATACATACATATCAGTTACTCAATCGCTCCGATGCTCTACTCTGATTATTTAAAATGATGTTTGGATGAAAAAAAAAATATACTGCTTTTGAAAATGGGATGTTACATTTAGGTTGATGGATCATACAATAAAGTACATTTGCATATAATAAGAATAAATGAGGAGAAATCGGATCTCCTTGTCACAATCCTTGTGAGGGTTTGAACATAGCACCGGGAGATCCATTGATTAATACTTGATATGATACTGTTGAAACACATTGCATAATAAGCTGGATCATCCATTGAGGGAAGTTCATCATCTGAAGGACAAGTTCCAAAAAAGACCAGGAAACCTTGTCATATGCTTTGGCTATATCCAACTTGATTGTACACCATCCATTTTTGCTCTTACGAGTTTGATGAATCTTTGTCATACATTCTGAAGCAAGAATGATGTTATTTGTGATAAGTCTTCTTTCATAAAGGCATTTTGGTTTGGAGTAATCAATTCGTTCAGAATCCGTTTAATCCAACTACAGAGGATTTTTTAGACCAGCTTATAGATGACATTGCATAAACTGATTGGTTGAAAATCTTTGAAAGTGACTGGATTATTGCATTTTGGCACCAAAATGTTGAAGGAACAATTCAATTCCTTGAGAAGATAACCTCTATTTAATATTTGAATGATCATAGAGCTAACTCATGCCGGAACAAGGACCAAAATTTGTGATAAAACCCCGCATGAAAACCATCAAGTCCAGGTGCACTATCTGCTTTCATTTGAAAAACAGCATGTTCAATTTCTTCCATTGAAAGTGGCATGTTAATAGACGCGATCTGCATCTCCAATAATTTGGGCAAATTAATATGATTTAATGTTTGTTAAGCATATGATGCATCAAAACCTCCAAGGGCAGTATATATCTCTGAAAAATATCTGGTGGCTTCATCTTGAATCTTTCCTACATCCTCTACCCATTGCCCTTCCGAATTCTTGATCCTCAATATTTTTTTTTTTTAATTTCATTCGCCAAAAGGAAGCAAAACTATGATAATATTTTGTATTCATGTCTCCTTATAGCATCCAATTCTGTCGAGATTTTTTGACAGAATATGTAAATAAAGAACATGGATAGTTGGTGATTTTATTTGCATATTCTGTAATATATATTTAAGTTGGTTAGAGTTTAGTTACACTTTTAGTTACATTGTTATTTTAAGTTGTAACCAATTTTATATGTGTTTTTCCACTTGTGCATAGGGAATAGATTTGATTATATATATGGCCAAGACTGTACAGAGAAGGCACTTTGAATAATATTTTTAATCAGTTTCATATTTCATTTTGTTCACTTTCCCATTTCTCTCTCTCTCTCTCAGGTTCGACATTTCCCTTCCTGTTCATTTCTTCTTTCCTGTTTTCATTCTCGAAGCCAAGTTCCTCACTGGACCTTGGCTGGATTGCATTTGGATCATTCTTCTCACATGGTATCAGAGCCATGGACGCTTCTTCCACTGGTACCGCCAGTTCAATCGCTGCAACTCCGGCGACTACCACCCCCAATTTCTCCAGCCCGTACTACCTTCACCCTAACGAGAATCCAGCTTTGATTCTTGTAAATCCGATCCTCACTGGGCCAAACTACCACAGTTGGTCAAGGGCCATGCGGACTGCTCTCCAATCCAAGAACAAGCTGGTGTTCGTTGATGGCTCGGTCCAAATGCCAGAATCGACGAGTTCATCGTACTCCTCCTGGCTTCAATGCAATACTATGGTGTGTTCTTGGTTGACAAGGGCGATTTCACCTACAATCGCACAAAGCATTCTCTGGTTGGACAAAGCCAGCGACATTTGGAATGATCTCCGGGCTCGATTCGCACAGAGTGACATCTTCAGAGTGGCTGAGTTGCAAGACGAGATTTATGCATTCCGGCAAGGGGCTTTATCGGTTAGTGATTACTATACCAAACTCAAAATCTTCTGGGATGAATATATGATTTTACGCCCTATATCTCGTTGTTCTTGCAATTTTATTTGTTCCTGTGAAAAATTTCGTGATCAAGATTACACTCTGAGATTCTTGAAAGGCTTGAATGAACGTTTTGTATCTGTTAAATCCCAAATCATGTTATTGGAGCCTCTTCCTTCTGTTAGCCGTGTATTCTCTCTTCTGATTCAACAAGAAAGGGAAATGGTTCTTTCGTGATCAAGATTACACTCTGAGATTCTTGAAAGGCTTGAATGAACGTTTTGTATCTGTTAAATCCCAAATCATGTTATTGGACCCTCTTCCTTCTGTTAGCCGTGTATTCTCTCTTCTGATTCAACAAGAAAGGGAAATGGTTCCTACTCAAGGTGTGGAGCCTATTATTCTGTTGAATAAGGGTCCTATGAAACCTTATTAAACATCATCGGGCTCTACTGGTTCTACTAATTCCAACACTGGTTCTGGTTTTGGACGTGGTGCTGGTCGTGGATCAGGAAATGACAAGCACTGTACCTATTGTAACAAGCCTCGTCATACGGTTGACACATGTTACCGTAAGCATGGATTTCCCCTGGATTCAAGTTCAAGAACCAGTCTTCTCCATCAGTTCATCATATTCAGACTCAGGATCAGGGCCCTAATTATGTTCTAGAGCAGCCTAAGACATCTGATAGCATTATGTCAAGTCCTTCTCCTCAATTCACGCCAGAGCAGTACCAAAGGCTTCTTGCTCTTGTTCAAAATACCCTTGTTGCTCCTTCTCAGTCCACCTCTGTACCGTCAATCCACCACATTTCCTCTTCACATCAATCTCCAGGTAATCTTGTTCCTTTTATTAGTTTTTCTCCTAAGAAATCCTGGATAATTGACACTGGAGCAACAGATCATGTATGTCATTCTTTGGATTATTTTACAGAATATCATTCTATTAAACCTATTCCCATTAAACTCCCTGATCATAGTCATATTACAGCAACTATTTCTGGCACCGTGTGTATTTCCTTATCCTTAACCCTTCATAATGTCTTTTATATTCCTCAGTTTGCCTTTAACATTCTTTCTGTGTCTAAAATCACGGTTTCTATTCCTTGCTGTTTCATTTTTCTGTCTTCTGTTTGCTATATTCAGGAGCTTTCTCTCTGGAAGACGATTGGTACAGCTGAAGTATTCGAAGGTCTATATTTTCTTAATCCTGTCGCACCCTCTGGTCTGCCTACTGCAACACATCCTTCCACGGTAGCCATGAGTACTTCAGCAACTGACTCTGGTCTACCTACTACAAAGTTTGATTTGCGGCATCATCGTTTAGGTCACACTTCACACTCTACTTTACACATTTTGAATAAACAGTTTCCTTTTATACATTGTCAATCGAAACTTGATCCCTGTGATGTTTGCCATATGGCTAAGCAAAAGAGACTTTCATTTCCTGTAAGCACATCTTCGAGCAATAAAATTTTTTCCTTAGTACATACTGATATTTGGGGTCCCTTTGCTGTTACTTCTATTAGAGGTTATAGATATTTCTTGACTATTGTGGATGATTTTAGTCATTATACTTGGATTTTTCCTATGAAGTCCAAATCTGAAGTTCGTGTTCACCTTCAAAACTTCATTGTTTTTGTTGTTACCCAATTTCAAACTGATATTAAGATTGTTCGCTCTGATAACGGTTTGGAATTTTTTATGGACTCCTTTTATAAATCAAAGGGTATTATACATCAAACTTCTTGTGTTGAGACTCCTCAACAGAATGGCATTGTGGAACGCAAACACCAACATATTTTAAACGTTGTTCGTGCACTTTTATTTCAATCTAACCTTCCTAAATCTTTTTGGTGCTTTGCTATTTCTCATGCCATTTTTCTTATTAATTGCTTACCCTCTCCCCTACTCCATCAATCTACTCCTTTTTCTTTACTATACAATACTCACCCATCATATTCAGATTTCAAAGTTTTTGGCTGTTTGTGTTATGCATCCACTATTTGAGCTCATCACTCAAAATTTGACCCCCGGGCTTCAAAGTTGTTTTTCTTGGTTTTCCTGAACATACAAAGGGTTACTTGCTTTTCAACATTCATAAAAATCAAATTTTTATTTCTCGTGATGTTGTTTTTTATGAGTCTTCTTTTCCTTATCCTTCCCAACCATCACATGACAATGTAGTTTCCCTTCCCACTAATATTTCTTCTTTTGACTACTCTTTACCTATTCCTAATCCTTCCCCTACCTATGTTTGTGATTCAAACCCTGTTTCTGATCATTCTTATGCTTCCGCTGATCCTTCTTCACTCGCTGATCCTGATACTCCTTCTTCCCCTATTTCGGTTTCTGCTGTTCCTAACAATTTTGCACCTCTGATTCCCTCTCGTGTTCCCTCTAGAAATCGAAAAGCACCTTCTTATTTGCAGGATTACTATTGTTCCACCTTGATTACTTCAGTTGTTCCATTTTCTTCAGGTGATAAGTTTCCTTTCTCCCTTCGTCTTTCTCCTTCTTTATTACCATCTTATCGCACCTTTTGTATCAATGTTTTTGCTGATGTCATTCCTACTACATATCGCCAAGCCTCTAAATATAAGCCTTGGCGTGATGCTATGGATGCTGAAATAGCTGCCCTTGAACAGAATAAAACCTGGACTTTGACTGCTTTACCTTATGGAAAGCAACCCATTGGTTGCAAATGGGTCTTTACCAAGAAATATAAATCTGATGGTTCTCTTGATCGATACAAAGCTCGATTGGTTGCTAAGGGTTTTACACAAACCGAAGGTATTGATTACTTTGACACTTTCTCTCCTGTTGCTAAAATGACCACTGTTCGCCTCTTACTTGCTCTTGTTGCTGCCAACCAGTGGCACCTTCATCAACTTGATGTCAATAATGCCTTTTTGCATGGTGATTTAAATGAGGAAGTTTATATGGTTTTGCCTCCTGGGTTTTATTCTACAGATTCTTCTCTTGTTTGTCGCCTTCAAAAATCTCTTTATGGTCTCAAACAAGCTAGTAGACAATGGTTTCATAAACTTTCCTCTGCTCTTATTTCTGCTGGTTATGTGGAGTCCAAGGCCGACTATACTTTGTTTATTAAGGCTTCTGGATCTAGTTTTACTGCTTTGCTGGTTTATGTGGATGATATTATTCTTACTGGTAATGACTTGTCTGAAATTAATACTGTTAAGACTACTCTTGATCGTCTCTTTAAGATCAAAAACCTTGGTTCAGCTCGTTATTTTCTGGGTCTAAAGATTTCTCGTGGTCACTCCGGGATCTCTTTATGTCAACGCAAATTTGTTATGGATCTTCTCACTGATACGGGTTATTTGGATTGTAAACCAATTTCTACTCCTATGGATCCAAAGGTCAAGTTGAGTATTACTTCTGGTACTCCTTTGGTTGATGTTAGTTCTTATCGTCAACTTGTTGGACGTCTTTTATACTTAACTACTACTCGACCTGATATTACATTTGCAACTCAACAATTGAGTCAATTTATGGCTGCCCCCACTGATTCTCACCTTCAAGCTGCTCACCGGGTTCTCCGATATTTGAAATCTACATCATCTCATGGTCTTTTCTTTCCATCCACATCTGATTTGTCTTTGAAAGGTTTTAGTGATAGTGATTGGGCTGCTTGTTTAGATTCTCGGCGTTCTGTTACTGGTTATTGTGTATTTCTGGATAATGCCCTTATTTCTTGGAAATCAAAGAAGCAGAGTATTGTCTCTCTTTCTTCTTGTGAAGCTGAGTATCGTGTCCTTGCTATGACTAGTTGTGATATTCAATGGCTCCTATATTTGCTAGATGATTTGTGTGTGACTCGACCTAAGGCTACTCCCTTATATTGTGATAGCCAATCTGTAATTCAGTTGGCCTCTAATCCTACCTTTCATGCTCGTACCAAGCACATTGACTTAGATTGTCATCTCATTCGGGACAAAGTCAAAGAAGGTGTTATTCGTTTGCTTCATGTTCGCTCTCAACATCAACTTGCTGATGTGTTTACTAAGCCCCTTGGTCCTGGACCTTTTCACTCTCTTACTTCCAAGCTGGGCATGATCGACACCAATGCTCCAGCTTGTGGGGGGCTGACAGAATATGTAAATAAAGAACATGGATAGTTGGTGATTTTATTTGCATATTCTATAATATATATTTAAGTTGGTTAGAGTTTAGTTACACTTTTAGTTACATTGTTATTTTAAGTTGTAACCAATTTTATATGCGTTTTTCCACTTGTGCATAGGGAATAGATTTGATTATATATATGGCCAAGACAGTACAAAGAAGGCACTTTGAATAATATTTTTACTCAGTTTCATATTTCATTTTGTTCACTTTCCCTTTTCTCTCTCTCTCGGGTTCGACATTTCCCTTCCTGTTCATTTATTCTTTCCTGTTTTCATTCTCGAAGCCAAGTTCCTCACTGGACCTTGGCTGGATTGCATCTGGATCATTCTTCTCACATTTTTTAGACCATAGAATTTCCTCACAATCATACCAGAATTTTAATGAAGATTTCAGAAAGTTCATTTGTGTTTCCTTTGCTACAGACAAATTGACTTTATTATGCCAGAATTGTAACTCCTTCTCCAGTTCTCTTATATTAGAACACTACAAAAAAAACGACAATTAGTAGCGGTTAAAATGACCTATTTGTAACGGTTTTTGACGTGACAAACGACATTTGTAGCGGTTAGAGGAACCGCGACAAAAACGCCTGTGGCAAGCCGATTTGTAACGGTTAAAAAACCGATACTACATACATATAAACCGCTACTATATCTGTTGCGGTTATGATAAACCGCTACAAAATATTGAAAAAAATGGCGCCCAAATTTTGTAACGGTTGTAAAACCGCTACAAATATTTAATCCAATTTAAATTGAAATTTGTAGCGGTTGTTGTAGCGGTTTTACAACCGCTACAAAATATTGAAAAATTGAAAAAAATCGTAATTTGTGTCCATTGTTACAATATTATATTGAATATTTTTATTATTTAAGTGACAAATTAAATGATAATAGTTAATATTTAAAAACTGATTAACTTAAGTTAGATAAGTATAAATATTATGTAGGTATAATATTGAGAATATGTAGATAATAAGGATTTATTGTGTTGTCCACCTCTCGAGCAAAAAAATTATGTTGTGCATTAGATGATATTTGATTATATAAAGAAAGTTGATGATGATAGAAGGAATATTGAGGAAATATACTTAAAGTTCGGATAAGGAAAAAAATAGTATCAATATTATAAGAAGTAAAAATAAAACATTGAAATCAAAGATTTTAGAAGGAGTGGGAAGAAATGAGAGAAAACGAGAGAGAAGTGAGTGAGAAGAAATGAATGAGTGTGTGAGATGAGGTGTGGTGGGGATATTTATAGGGATATACGTAACATTTATAGCGGTTGATGTGACGGTTTTTGTAACGGTTTAATGTTTTGTAGCGGTTAAAAACCGCTACAAAAATTCATTAGTATTTAAAAAAATATATAATTTTCAAATTTTGTAACGGTTACACTAACAACCGCTACAAATGAATGAACGTTGGCGGGATTCAAAATATTCAAATTTTGCGTTTTGTAGCGGTTTCAAAACCTCTACAAAAATTCATTGGCATTTTAAAAAAAAAAATCAAAATATCAAATTTTGTAACGGTTATACTAACAACCGCTACAAATATGAACATATTTTTTTAAAAAAATAAACTTGGCGGAATTCGAAATATTCAAATTTCAAAATAACACACTTTGTAGCGGTTGATGTAACGGTTTTGTAACGGTTCACATTTGTAACGGTTTTTTCGTTTTGTAGCGGTTTCAAAACCTCTACAAAAATTGATTGGTATTTTTAAAAAAATTCAATATATCACATTTTGTAGCGGTTATCCTAATAACCGCTACAAATATGAACATATTTTTAAAAAAATAAACTTGGCGGGATTCGAAATATTCAAATTTCAATATTACACACTTTGTAACGGTTGATGTAACAGTTTTTGTAGCGGTTCACATTTGTAGAGGCTTTTTTACATTTTGTAACGGTTTATATAAATAAACCGCTACAAAATAACCGCTAAATTTGGCGCCAACTCGCGCCATATTTTGTAGCGGTTAGTTTATGATAACCGTTACAAATGTCGTTCACGAACCAGTAATGAAGTCATACCGCTACAAATTTGTAGCGGTTTCAGTATAAACCGCTACAAATTCGCATATTTGTAGCGGTTTATTTTGACCGCTACAAATTAACCGCCACAAAGTGACATTTTTTTTGTAGTGGAAGAAATTCGACCAACAGAATTCCTATTCCACTGAATAAGCATACTTTGAATATTCTTTAACGGTAAATTATTCTTATAAGCGAAGGAGCCAGCATAATTCAGGGAAGGAAAACCAAAAGTTTTCGAACCTAAAAAGTTTCCTCTTCATCACCATCCCATGAGTTTGAAGAAGAATTGACAACTGATCCGAAGCAACAATGGGCAATATTTGTAAGATAGAACTTGGAAACTATTGAATCCACATAGAATTACAAAGTGCACGATCAAGTTTTTCTTTTATACAGTCAGAACCTCTTCTGTTATTAGACCAGGTGAACCACCCCTCTTGCGAAGGAATATCTATTAGAGAGCATTCATCCATAGCACGACGCAGATTATCTGCACCCACAACAGAAGAAGAAGAACTTAGTTTATCTTGTAAACCAGAAATTTGATTTATGTCACCAATCATAAACCACGGAATATTAATTGAAGAGACAAGAGAACATAACCAAGACCAAAGTAAGTGTCTAATTGAAATATTAGGAAAACCATACACAAAAGTAATATGGACATCAATATTATCCAAAAAGATACAAGCAGTGTGGATCAATTAGGAGAGGCATCCAATATCGTACGTGAGACCGAACTATTCCACCCAAAAAAAGGCCTCCCTTTCGGCCTATAGGATCCACCACAAAAGTATTTGCAAAAGAAAATTTACTAAGCTCCCTAGAAATTTTAGATTGATACATAAAAGTCTCGCTAAGAAACAAAAGATCAGGAGAGAATTTATAAAAGAGCATATTAAGATGTTGAACTATCGTGGTTTTACCAAGACCACGATGGTTCTACGATAGAACCTTCACGGTGCTTGTAATATCCCGAATTTTGGAACTAGAAATTTGAAAATAAGTCTGAATCAAGTGGACTGCTAAGTCTAGTTTGGGAAGAGTCCTAAGAATGTCCAAGAGCTATCATGACTTTTAGAGACTTATTTGAGAACTAAAGTATGAGATTTAGTTCCAAATAGTCAAGGGAAAATACTCAATTCCCTCATCTGAAGTCAAATAGGAACTAAGGCCTAACTTGGATCCAAAAAGAAGAGGAAATGTTGTCTTGGAACAAGAAAGAAAAAAAAAGTAATATATAGAACTAAAAGAGCTAATGTCACAAAAAATAATAATGTCATAATCAAGGCAAAGGGACAATTGCCACTTGATCTTGAGATCAAAATTGGAAGACAAAATGAAGGGCCAAGATTTGCTCTTCAAAAGTAAGAAGTAATTATGAGAATGAAAATCAAATGAACTCTCCCTTTTTAAAGAGTAATTTCAGTCAAGAATGAAGAAGAGAGAGAGCAAATGAGTGAAGTCATAACCAAAGCCATTTTAGTTAAATTAACCATACAACTTTATTCAAAAAGCCATAAAGTGTTGATGACTCTTAGACTTTTCTTGCCTCCTTAGACAAATTGTGGCCAAGTAAATTGCAAGAAGTCAAGAATGAATGTTAAAACATTTCACACTCCCTCACTCACTTAATAATTTTGCCAACACCCACAAAAATAGAGAAAAAAAAAAGTGGAAAAATAAAAAGGAAAGAGAAAGATGAAAATTGAAGAATGAGAAGCAATGTAAGATTTTTTTACTTGATTTTCACATTCTAAATCACTTTTCTAGTTCTTGAAGCCTTCATAAAAGCTATTCTCTTCACTAAGAGCTTCATTTCTTTGGTTTTAGTTTCTTGAGAATAGGTGTTTTGTGCGGTCTACAAAATACCAAAGTTGGAGAAATAAAAAACAAGCCCTAGATAGTTAAAGGTGTGAGTTTAGGCTTCATTTTGATGTATGTATTGTGTGGATTGGTGGATTTTTGTTCCTCTTGTTGCCCTAATTTGCAGTCAAATAAGGTTTTTAGAGTTTCATGATGCTTTGTTCATATACATGTGGTTATATGATGTTTTGGAAGCATATGAACCTAATTTCATGATGCTTTAAAGATGGTTGAGAAGAGAAATGATATTGTTTATCCATTCGTCTATTTGTTGATAAAGTTGGCACATGTTCTTCCGATAGCAACTGCTAGTGTTGAACGGGTTTTTTCTGCAATGAACTTTGTTAAGGATAAGTTGCACAATCGGATAAGTGATTATTGGTTTAACTCATGCATGCTAACTTATGTTGAACGTGATATGTTTGATAAGATTGATAGTGAAGATATAATGCAATATTTTCACGGAATGAAGAATTGAAGAATGCTTTTATAATCGTTCTGTTGTAATAACTTAGTTGACTCTTGATTATTATTTTTCTATATTAAGTTAAAGTTTTCTTTTCTTTTCTTGTTTATATTTTTTTTTAATGTATTTAAAACTTTCCTTAAAAAAAATTCGAGAGTTGTGCGGACACAAATAAAAAATCCTGACTCTACCACTATGCGTGTATATATATGTTCATATGGAAAGTCAAGTTTTAGTTGAATAATAAATGGAATCACTGAGAACAAGAATTAACTATGATATTTGGTAAGAATAACAGCTAATAGTCGTGAATGAGTAACTAACCTCTAAGTAATTGAATAGTAATGCTTCCCATACATAATTAAATGGGTATGTAAGTAAAACGGGTCTTACAAGGCTAGGCGGAGTTTTTTTGGCACCAACTCTGCAAAACCTCAGATAAGGGGAGAATGTGAATTGTTGGTGAGATGCTGCAGGAGCGGCAATATTAAGATTGTAAGTACAGATGGAAGATGAGATCTTCAGGCCGTCCAAGTTTTTTGACTCGTGTATAATAGGGGCAACTAAAATTATCGATGAAGGCTAAGAAAGAGTTGGTGCATCGGGATGATCCCTTTGAAAATAGTCGAACGAATCTATGCTTTCTGACAAAGGAGATATTCGAACATAAGTCTGAGTATGAAAGTTATATAAAATTAGAGAATCCCTATACTCAATTGGATAGCTGCTAACTCACTTGGCTTCCATCCACTTCCCTTATCATCCTCTTCTCATCCTCTTCTTCATTTCAACCGTTGGATTAAAATGTCAACGGTTCAAATTTAGTCTTTTATAAAAATATTATTTTAAAATATTTTATTGATATTTTTTAATAAATTAATATTTTTATAAAAGATTAAATCTGAACCGTTGAGATTTTAATCCAACGGTTGAGATGAAGAAAAGGATTGTAAGCGAAGTGGATGGGAGCCAAGTCCACTCAGACTAGTGGGTGCATAAAATTCATAATTGCTTGAGTCCAAAATTATTACAATCATATATTTCATTTACTATTTTGTTCGAAATTTTAGAGAAAAATATCTTCTTTGCCATTATTTTCAAAAATTATTACCAACATTTAATTTGTTCAATGTTGTTAAAAATATATATTTTTGAAAATTTGAATTAATTTTTTGCATAAAAATGGTCGTAAAATTTTGGTTTGCAATTTATGAGTAGTTTTTGTATAATTCAATTTTAGAATTTTTAATAATTTCGGTCAAGAGAATTTTAATTGATCAATACTTGCATTAATCATTTAAAAAAAAACACTTGGTTAAGAGTATAATGCCTTTCGAGGTTTAGAATGGTTGATGTCACTTATCACCTAAAGTGTACTTCCGATGTTTGAACTTTTGTTATTCTCCTTATGGAGGTAATTCCACTTATCGCCTCAATCAACAACTTGTCGGTATACTTGTATTGTTCTAATTTATTAATTCATGTATTATCGCTTGTTTACAATATGATTAGCCTTTAGATAAGATTTTTTTTTCTTGGAAAAATAATTTTAGAATGAATTGATAAATCAATTAAAATTATTCTATTACTAATAATATACTGCAAACACGATATTTTAGTATATTTTTTATTCCGATGGATCCACTAGTATCCCTCTCTTTTTCTTAAATTGGGATAACGATGAGAAAAATAAATTATTTACAATCTGACTTATGTAAAAATAAGATTGAGTAAAAGTCATAATTGTGTAATATGATTTATGTTTAGATTGACGATAGTATAAATAGCTTTTGTTAAATTAAAAATTTGTTTGGAATGGCGGTGATATAAGTGGCTTTTGAGATAATTATAAGAAAAAAAATAAAATAAAAATTACAAAAAAGTGAAAAATGCTAAGTTGGAAAATTTGACAATACTAAAATACATAATTTAATCAAATAATATTACATAACTAAATGGATCACATGTTCCCTATAATTTGGTCTCTAATTGTGTAACGAATCTGATTCATTTGGGTTGAAGATGACATGACATAATTTTTTGAGAAAGACTTTTCATCTACACTAATATTATTTATATGACATATATTCTCATTTTCAGCTTCCATGAAATTAACATCTATTTGAGAATTTCTCTTAGTAAAATTATGTATGGTCATTGTTGTAAACCATGCAAGATCCTTGAGAGAGAAGAAAATGTCATAACTCTTTTGCAACGTCCATACTAGAGAGAGAGAAGCAATTCTCCTGCAAGATCCGTGAGAGAGGGAGAAGCAAGTGTCATTTGGGAAGGAGTGAGAAAAAGTTCCTTTGGGCCCCACGACAGGTTGCTTTTTGCTTTTTGAAAATGAGATTTTTCAAAAGCTCCCAAAATAAGCTTATGAAATAAGTTACTTTTGGTTGGGAAGCATATAAAGTTTGAGAAAATTCTAAATAAATATTGTTTGAAATTGTAAAACTCCTAGAAGTGTTCCGAATTTATGAAAATATTGAGAAATACAAAGAACCTATGAGGGATATGCAAATTCGGGTGAAATTATCTTTTTACCTTTAATTTTAAATAATAATAAAAAACCCTCCAACCCCCGCCGCCGCCGGCCACCACGGCCGGCCGGCTAAACAAGAATAATTCTCTTATCAGCTAAGAAAAGCACATGGTTGTGTGAGAAATGAAACTACGAGCGAACAAGAATAATTCATTGAAAACAGAAAATGATAATTAAAGAAAGCAACTTTTGAAGGAATTATTCCAAAGATGTTGCTTTCAACAATTATATTATTGGAAAATCCTTCGTTATAATTTCCATTATTATTATTATTATTTCTTTGAAAATCTCTAATAACATCTTCCTCCATTCAACCTTTTCCCATTATTGTTCGTTGAATTTTTTTTTTTCCCATTCGTGAGCCTGGCCCACACTCATACATATCCCCCATTTCCCCAATTCCACATCTTCACTCCTATTTACTATAAATAAAAGCTTCAGGTGCAGATTTGCCAACTAACTATTACCCGAGGAAAACCTGACACAAAAAACAATTGAGGGGACCAAAAGTGTCAATCAACAATTAAAAAGTGAAAAAAACACACCAAATAACTATTAAAAAGCAACTATCACGGTTAAAATATGAGGCACTGACATAGGATGGTGGTGGAGACGCTAGAGAAAAGAGCGGTTAAGCATTCTTGTTGGATAAGGAAAACACCAACAGAGATGGGACCCATGGGAGCAGGCGATGTGGCAGCGGCGGATGCTGCTTGTGGCATTGGAGGGATAGAACCAGGGTGTAAGGCGTGTGCCGGTCGAAAACTGTGGACTGCTAGATAAGTTGAAGAGGGTGAGTGGAACATCTAGCAACAATGGAAGCTTTGGAGATGCCGACGTCGCTGACACTGTGACCGTCAATGGAAGACGGAGACACCAAGATAGTGACGGGGTAATAGTTCGTTGGCAATCTGCACCAAATTGTGTATTTTTTCACTTTTTAATTGTTGATTGGCAATTTTGGTCCCCTCAATTGTTTTTTGTGCCAAACGCTTCTCGGGTAATAGTTGATTGGTAAATTTGCACCTTAACCCATAAATAAATAATCAGTCAACTATAATCTTGAAGTCTTGTCCAGCTTAGTTCATTAAGAAATGGTTCGGTTTAGGTTTATCAGTTAAATTTAAATCCTTAAATAATATAATTTATTGGAGCATAATATCTCAAATAATAGCCTAATAACTTCTTTTTTTTATATATTCCTGAGAATCCCCTGTCAAATGAACACAAATCTAATTAATATATCCGGCAAAAAAAAATCCTATTTAATATCCATAATATTAAAAATAATTTAAAATCATATTGTCTAATATCTCTTCATTTATGTAATTGTTACAATTTAAAACGTGATTAACATTCACTTAAAACAAACACATGGGTGTAGGGCAGAGCAATGGGCGGATTCGGTAGCCCGATACCAAACTCATAGCTCGTCCATTGAACTTTAAACGGGTATGGGCTAACTCATACTCATACCTCAAGCCATTTAAACCTGTGTAAACGGGCTAGCATATAAATGGGCGGGCTCACCGGATTTTGGGTTACCCATTTACATTTGACATGTTTATTTTTTTGGAAAAAAACATTCATAAGCATTAAACATCTATCCAAATTAGTCATTCTCAATTTTGAAATCTAAATTTTCAAAAGTTTAATAATCACAATTCACACAAATTTAGACAAGTACCATAATAACTTAAATTTATCCAGGATAGGGAGTCAAAGAACACCTTTACATTATATCAGAAATACAGAATGAGATGGGTAATTAATTTTAAAAAAAAAAAAACTAAATGGGTGGGTATGGGCAACCCGTAGGTAGTGTGCCCATAGCCCATCCATTTAAATCTTAAATGGGCGGACTCAAAATGATCCAATTACATTAGGTTATAGGCGGGCTCATGGGTTACGGGTTCCGTGTTCAGCCCTACATAGTGTAATTTTTTTTTGGCTGCAAAGTTCTCATGATATTAATTGTTCATGGAATAGAAAGCAACAAAGAGTTATATCATTCTTTTCCTTTTTGCACCCATCAGAGGTCAGAATATGGGACAAAGAGAGTGGTGGCGAAAACACCCCACCCTGTTTTATTAATATTATTGAAATTGCTACGTAACATCTAATGTGAAATCAATCAACTTGCAATTTGGTTTATTATTATTGCATCATATTGAGCTTATCATCTTAATAACTTCTATTATTATTATTATTATTATTATTAGAGAGAGAGAGAGAGAGAGAGCTCTGTTACGTTTAACTTCAATCTCTTACGTACTAGGTCCATATTTCATGAACATACATATGGAAAAATTTCACTTCCAACAACATGTCCCTCAATTTTGAATTCACATTAATTGTAGTTTATTTCTACTCCCTCTTGTCCTAATTATAAGACCTATTTGATTTTTTGAAGAGATTAAGGAAGCTAATTAAATTACTTTAGAGGATTTTATTTTTTTCTTCAAACTAATTAGTTTGACTAATAAGCTAATATATAATCTAAGGATACATAACATATGAAAGATTAAGTAACTTATTTAACTTCCTTAATCTCTCCAAAAAAAGTCTAACTAGATCTTATAATTAGGACCAGAGGTAGTATATAATAGAAGTGATTTTCAATTTTTTTTTTTTTTTATTTTATCTGGTCAAGTGTACATGTGTGTGTATAATCCATTTTTAGGCTAAGAGCGCGTGAATGATTTACATATTTTAAAATTGAATATATTTTGATTAGTGTGACAATCAAATAAGAAAGTATCAAATCTTTATTCCAATTGTAAATCACTCATATTAATGAAGATTTGGTAATCTAAGAGTAAGATTATTAGGATTGAGCAAGTTGACCACAACTCAGTAGATTTACCTAAACTCATCTAAAGTTTGTCCATTTAGGCCCGTCCATAAAAGGCCAGTGATGGGAATTAAACGGGTGGGTTACAAACGCACCTTCAGGCTGCTCGTACCCCTCCTGTTTATTTTTATTTTTTTCATATTACATTTTTTATAAATTTTAGTTATTCATGGAGCATATGTTTCTTGCCTTGCTTAACTGCATGAACTTCTGATTTGATGTATTTATTGATATCTATGAACTCCATTTAATTGAGAATATTAGAAAACATGGAAAATTATGATGTAATTTAGCAGCAAGAGCTACAGCCCATTCCTCAAATAAATCTGAAGATAATGAATATCCAATGGAAGGAAGCATGACATTTCATTAATCTTTGAACTTGCAGTTGTAATGTTTTACTTTTTAAAAATGAAGTTTGAATATCAAAATGATCTTATAATGGTGTTTATCTAAATTTAAATTTTTTTGTACAAAATGTGTTGATTAAATTTTGAATGTTCAAAATTTAGAATGATAGATTGATGTTTATATATATATTTTTTAATAAAAGAAATAGGTCAAAATTAAACAGGTTCCCGTAACTCGTTTTATTTGGACATTTATGTCCTAACCCATTTAACATGGGTTTAAACAAATTGAGGGATGGATATAAGCTAGCCCATGCCATAGCTGTGTAATATTAAATGCGGAGCTAAGTTTAGGTTGCCTAACCTCCTCGTTACTCAACCTTAAATAAGATATAGGGCCTATTTGGAGAGAACTTTAAGTAGCTTAAAGCCAGGAAAAAAGTAGCAGTATAAAAAAGGCCAGAAGTGAAGTATTTGGGTTAAACTTTAAATTCACTGGGCTTTTTAAAAAAAAAAAAAAAACTCCTAAAAATTAGTTAAGGAAAAAACTCTATGAGGTAGTTTTTTTCAAAAAGCTCTCAGCTTTCTGATGTTGGCCCCGCCACTTCCATTACCATCAATCCAAACATAAATCGTATTTACAACCTAACTTTTTTCCTACCGAACTTCTAAAAAAGTTAGATAAAAATTAAGTCACCGCTAATTCAAAAAGGCCATAATCTTTGCGTTGTATTTGTAGATACGTTCAAAATTTATAATACAATTATTATATGTGTAATATTTATCATTATTGGTGGGGAGTCATTGTCATAATCCGTGTACGGCAAGTACACATATTTCGTACTTATTTATAATTATCGGATGTATGGTACGTAGTATATAGGATGCAATTTTACTGCTTTTTTAATAGGAATTTTTTCGTCTTCTCGTTTCAACTATAATTTTTTTTTTTTACTGAAACAATAATTATCTTAATAGCATAAATATTTTAGGTGGCCAGTAAATATTGTTGTCAAACTTGTGAGTTAACTCTTCGAGTTTCTCGTTTTTACGTTTCTAGTTTATTAAATCGAATTAAGTCACTGGTAAACTCGTGATCATTGTAAAATTTCTATAAAATTTATACATAAAGTCACTGAGCATTATCAAATAAAAAAAGTTAACATGAGTTTAAGAGTAAGTTAACACGATTTTGTAAGCTAGAACGTAAAAATGGTAAATTCAATGTATAAACTTGTGAGTTTAACCGAGTTTATAACTAACATGAGTTTACCAATGACTCAACTCGTTTTTGTAAACTAGAAACAGAAAAACGGTAAACTCAGAGAATCAACTCACGAATTTGATAATAATACTTAGGAGAATTGGTAAAAGTTCCAAGAAAGAAACTTAATCACGCAAAAATCTAATACTCCCTCCAGTTCTAATTATATGACATATTTAACCGATTTTAAGGAGATTAAGGAAAGAAGTTAAATTAGTTAATTTTACTCATTTTCCTAAAATGTCTTTATATAAATTTAAAAATATATAAGTAAGAGTGAATCAAAAGCTCCTATCACATATCTCTCCGACCTAAAATTTTCCTTTCCACACACTATCTAATTAAAATAATGGTTTTACTATATATAATATATATATGTGTGTGTATATGTATATATATAGATACACATACATATATATTTGTGTGTACATATATCTACGCACATATATATGCGCACGCGCACACACACAAATATATGTATGTGTGTGTCTGTACATATACACATATATATTGACAGACACACATATATACATATATGTACACACATATTTGTATGTGTATCTATATATATATATTTGTGTGTAGACACACACATATATACACAGACACACGTATATATACACATATGTGTGTGTCTATACCACTCTGATTCTATTTATAAGTCCAGTTTGATCAAATCTCACATACCAATGAAAGTTAGGTATCTTAATGATTATAGAGCAAATTTCCAACTTTACCCTCATTTATGAATGAATACCTTTTAAAATTTATTGTTAAATCTCTCTCATCTTTTTCTCTTCCCAACATAGTTAGCCAATCTCTCTCATAATCATTAATATGGGCAAAATTGTCACAATATCATTTATTTAGTCAAAATATACTTATAAATAGGACCAGAGTGATATATATTTGCGTGTAGACACACACAAAACATACATAGACACACACGCACATATATCTAAGAGTTTTATTGACTGGAAGAGTCTACGCACTCATATATATATATATATATATATATATATATATATATATATATATAACTAACTCTTAAATGTTGTTTTATAATTAGGACCGGAGGGAATAACAATTTAGAAATATAATTATAATGATAAGTTTTTGTACATGAAATGAAATTGCAACATGTTTATTCTACATACTTGTCGTTGGACTTTTTGAATAACTAAAACTTACATAAATTTTTCTGAAAAATATAAAATTAAGGAAAGTTTTGTAATTTACTCATATTATTATTTAGCTTAATTGGCTAAATGTTGTTTTCTCCCCGTAAATTCTCTAATCTGATATGATTCTGATCTCTTGGAATCCACAACGGTCGACAATTTCTTCGCTCTATAAACCCGGCACGCCCTTTGCACGCGATCTTCTTTATTGCTCCACTTTTTCACCCGACATCGCTTTAACTTCGTGCCCATCTTCGTCGTGGCTACTATACCACTCACAGGCACCCACACGCACTCTTTCTCTCTCTTCGCTATGCTCTTTTTCTCGTAAATCTCTGAATATTTTTCGTCGGCGTTGGTTTCCCTAGAAAATCTTCTCTCCCACAGATTGAGTTCGATTGAACATATTACATTCAATTCGACTTCGTCTGTGCATTCATTCAATGTGTTACTGAAAGTTAAAAAGCAGCTGACGAGAGAAATTGCCGCAATTCTCATTGCTCAATAAAGTACATTTTGCAAAGTAATTTACTTTTTTTCCAGCTCGGTATCGTATGTTATTGTGAGAATCTAGTGCTGGATCCTGAGTTTATCAGTGGGATTTCAGCAATTTTGAAGTTTTTTCCGTAATGCATGGGTATAGTCGGTTAGGCGGAGCAAGGAACGGCAGCTCGCCGCCGTCATCACCTCGGTTCCGTCATGGCCGGAGCAAGAGCAATGGCTGGGCGAATGGGTTTGTCGGTGGTGGAATCAGGGGTTCCAAGGAGCGCACAATGGAAAAGTTGCTCTTTGGACTTATGTCGGCGGTTTTCAGAAGAAGGGGCCTGCTTTTGTTTGCGCCCCTGTTGTATATTTCTGGGATGTTGCTGTATATGGGTTCGTTGAATTTTGATGCTGTTAAAAATGGGGTTGTTTTTGTGCACAAGCGTGCTCCTCCAGGCTCAGTGTATAGAAGTCCACAGGTATTTGAGAAACTGTGGCCTTTAATGGAGTCTGAGAGCAGCAATGGAAGTATGAATGCGGTAGGGAACATCTCTTTATGCTTAATTTGTCATTTTTCCTTTTGATATTGTACTGACAATTTGGCACAATCTCGTATTTGTGTTTTTGCGTCTATGAGTTTCTGATGAATACTCTAGTTAATCGTTGAGGATGTAAACGGTCACTGATGACAAGAAGGTTTAGCATCGGATTTAGGTTTCCTGTTTATATCATAATTGGGATTGAAACTGTAAGCTAAGGCAGATTTTTGACGTTGATATAACGACAAAGTAACTGACTAAACTCTTTGCTACGGCGGGTTGAAATTTTCCAGTTGCTAACGCCTTCTTAATACAAGATGGATTTTGGACGTACAAACGGCTGTTGTAGACTTGTTTTGTATCTGAATAGAATTTTCCGAACGATCATTTTAATTGAGAGATTTTGAATTTATGATACTGCATCTCAGTGCGAATAGATTGGCTTATCCAAAAGATGTCTAAGAAATCATGGAATGGGGGTAATCAATAGACATAATTTGAAAGTCAAGACATTCCAAAATGGTCATCCAAGGAGATCATTCATGATCAGCCTAGTATTTTGATTACAACGCTACTTGAAAAGCTTTACACAGAAGCACGTGGCATTTTGAAGTACCTAGTTTAGATCGCAAAATTAGGTGTCAAGATAAGAAATACAATTATTTGGATCATTTGGGCTTTGAGTCGAACTAAAATATTGCATTGGCAGTGATATTCATTTTATCGGGGCCAAATATCCAACTGTTTGGTCCTACTCACCATTTTAGTTTTCAGAGGTAGGAAGTTCCAATAATTTACTGTAAGAAACATGTTGGTTTTGGCAATTCACTTCATTTTGTTTCTGAAGCAATGTTACTCACTTTTATTGGTCTTTAGGACACATTTACATCTTCACTGTTCACCTATTTCTTTTATCTGCCATGCCCTTTTGCTTCTTATGTTTATTGATGATTGGCGTTGATTGATGTAAATCCATGAAATGAATATCACGCAGTTGTTCAGAGCATGGAATCTAAAGAGGGAAGGGTGGAAGCCTTGTGCTAATAAAAGTGTTCTCAGAACAGGTATTTTTTTTTTTTTTTTTGTTAAAAAAAATTCCCCTATTCTGGAAACCTGTTTACTTGATAGCACCAATGAAGTTTTGAAGCAATTTAAATTGATTTCCGAAGTGCAACTTTTGTCTTGAAGTTTCTTGGAATTCACTCTTAGATCAGGAACTAGAATAAATTTTTTCTGGTCCCTTTGTTATCTTTTTTGAAGTGATTAGCTAACTTCTACTTTTCTGTGATTTTATTTTTTTGTCTTAGAATTGCCAGTGTCAAATGGATTTCTTATAGTTGAAGCAAATGGTGGTTTGAATCAACAACGCTTGTCGGTATGTCAGTTAATGAAATCTAACATTTGATTTGTTCCTGTTAAATTGTTTAAAGTTGCAAAGCTTAGGATTCCAACATGGGTATGGGATTGATGGTTCGCAAAACTTAGGGGGCTGAAGATAAACTCTCTCTATCCTTTGGTGCATTTTTTTTTTTAAAAAAAAATTTACAACCATAGATGAGAAGATAAGTTTTAAAGCAAGGTGGAATAAAATGCTCCTATCTACATTAGAAAACCTGAGCATAAATCCCAATAGATAATCCTTCAATACTTCCTCTAGGGATCATGATGTCATGGATGGTGATTGTCTTCAACTTTCATTTCCTTTGGAGTTACATTTAGGATCTGCTTTGAGGACTTTCTGCTTATATTTCCCCTATTGCATGACTTCTTGGCAAGTTGGCATCTTGCTCTGAATTAAATTACTGTGGCAGACTGACAAATGAATATCTGCATTTTCATGATGCTAGATTGGTCACATTTGTTTATCCAATGTCTGTTTTGGTCCGGCACTTTTTAATATCGTATTTTTATCTCAGATATCTGATGCAGTTGCAGTAGCTGGACTACTAAATGCAACTCTTCTTATTCCAATATTTCACTTTAATAGTGTTTGGCGAGACTCAAGGTAAACTCCTTTTGTTGACTCTATAGCAATGGTTGACATCGATGTGGTGGCTGTTTGATTCTTCATATTTTACAGCTGTTATATATATATATATATATATATAGTGATTTAAGTCTCTTTTCAACACGTAATTCACATGTTCAAAATCTGGATCTGTAAGATGGGTCATATTTCACCATTTTACTTGCTCTAGGTCCATTTTAGATGATTAGCATTGGGGATAGATCTCACAAAATTTCAATGCATAGAGACTAATGGTTTTTGCTTATGAAGATGCTCATCATTCGTTGGTGGGATCTGGGTATATGTGTCAGTATTGGTCAGTTTTGTCTGTAGGATTATAACAGTCACACCTTCACTGAGAATGACAAAGTGTGGTAATTATATTATTTTGTAATTAAGTATTATTAGATTAAGTCAAGATCAGATCCTAGAATCTAGCAGGTAGTTAGATTAGTTTTTTAATTTTTGAATTCCCTAAGAGTCCTCAATCTGTTACAACAGATTGCCATCCATGTATCTTATATATTTCACACGAAGCAATGAGAATAATCATCGGACTCAATTATCATAATCCTAAAACTCTACATGGTATCAGAGCAAACACTGTAGGTCTTCCACAGTCCGATCCAAGTCGCCACCCACTGTGACGGCTCCTCAACAAAAAAAAAAAAAAAAAACAAAGTCTGAGACTATTGCCCACTGCGACGTCTCCTCCAAAAATCTGGTCCATCGTCATCCTCGGACTCACCTCTCCGCTGCAAATTCTTTTTCGGGCGTCCGACTCTTGTTCGATTACAGCAACTCATTCGACACTCCGCAACTCCGATTACAGCAATTCGTTCGACACTCATCCGCTGCAACTCAAATTTTGCCCGTCATCATCTGTGGTCACAGCGTCGGTCCCTCAGCGTCGGTCTCTCCATCTCAGGTTCACAATCCCAATGAGCTATCGGGTTTCCGATTCTGGTTTCCCAGTGTGTTGTCACTGAGCTATCGGGTTTCATCGTTGGCAAATATCCGATTATCGGGTTTCATTGTTTGGCAAATATCCTATTCTGGTTTGATTTTTGTCTCTTTCTGCTGGTCCATCTCAGCGTGTCACTTCTGCTGATTTTCTGCCCAAGCCCGTTACTGTTCAGTTAAGTGACGCTCAATTATTTGTGGGGCTCTTACTGTTCATTAGGTTCAGATTGTGTGCTTCACTTTCCTTGCACTGCGCCTTCATCAATGGCATCATTAAATGATACAACATCATTAAATGATACAACACCACTCCCCAAGACCAGCGATAATACAACTCCTCTTCACTCTTCTGATAACCAATTGATATCAAACCAATTGGTGTCAGAGAAACTGAATCTTCACAATTATCATGACTGGGCACGAGCCGTTTTGCTAGCTATCGGTGGACGGGGCAAACGGAAGTTTTTAACCTCCGTCATCGCATCTGGAAGTCATCTCAGGGCTCTAGGTGCATTGCTGAATTCTGGTTTGAGCTGTGCGCTCTCTGGCAAGAAGAAGATCAAATGGCTGAAAATGAATGGGATTCTCCCACTGATGCTACTCGCCACCTTCGGAATGTCAACATTGATCGGATCCTGATTTTTCTCGCTGGCTTAAACTCAGAATTTGACGATGCTCGAGCAAGGATATTGAGTAATTCGTCTCTTCCTCCTCTCTTAGAAGTATATTCTGAGATTCGTCGTGAAGAGTCCCGAAGACAAACTATGCTCCTCAAGGCCATCTCTTCAGGACCAGAAGCGTCCGGTTTAATCAGTAAGCACATTCCCTCTTCTGGTTCTGGCTCTACTAAATCTCGTCCAACGTGTGATCATTGCAAGAAGATTGGTCATACCAAAGACAAATGCTGGAAACTCCACGGTAAGCCATCCGATTGGACACCTCGCAAACCACGATCACCTTCGCTCATCAAACAGTCAATGAGGCGAGATACCACTTCGAATCCGTACCTCCTTCCCTCAATACGTAATGGATGAGTCAAATTCTCAACTTGCTGAAAAATTTACAGTCCTCTCAAGGATCTGTTGCCACTATCGCCAAACAAGGTAATGATCATCTTACTCTTATATCATCATCCTCTTTGCCAAAATGGATAGTAGACACCGGCGCCTCTGATCATATGACCTCAGAATCAAGAGTATTTACCTCCTATTCTCCTTTGGCTGGTAATAATCGAATTCGCACAGCCAATAATTCTAGTGCCCCCATTGCTGGTACTGGTACCGTAACTCTTACAAGAGACTTCAAACTTGATTCTGTTCTTCATGTTCCTCATTTGGCATACAATCTCCTTTCAATCAGCAAATTGACAAAAAATACAAACTGTTCTGCTCACTTTTTGCCACTCATTGTATATTTCAGATCTCTCCTGGGAAGACGATTGGCAGCTAAGGAGCATGACGGCCTTTACTACCTTGATGATTCCTCTGTAAGTGCCTTGTCATCACAAATAAAGACCTATGTCTCCCTAGTTTAGACAATAATTTGATGTTATGGCATAGAAGGATGGGTCATCCTAGTTTTCAGTATTTACAAAAATTGTTTCCTCAATTTTCATTCAATAAAGATGTTAATTTCCATTGTGAAACGTGTGAACTAGCAAAGCATCATCGTACTACCTTCCCTCCCACCGCCTATCACTCTACTCGTCCCTTCTCCATCATCCACAGTGATGTATGGGGTCCCTCTAGAATACCTAACCGGACATGTTCGAAATATTTTGTCACTTTCATAGACGATCACTCTCGCATGTGTTGGGTGTACCTCTTAAAAGAAAAATCTGATGTGTTCAATATCTTTGTTGAATTCTTCCACTATGTTCAAACCCAATTTAATTCTACCATTCAAGTCTTACACTCTGATAATGGCACCAAATATTTCAATCATACCTTCAGTCGTTTTCTAAAGTCTCACGGCATCATTCATAAAAGTAGTTGTCCTAACACCCTCAAAGAAATGGCATTGCCGAACGTAAAATCGCCATCTTCTTGACATTGCACGTGCCCTTATGTACACCCGCAATGTTCCCAAGTATTTCGGGAGATGCAATCCTTACTGCCACTCACCTTATCAATAGACTACCTACTCGTGTCCTTTCCCATATGTCCCCTCTTCATAAACTCCGTGAGACTCATGTGATTTCACACCTTGATCACTCTCTTCCTCTCCGTGTCTTTGGATGTACCATATATGTCCACATTCACCATCCCCCTTCCAAATTTGACCCTAGGTCCATCCCTTGCATCTTTCTTGGCTATTCCAATTGCCAAAAAGGTTACCGTTGTTATGACCCTAAATCCCAACGAATCTTTGTCAGCCGAGATGTCACATTTGCTGAAGCCATACCTTTCTATCCACAACCTTCGAGTCAGGGGGAGAATTGGAGTGACTCTTAGCCCATTATACCTGAACCTATACCTCCTTCCTATCCTGTGGTCATACCCTCCACATCTGATTCACTCACAATGCCATCACAAACAGGGGGAGACAAAGGTGCCAAACAATATGACAAGGTTTACTCTAGGAGGAGCAAAAAGGTAGTAGAGTCTCGTTATGCTTGAGGCTCAGCCACTCTCCCAACCGAGAGAGACTCCTGACGCCAACAAGGACCTAAACATGCCTATTGCATTGAGAAAGAAGCCACGTCTCTGTACTCAACATCCTATTCAAGACTACATGTCATATGGTAATCTCTCACAGAAATACTGTAATTTTGTCACTAATCTTGATCGAGTTCAGATTCCCACAAGTGTACATGAGGCACTTGAAATTCCTGAATGGAAAGATGCCGTATTGGATGAGATGAATGCTCTTGAGAAAAATCAAACTTGGAATGTCACTAACTTACCCCAAGGTAAAAAGGCAGTAGGGTGTAAGTGGGTATTTACCCCCAAGTACAATGTTGATGGTACCTTGAACAAGTACAAAGCCAGATTAGTTGCCAAGGGTTTTACACAAACCTATGGCTTGGACTACAATGAAACTTTTGCTCCTGTAGCAAAGCTAAACACAGTCAGAATCCTTATTTCCATTCTTTGTTAATCTCGACCGGCCTTTACAACCTAGACATCAAAAACGCCTTCCTAAATGGGGACCTAAAAGAAGAAGTATATATGACACTTCCACTGGTTTTGAGAATGGTCACGGCAAACAGTATGCAAGCCGAACAAATCCATTTACGGATTGAAGCAGTCTCCTAGAGCTTGGTTTGACAGATTCTCACAAGTTCTAAAGGCTGAAGGATATAACCAATGCCTCTCTCGATCACACTATGTTCACTATGAACCGTGAAGGTACGATTACTATCTTAATAGTATATGTGGATGACATAATACTTACAGGAACAGTCCTCAAGAAATGAGCGAATCAAACGGGCGCTAAACAAGGAGTTTGAAGTCAAAGACCTTGGTAACTCAGTAAGTACTGCAAGTCAACATATGCACTCGCCAAGGCAGAAACACTTGAATGCAGCATATAAAATCCTGAAATACCTCAAAGGAACTCCTGGCCGAGGTCTCTTCTTCAGAAAAACTAATATGAGGACTATTGAGATATACACTGATGCAGATTGGGCGGAGACCAAGAGAACAAGCAGTCTACTTCGTGCTATTGCACGTTTGTGTGGGGAAATCTAGTAACGTGGCGAGTCACAAGCAACGAGTGGTATCCACAAGTAGTGCGTAATCAGAACTAAGATCACTATCTGACGGACTCAAGGAAGGAATATGGATAAAAAGGGTCGCTGACGAGACCTACACCAAGATAGAATCTCCATTAAAACTTTACTGTGATAATAAGGCAGCCTTAAGCATGGCTTTGAATCCAGTACAACACAAGAGAACTAAGCATGTTGATGTTGATCGCCACTTTATCAGGGAAAAGGTTGAAGATGGAATTATTTGTCTCTCCTACATACCTACAAAATTACAGATTGCAGATATACTCACAAAAGGTCTACCCGAGGACATATTTGAAGGTTTTGTATGCAAGTTGGACATGATGAGTATCTATGATCCAACTTGAGGGGGAGTGTGGTAATTATATTATTTTGTAATTAAGTATTATTAGATTAAGTCAAGATCAGATCCTAGAATCTAGCAGGTAGTTAGATTAGTTTTTTAATTTTTGAATTCCCTAAGAGTCCTCAATCTGTTACAACAGATTGCCCTCCATGTATCTTATATATTTCACACGAAGCAATGAGAATAATCATCGACTCAATTATCATAATCCTAAAACTCTACACAAAGCACTGGAACATTCTGAATGGAAACAGTTATTTATAAACTTTTAATTACTGATGCCAATTATAAAGATAAAATGCTAGCAGCCTGTAGAAGTTTAGGACTTAACTGTAGTCCGATGATGCCTCCTTGTTTATTCAAATGAAAAATATATAGATTATAGGAGAGTGCAATCTGTTATAACAGATTGAGAGCATCTAGGGAATTTGAAATTCAACTAAACAGAATCTGATTTAGCTTACTCCTATTATTATATAATAGGATCTAATCTAACTTACTCCTTTATTATTTCACTTAAATATTATTTAAAAAATAATATAATTACCACACTCCCCCTCAAGTTGGATCATAGATGTTAATCATGTCCAACTTGCTTATGCAACTTATTGGAGTCTCGACAATGTTGGGAGTTACTGCTGCGACAAGATGAACGGGCAGCAGATACACGACAACTTTGGGAGTAACTGGCTGCGACAAGATCGACGATGAAGGTCCCATAACTGCTTGAGTCTTCAAAATCTTTAGGCTTGTACTTCTTGAGTCTCAGAGGTCCATTTATTTTGTCTGGACTTGTACTCGTTTAGTCTCAGAGGCCTATAAATATCTGAAATGACAATTTGGTCCCTCAATTTGATAAATGACAGATTGGTCTTCCAATTTCCAAAATGGCAGTTTGGTCCTTGAATTGCCAAAATGACACTTTGGTTCCACAGTAGCAAACAAAAGAAGCACAGTAGTAAATTAGAAAAACACCTGATAAACCACTGCTAGTAAATCAGAAAAACACCCGATAAACCACTGCGGCGTGACTGAATGAACTGACCTGAAGACCCGATATGAGATTATGAGTCTTGAAGACTAGTGAGCATGAGGGAGGGTTCAACAGCGGCGGAAGGCGATTGTGCTCAGCGTCGGACAAAGGCCGTTGATGCGAGAACTCGGATGAGCTTGACTGAGCTTTGACGGACGAGTGAAGGGCGATGCCAAACGACGAGTGACAAGCCAGGTCAAGAATGATGGGACTTTGATCGTCGGAGTTGCAGAGACGACACTGCCGAGAAGGATGAGTCCGAGGACGACGAACCTAACGTTGTCGGATGACTTGAGGCGAGCGTCTGTTGCAAAGAGAAGATGCCGGAGATGATTAGCTCGAGACTGCGCTCTTCGTACGAGTGAAGATGCCGGACGAAGACGAGCTGGAGTCGACGAGTCGAACGTTGGGACTGTCACTGGTTGAGGACTTGAGACGACACTATACTAGGATCGTCTGGACGAGCTTGAGACAATAAGCAACGTTCGAGACTTTGAAGACGTTACATTGGGCAACGTCTGGATTGAAGATGTGTGTCTCCCGGTAGTGGCACTGGTGTGTCTTGCTACCTCTCCGACCCTATTTCTCTCGATTCTTAATGCTCGAAGGTGGAGCACGGAGGAGAGAACTTGGGAGACAGCAAGTCACCAGTGCCGGAAAACCAGAACGGAACTGCTAATTTTCTTCAAGTCTTTGATTTAAACTTGCTTTGATACCATGTAGAAGTTTAGGACTTAACTGTAGTCTGATGGATGCCTCCTTGTTTATTCAAATGAAAAATATATAGATTACAACAGAGTGCAATCTGTTATAACAGATTGAGAGCATCTAGGGAATTTGAAATTCGACTAAACAGAATCTGATTTAACTTACTCCTATATAATAGGATATAATCTAACTTACTCCTATATTATTTCACTTATAATATTATTTAAAAAATAATATAATTACCACACAGCCTCTCATAAACAATCATCTTATGAAATGATAAAATTAGTTTACGTATTGGCTGCAAGCTTTATCCAATTGCATTGGAACTATTTTTTTTTTCTTGGTTGTGCATAACTGTTGTATCAAACATTATAGGTTTACATTGTTCTTTGTCTATTTTGATTTCATAATGATTCATCTAGCATTAATTATTGAATTTCCTTAAATAGATTAGAACACTAACATATGTTTAATCTTGATTTCTGGCAGCAAATTTGGTGACATATTTGATGAGGATTTCTTCATAGGTGCACTTCAAAATCACGTGCATGTGGCCAGAGAACTTCCAGATGACCTTCTTCAGCGCTTTGACAATAACATAAGTAACATTGTCAATCTTAGAGTTAAAGCTTGGACAAGTCCCGCACACTATATTCAAAAGGTGCTTCCACAACTTCGAGGAATGGGGTGCGTGCCTTTTCTATCTTATTAACGCATTTGTAAACTGATATGTGGGTCTTTTTCTAAGTCAACCTGACAGCTGACATATGGGTATTGACGTTTAAAAATTTAAATTCTTGAGTATCCATGTAATTGTTGACTGTTAGGTTTGATGGTGTTTCTCAATTTTCTACAACAAATGTAGTATTGCAGGGGGGTTTTGTGTTATAAGCTAATTGACACATATTATAGAGGTTTCCTAAAAGTACATTCTGACAAAAAGTACTACAGTTATGGCCCCTTTTTGGATGTTTCTTGGCCTCTATTCTTTTATTATTTTTGTTACCTACTTTGATAAAACTTGTCAGTTATTTAACTTGTTATACTCTCTGTCTCATTAGATGGCTTTGCTAATTCATTTTTGCAGGGCTGTTCGCATTGCACCTTTCTCCAACAGATTAGCTCAGAATGTGCACTCTAAAATCCAAGGACTCAGGTGCTTTGCCAATTTTGAAGCTCTTAGATTTTCAGAACCTATAAGAACACTTGCAGAAAGAATGGTTGATCGGATGGTCAAATATAGCTCCCAAAATAAAGGGAAATATGTTTCTGTGCATCTTCGATTTGAGGAGGTTCTATTCTAATATCTTTGTATTATTGTCTGTTTGTCGAGTTATATCTTGTATTGTTATTGATTGTTTATCTTTATATTTCTATAAAGGATATGGTTGCATTTTCATGTTGTGAGTATGATGGGGGAAAGGAAGAAAAGCATGAAATGGATATTGCTCGAGAAAGGAGTTGGCGGGGTAAATTCAGGAGAAAGAATAAAGTAATCAAGCCTGGTGCAAATCGAATAAATGGAAAATGCCCAATGACTCCATTGGAGGTATATAGTTTAAAGAATTTGTTTCATTTCTTTGATTTCTTGCCCCTTTCTTCCCCTCCCTTTTAACTTTTCCTTATTTTTTATGAATATTTCTTTTAAAAACTTAATAGCCTATGATGTTGGTTGTTTTTGACTTTTTGTGCTATTGGTGCTTCTTATTCGTTGTTTACATTGGCAGTTGTACTGATTACTCTATTGGAAAAACCACAACCCAAGGGATTTCTTTAGTCTTTAATTAGATGCCCTGCAATATATAATTATCATGTTTGGTAATTGTTCAATAGAATGTCCATGAATTAGATGCCCTGCAATAAAGTAACGGATTCACAGGTTTGGTTTATGGGAAATTCTATACTCTATGCATGCCAGATGCTCCTATTTGAAACAAAACAGTAGACATAAAAGCTTAAGCTTGTGCAATCCTTGCAAAAAAATTAAGGTAGGATTAAAAATAAAAATGTCTCTACTTAAGAGGAAGTCTATCTTTTGTTCTTTTGGCTAAGCTTAAAACATAATGCACATTCCAATCTCTCTAAATGCTTACAAATGAGAAAAAATAATAATACTTCTACGTAAAATCAGTGTACAAAAGAAACACCATCTTCATTTTTCTTGATCAAGTAAAAACAATAAATCTCTCCAATCTCTCTGGACTTCTGTATATGGGCTTTTACAATTGGGTATATGCTACATTTTGCAAGCACGAGACTTCTAGTAGGATGTACTAACTGAAATCCCCTTTTTAAGTTGTGGCACTTACATGAGTGGATGATTTCTCTTTTGCTTCCTAGTCTGTACTTTCACAGTTTAACATTTTTTTTTTTAATATTTTAGGTGGGGATGATGCTTAGGGGCATGGGTTTTGATAATACCACCACGGTATATGTTGCAGCAGGAAAGATTTATAAAGAGCAAAAGTTTATGGCGCCCCTTAAAAAAATGTTTCCCCTATTACAGACCAAAGATACACTGGCTACTCCAGAAGAGCTTGCTCAATTCATGGTATTGAGTAATTGGACTGGATATGCTTATGTCAAACCCTAATATAGGACTCCCATGTGGTTTGCCCCAAAATAAGTTGTTCCCTTCAGGTTCAAAATATGTATTCCTCCCCCTTTATTTTTTCCATTTCCACATAATCACCTTTTTTAAGGTTCTGATCCTCATTTTTATTGGAATAGTCAAGTGTTAAAATAATGTATGATTTGGTTTTGTATATTACATAATTATAATTTTGACAATTTCATAATGTGTTAACCCGTTTATTGGGATTAAACCTATATTTAGAAACTAAAGATGTCCATTTAATCCCAGTAATAATCTCAGGAACTCTAGAAAGTTTTTCAAAGTGTATCATGCTTTTAAAAAATGAAGGTATTCCTTGTGTTAGCATTTTGTTGAAGTGAGACCGAATTGTTTGTAGTTCTGTGGAAATGGAATGAGTTGTGATGTTGAATGCTTTAAACCACAAGGGGGGAAAAATTGTTTTGGGGCCAATCCACAAGAGGGTAAACTATAATTTACTGAAGAATGCTGCTAGGAGCAAGTTAATTATTCTAACGCATGTTTCTGGTTTAGGGCCACTCATCTAGGTTGGCTGCACTTGATTACACAGTTTGCCTTCATAGCGAAGTCTTTGTTACAACTCAGGGTGGAAACTTTCCACATTTCTTGATGGGTCACAGGCGATATATGTTTGGAGGGCATGCAAAAACAATTAAGCCAGATAAGAGAAGATTGGCTCTGTTACTTGATAACCCCAACATAAGGTGCAATTTCAGTTCTCTTTCATGTAACATCTGATTTACAATTGCTCATCATTCATCATGGTAAAGAATATTTGTGTTGAGAACAAAAAATTGATACTTTATAGGTAAACTTTATACCAGTCATTCCAAGGTTACGTGATTGTGCACATAGATATAATAGGTTCAGTTGCATTTGAAACATCTGGGTGCTTTTCTCCTATTTGAGCAGGGAAAACACAGAAGATGTAAACTGCACTTAAGTAGTCAGAACCTTATTAGTTACTCCTTCCGGTCCTAATTATAGGAGCAAATTTTAGAGTTGGTTTTGGTCCTAATTATAAGAGCAAGTTTTAACTTTTGTCATTTTTTTCCTATAATACCCCTATTTATACTTTCTCAATAATAATTAAAGACAATAATAATTTAATAATACACCTATATATTTTATAAAGTAAATAATGTTTACAACTCATTAATGTCATATACACCTAAATTATACTTTTTTATACAAAAATGCATGAAGCCTGGTGAAATCTATGTAGATTAGTTAATTTTTTTTTTTTTTTAAATGTCATGAGAAATTGAAAATGAGGCATGGTATTTATGACTTACTATTTTTTTTTTTTTTGCTCGAAGACTTACTATTTACTAATACTGCAATTCCTCGTGCGTTGTTTTATATTGATGAGAACGAAGTAACAACATCTTATATAATCCCATTTCTACCTTTTTGTGATGAAAAATTAATTAAAACTCAACCTGTTTCTAACACTGATGCTTGATATCATAGGAAGCACGTGTGTAAACCCCGCATATTTTTCCCTTCTTTGTTATCTTTGTTAATGTTGTAATTGTGTTTTGTAACAATACCGACCGAATATCATTCTAAATTTTAGGTGAGGGTATTTTAAGAAAATACATATAATTAACTAATTTAACTATCCTCATTAATCCCTCCAAATTCTGGTAATTTGCTCCTATAATTAGGACCGGAGGGAGTAATACTTAATATATAAATGGTGGGTTCCCTCTTGGATAATTGGTGTGTAACAGTACTTGGAATGCACTTCATGCAGGATGATAAAGATACGAGGGAAGGACGATAATTGGTTAGTTGATAGAGAGGGAGGGAGGGAATAACAAAAAAAGTCAGAAAGATACGAGGGATGGCTTAAAAACAGAGAAATCTGAGAGGGAAGGGATTGGAGGGGAGGAACAGGTAGCATGAGAGAGAGGACAGAGTCTAAAACAACATTTTCTTGAATCCAAAGTCCCCTTGTTAAGGGCTCTTTATTGTGGCCTAATAGTTCCCAATAACTTCAAATAAAAACTTAATTAAAATAAAATAAACATATTTTTAAATATTAGTTTTTAATCCTAATCTTATTTAAAATGCTCCCCATTAAAATACATTAACAATCATTCTCCTCTTGTTGGACAAAACTCACTCGAGTTTTGAGGGGTGGAAATAGTAGAGAATATTTGTAAGGTACATTTTTGGGTACTCATCATTCATCTAGAATTCAAGGGCGTTGGTTCTTTGTAATGAATGATTTTTAGCCAAATTTATCCTATGACTGATTTTTTTGAAAAATATTTCTCCATATAATCTTTAAGGACAAATTAGGCTCACAGGCTGGATAAAAATATTTTGCTCATCTAGCATTTGCATGCTTTCTGTATAATTCGTTATATATAATTCTAAACTTGAGATATGGAGACGAACTCTGGAATTGGAAGGGCTTTCGTCTGAATAGGAGCAAAACTGAATATATGCATTGCAATTTGATAAAAGACAAGGTAGAAGTGAAGTGAAAGTCAAATTTTTGGGGGGAGGGGGACAAGTGACAAAATTTAGATATTTGGGATCAATTATACAACAAGATGGTGAAATTGATGGAGATGTTAATCACAAAATTCAAGCTAGATGGTATAAATGGAGAAAAGCTGCTAGAGTTATTTGTGATCGGAAATACCTAATAAGGTAAAAAGGAAGTTCTATCGCATGGCTGTAAGACCAGCAATGCTATATGGTAGTGAGTATTGAGCTTTAAAGGGATAACATGAACATAAAATAGGGGTAGTTGAGATGAAGATGTTGAGATGGATGTGTGGTCATACAAGAAAAGACAAGATTCATAAGCTACTAGAGTTATTTGTGATCAGAAAGTACCTAATAAGGTAAAAAGGAAGTTCTATCGCATGGCTGTAAGACCAGCAATGCTATATGGTAGTGAGTGTTGGGCTTTAAAGGGACAACATGAACATAAAATAGGGGTAGCCGAGATGAAGATGTTAAGATGGATGTGTGGTCATACAAGAAAAGACAAGATTCATATTTCATAAGCTACTAGAGTTATTTGTGATCGGAAAGTACCTAATAAGGTGAAAAGGAAGTTCTATCGCATGGCTGTAAGACCAGCAATGCTATATGGTGGTGAGTGTTGGGCTTTAAAGGGACAACATGAACATAAAATAGGGGTAGCCGAGATGAAGATGTTGAGATGAATGTGTGGTCATACAAGAAAAGACAAGATTCATAATACTCATATACGCGAACGAGTTGGAGTGGCCTCTATTGAAGAAAAAATGGTAGAAAGTTGTTGGAGGTGGTTTGGACATGTTCAACGAAGGCCATTGAATGCTTTGGTGAGGAGGGTTGATCGAACAGTATGGAGTCTTGTAAAACAAGGTCGAGGAAGGCCGAAGCGAATGCTCAATGAGGTCATAGAGAGGGATCTTTTGATTAATAATCAGAGTAGTCAATAGCGCGCTATAGCGGCGCAATAGCGGTGGTGCGGTGCGGAACAGGTGTTGGCCGCCACAGAAACTCTTTTGCGGAGCGTTTTGACATAGCGGCAATGGCGCGAGTCATGGAGTGCTATCGTCGCCCGCTATCGCTCCTCGTCCCGCAATTTAGGTTTAACAGCACCCACCTTTTTTTTTTTTATATAATAGCACCCACTTTCTCATTCGTGCATGTAACACTCCTTCTCTTATGCGCGCCTGGTCAAACAGCACCTACTTTCCTCTTCCATTTTTGGCCAGCCCCTCCTGCCATTTTCGGCCAGCACCCACTTTCCTCCTCCATTGTCGGGCAGCACCCACTGTTCCATGAGTGGATTTGCTATTTGCCCTGATGGTCCTATTAAGTGACTGGAACCTTAGATCTCATGTTAGCCTACCAGTTGACACGTGTTTGTGTTTTTCTTTTTTCCTTTTCCCCCTCCAGAAGATGGAATTATTATGGTTTTTTTCCCAACCATTATGGGTTTATTATATGTTGAATGTTTTGTTTATGGTGTTTAGAGACTAATTTAATGATGTTTGTAGGGGTGAGCATTCGGTTTTCGGTTCGGTTTTTCGGTTAAAACCGAAAAACCGAAATATGCACATTTTAAAAACCGAAACCGAAGAACCGAAAAAACCGAAATATTTCGGTTCGGTTTTCGGTTAAACCGAATTAACCGAAAAAGAACTTATGGCATCAGCATTTGCAAAAACCAAACCGAAAAAACTGAATTTTTTTGCAAAAACCGAACCGCGAAAGATAGGAAAACTGGCAGCGAAAATTGATGCTATTATTTTATGTATGAAATGAAGTCATAAAGTTATGAAATTTTACATGAATAAATTAGACATATAGGGCTTTCTAAATATATAAATTATGTAGCATTTTGAGTTCTACACAAGTAGTAACATATTTTTGAAGTGGGATAAGGAGCAATTTTACACACGAGCTTTACCCCCGGGAGCGCCCAGCACCACGAGCTTTTTTCTGGAGCAAAAGTACACACATGGTTACGTTTTGGGAGCGCCCAGCACCACAGTAGTTATTTGACCGTTAGTCAACCGTTAAGTTGGATGGAAATGAACAGTAACTCGGGTAAAATTACACTTTTGCCCTAAGTTTTTTTTTTTAAAAAAAAAACTTAGGGCAAAAGTGTAATTTTTATTTAAAACTAAGGGTAAAAGTGTAATTTTACCCGAGTTACTGTTTATTTCCATCCAACTTAACGGTTGACTAACGGTCAACTAACGGCCGTGGTGCTGGGCGCTCCCAAAACGTAACCACATGTGTACTTTTGCTCCAGAAAAAAGCTCGTGGTGCTGGGCGCTCCCGGGGGTAAAGCTCGTGTGTAAAATTGCTCCTTAACCCTTTTGAAGTTAAGCTTTATTTATGGAGTTATAAACTGGGCAGTGTTGAGAAAATATTAATCTAGGAATGATCCGTGACTTTCTTGCTTCTGTGAATATTTTTCCTTGAAAATAGACATGCCAAGGGTCATGAGGAATTTTGAAGCACTCGGAAACGATTTTTATAAAATTAATTATGATTTTTTTAACAAAAAAATTTCGGTTTTAACCGATTTTTTTTGCAAAAACCGAACCGTAAACCGAAATAAGCTAGTTAAAAAACCGAACCGAACTTAAAAACCGAACCGAAAAGACCGAACACCGAATTATTCGGTTCGGTTTTCGGTTTCGGTTTTGATTTGCTCACCCCTAGATGTTTGTATCTTTAGTGTATGACTTTTTATTATTAATGATGAATATGTCTTAAATTTTGAGCATTTATATGTGTATAGGCTATCTTCGGTATAGCGGTCATCCCGCTATGCGCTATACCGCTATAGCGTTTTTTGGGCTAGCCGCTCCACGCCGCTATCTGGGATTGACTACTCTGTTAATAATATATCTTAAAATATGGTTTTCGACAAAGCACAATAGCGTCGTACGGTCCATGTAACCAACCTCACCTAGTGAGATAAAGGCCTTATTGTTGTTGCTGTTGTTGCTGCGTGTGTGTGTTATGCTTTCCAGATTCATTCCTGATGTATTATTAGGTTCTGTCCCCATTATAAGTTCAAGAACTTGATTGTTTCTGATACTGATTCTGTAGTTGGAAAGTATTTAAGCAACAAACGAAAGAGATGCTTCGGCGTAGTGATCAGAAGGGAATTGAGTTGAAAAAACCAGGTGGTTCACTCTATAATTTTCCAATGCCAGATTGCATGTGTAAACATGCAGAAGCCAGGAACGAAAGTGTCCACGCACAGGCATAGAAGAAGCTGAGGAAGTAAGATTAATCCACTGTAAAATACGAATCTCTCAATACCTGTAATTTATATAATGAAGTAGTGAAATTAAGGAAACATTCTTTAAGTTTAGGCAAAGTTGATAGGTTTTGATTTGTCTTCTGATTCATTGGTGAAAATTAACAGTACAAATCACATTTTATTGTACATTATGATAAATTATAGATAGTGGACTGACTTTTACCTGATTATCAGGATTCATTCTTTGGTAAATGGCGATGTTTGTTTAAACTTGATGTAGTAGTAGAAGTGAATCATTTAGCATGTGCTGAACAAGATTAAGATTGGCTGTTTTCTGTCTTGTAATGTTGTTTAGTTTGTCCTTAAATTAGTAGCAGATGAAAAAAGTCATGCATTTTCAGAGGGTCGCATTTTGCCTATGCTGTAATTTTCCTTTGTGATCCCTTCTTGGTTTGAACAGACATATGCTGTATTGTCATTTTGGTTGTACTTTTCAGGATATCCTCAATATCTTATGGGACAATGAGTTTGGGATCCACATTCAATTTTGGGTTAATGTGTAATTTTACCTTTAAAAATATTTTCTCACATTTGGATGTGTTTTTGTCCTTAGAGTATTTTCACAATAGCACTTAGCACCTTAAAGTAATTTTTTATGCCAGTATTTTTTAGAAGCAATGAACACCTTGACAGACTTTATCAATATTTTTTAAGTGATAAAATATTTTTTTATGCCGCATATTTTTTAGAAGCAATTAGGGTGTTAAGTGATAAAATATTTTAAGAGTAAGAGTTAAATTAAATCAAAAATCACTTTAGAGTGTAGAGTGGTAGTGAGAACATAGTATAAAAATAAAGTTGCATTTCAAATATGGGATATGATATTGTCACTAACAATTTTGGTCACTACCATTTTTTTTACCGTTAGATCAGAATTTCAATAGGAGAGAGAAATGATAAAAGTAGATGAGATTCTAATCTAACGGTGAAAAAAGTGGTAGTGACAATATTCTATCCCCTCAAATATTACTATAACATGCTACTCATAAAATACTTTAAGGATAAAATTGTTCCTTAAATGCTTTAATTTTTGTGCTTATTCTCTTTCACATTCCATGTGCATCCAAAACATGATCATATGATGCTCATCCCCAAATAATTTTTTTTTTTTTTGAAAAACATATTCCATGCACTAGGAATTAATTAACTCAAGATGTTAAAGAAAATATTTCAGATAATAAGTGCTAATGAAAATATATTTTAGGATACTGGTGTTATAGGAAAAATATTTCTGAATACAATACTAAAAATTAATAAATTTGAGATATTGCGTACAAAAAATATTTTAGGGCGCAACACACGATTTAGTCAAAATAAATAAAAAAAATTAAAAAAATTAAAAAAATAATAATAATCCTCATCCTAAAATTTGTGGGATGAGCATGGAATGGAAATCCCACGTTGATGTTCATTTTCCTTTGGGAGCAATGGGGGACCTAAGGTGTGGTCCCCACCATCCTTTGGTGAAATATGAATTTTGCTTTGAGGCCCTCATTGGTGTGAAAAGGTGGAGTTGGAGGTAACGTTATTCTATTGTTGCCATCATGACTTAACCGTAATCATCAGCTTTGACTCCTTTTTTCCTCAAGTAAAGGGTGCCAACAAGAGGGAACTTAATGATTATGGGGTAAATTTTTAACTTTGTCCTCATTTATGATTGGGTATTTTTCAACTGTTTCTTCTCTCTCTATCTTCATGGGTAAAATTGTCATAATCTCATTTATTACATGAAACTGGAATTATAAATATAACCAAATTTTTTGGTCAAAATGGACTTATAAATAGAACCAGAGTGATAAGCATTTGATTTCTGATGGCATCAAATACATTTGAACACATCAAATTTAATTGAACTCCAGTTGAGAATTCCTAGTAGTTTTTGGTGATTCTAAAATATGAGATACTTTTTTTTAGGGGGAAAAATAGGAAGAATGACTTTTAGATCCCAACTAAGGAAAATAATATCATAAAAGTCCTTATTGACAAGTGAACGGTGGGAATTAACAAGTAAGTTAATTACCAAGAGTAAATACCCTTTTTGGTCCCTGGAAAAAACACGGATGCCCTTTTTGGTCCCTGAAAAAAAATAAGTCACTTTTAGTCCCTAAAATGGAAAAATAAGGTCCCTTTTAGTCCTTTTGATCATTTTTTGCACATTTTAATCCCTCAGAAATTCCCAAAAAGGTCCTTTTTAGTCCCTAAAAAGGACCAAAATGACATTTCTTTTACTCAGGGACGAAAAAGGGTCAAATGTGTTTTTCCAGGGACCAAAAAGGGTATTTACTCAATTACCAATAATAACTTATGAGACTTCTCAATATCTTATTTCCCTTAATTGGTACCTATATGTCATTCTCCAAAAAAAAAAAAACTCCTCTGGTCCTAATTATAGGACATATTTCACTAATTTTGGAGGAATTAAGGATAAATTTAAATTATTTTATTTTACTTATTTTCATAAAATGCCCTTATATAAATTTTACACTTCAACTACCTTATTTATTTCACTTAATTCCTCATTCATATCAATAGAGATATTTTAGAAAGAAATTGACAAAAATTAGAATGTTGTCCTATAATTAAGACCAAAACAAACTCTCAAATGTTGTCTTATAATTAGGACCAGAGTGAGTATAAGATTCTTTTTGCGTCATTAAATGCCTTTTCTCCTCTTAAAAATTGGGGTTTAAACTTCTTATGTTGCATGAGAAGAAAAAGATTCCTACACACACATGAAATGGTGGGACCCACACATATATAATGCTAATTATATATATGTGGGTCCCACTATTTCATGTGTGTGTGACATGAGAATACACTTCTCCTACAAGATGAGAAGTGTTTCTCCCTAAAAATTGCTCATATAATAACCTGTTTAAGTTGAATTCTTAATCAGATAATCTTCGTTCATATTTTTTAATGAGACCCAACACCATCTGTTCTTTTTTCTTTAGTGGACTCTTTATTATATTTATTTATTTATTTTGAGCAGAATTTAAATAAATTACATAATTTTAATATATTTCCAATGATCTTGCTAAAATGCTTACATGAAACATTATACTTCGTCCGGTCTATAATATAAGACAACTTTAGAGAGTTAATCTTGGTCTTAAATATAAGATAAAATTTTTATATTTGTCAATCTTTTCTTAATTTAACCCTAATAATGTTTCCTCAACAATAGTCAAGGAGGAAATGGATAAAAGAATTTGTTCTATAATAGAACACAGATGTCTAGCCTCGATGGGCTAGGTATGATTGATATCGGATCAGATGTAACACCCGCTGATATCTATGGAGGAGATAACAGAAGTTGCTAATGGATCACTGTGCTACACGGGGGTGGCTATTCACCTTGGGGTGATGTGTGTGCACAGTGAGGCGAATGATAAAGAATGGACTAGTGAGTCGAATGTGTACACAGTAGGTAATCCCTATTTATAGAGATTACCTAGGGTTTCGTCCTTCTTCTCCACATTCTGTCGTCGTGCGCCTCCCACCTCTTGATCATGAGATCTCCATATCCTGCATGATCCCTGCAGTATCGGCACAGTCATGGGTGATTGGCAGTTTACCTATTTCGTGGAAGGTTTCCCGCCTAGAGCCTTTCAATTGGGAATTGTACATACCAGGCCCATTATTTGGGTCCATAACAGTTGCCCCCAAGCTCGGAAGTTCGAGTTTCTGGGCTGCCGAGATTAACTGCTCTTTATCCAGGATGTTCCTTCCCCATTCACCTCGGTATCGATTAAGCTCTAAGAACTAGTTCCCGACTGGTCTTTGTATCGGGCTTCTTCTAGTGATGCTTCGCCGTTTTCCTTAACCCGGTTAATCGAGCTAAAACCACGACGATGTCTTTATAGCGTCTAAGATTTGTCTTTACCGGATTGTGCAAAGCTTTTGTCACTTTGAATTCTCCACACGCCTATTGCCCCCAATCTTGGGTGAGATAGAGACACGTGGCACTGTCCGATTGGATGACCTTTCGGCTTTTCACACCCTGGTGTCTATTGGGCATTTTGGCCGTTCTTGGTTTTTGTGCGCAGTTATCCCTCACGCTTTCCTATCCACAGTCATGATTGTTTTTATGGGAATCTGTAACGCCATCTCCATTAAAGCACCATTTATTCTTGCGTGGCCCTTGCACTCTGCTGGGCCTATAAATTCTCTTCATCACTTCTCGTTCTCCTACACCACTGGTCTTCTTTGCGTTTTCTTTACTGGGTGAACACTCCATAAAAACGATGAGCCTTCTTGTGAGAGTTTCAAACTCTATCATCCGCTGGCCCGATTCCGTTTTTTCAACCATGTGGGGAAGGAGAAAGAGATTTCGAAGAAAGAAAACGCTCGTTCGGCCCTGTGGCCTTACCTTCAGATATAGTTGCTAGTCTTCCAGCATGTCGCTTGGTGGGTGCCTGGGATTCCAGATGTAGTTGCCAGTCTTCACGTCTGGTTGAACTTCGTATGGGATTTTGGGAAGATGTTCGGGTTTTTATTCTAACATCTTCTAGTCAGAGCTTCTTCATCCACCAAGGGAGGCCCGAGACCTGTTTAGCAGTCCTCCTGGACTTGTCTAAACTTCTCTAAGGACTCTAGCATATCCAACGAGCACCTTCAGCAACATGAAGTGATTTGTTGGTTAGCCGCTCGACCTTCGCTGCCAGGTCTCTCCAACTTTGTGGGAGGTTTCTGGCCATCATCACCTGTTGTAATTAGGGGATGCATAAATGTAGCTTTTTTCTTTATATTGGCCTTGTAATCGTCGCTGTTGACGAGTAGTTCAGTTTATTTCCTTGTAAAAGAACTGTGTAACTTGACCAAGTATCAATATAAAGATGGTTTCTGTTTTCTTCATTTGCCTGATATAAGTTTGAGTGTACGCGATCACTGGTATTGAATTTTATTTCTATACCCGAGGTCAACTGAGCGCATTCCCTGGGCTGTCATTTACTCAATTTCCCCATACGCCTAATTTCTTTCAATAACGACCCCAGCATTCCGCGCCACTTTAACTCAGTTGTCGTCATCGTAATTGCTTTTTAATAAGGACTCCGGCCTTCCGCGCCACCTTAACTCGGTTGTCACCATTGTCTGTCATACCGTGTTTTCAGTACCGCGTGAATCCGATTATAATCCTCAGCTATATGAACCGTCATTTTTCTCATCATTACTCTTCCGCAAACCGTCGGTTCACATTGATATGAAAAGACGCATCTTCTCTCTGCAGACTGTCACGTTTCTGCATATCACCGCCTGCTCAGACGTAGGTGCTACGTCATAGGCGTTTGAAAGGCGTGAGCATTTAATGCCCACACTGTTTTAGAAACGACATCATTGCACTTTTAGGGTTGCCCTGACTTTTCGCCTTTTTTCCGCAACTGCTCCTGTCGTTCTAAATTCAAAACTTCTCACCAACGTTTTGAATTTCCCCGAACCTATATATCTCAACTTCCTTCGTCATTTGTACTTTACTCGCCCGGCGCTTTGCATGCCTTTTCTGCACTACTTCAACAACTGCCAAGGCTTTCTTTGCTCGTTTCTCGCCCAACATCTCTTACCAGGTATTCCAACGGCTCTTTACAACTTTCTTCAATTTTTGTATTCGCTATACCTTTAGTATTCAGTGTTGAAAATCTTTTCTGGATTCTTCGTCACCGTTTGTGAGAGTTGTTTCTTCGAGTTTCTGGGTTTGGGAAATGATCTTCGAGTAGACAGGTTTAAGAATGGTTCTCGCGCTTTGAGTTTTCTAGGTTTGAACAAATTGCTCGCACCCAGTTCCTCCACCTTGAACGCACTATTTCCTCTTTTTTTCCCTCTTGAATTAGTTCTTCGCTCTTGTGAACCTTTAGGCCTGCACGATCAGAGCGCCTACGAACACTTTATTGACCTTGGACGTCTTTACCCCAATACTGATTTGGGTAAGTGCTTTTGTTAACTTGCTAATTCTCGTCTTTTTTCTTTTTCTAGGCATAGATGGCATCGTCATCCCAGTCTTTGGTGCCGTCCCAGGAGGACGAGGTCAGTTCGTCTGGATTAGTCAGAAACCCCAACTCCCCCAAGACGGTCGTTAGCACGAGAGTTACCGACTTTAAGAACACCCTGACCGCAGAGGAATTCCCTCAACTCGGTATAGGTGCACACGGACCTGGATATTCCGTAGGGCTTCCCCTGGACGATGAATCCGTTCTGCATTGCTTCGCCGAGGAAGAGCCGGCCTCATGAGCCTCACTTCTTTTTCTTTTACCGGGATGTTATTACCCTCCTTGGTGTGAGGTTCCCTTTCACCGACTTCCAAGTCGATCTCCTCAATCATCTGCACCTGGCTCCCTTACAGCTTCATCCCAATAGTTGGGCATTCGCCATTACTTTCGAGAGCCTTTGCAAGAAATTGAGTATCAGCTGTACCATCTCAGTTTTCATGACCTTTTACGCCCCCTTGGAAACGAATACTTTCCTAGGTAGGGGGACGTTCTGGTTCGGGTGGACCACATTCCGGGGGAGAGGCGAGCATAAGCTTTTTAAAGCCTTTATTGAGTCATGGAAAAACTTCAAGTCGGCTTTTGTCAAGGTCACGGCCACTCCCTTTCAGTGTCCCTGGTTCCTTAAAAAATCTGATTCTGGGGTGCTGGAGGGGAGATTCCCTCTCTATTGGACGAACGTCCATCATAAGTTTAAGTCTGGGGATTACACTCCCAGCCCGGCCAGCCTTACTCCAGCTGAGGAAGCAGCCGTGGAAACGCTTACCACCCTTTCCAATTCCCTTGATTCGCTGATGGATCCCGCCGATTACATTACCACGTCTTCATTTAAACGACGAGCCCCCAAGGGTATGAGATTATATGCCCACTTGCTCTATGGTTTATGGATAATCCCTTTGTGAAATTTTTAGTTTAGCTAACCTTCTCTTTTCTATGCAGGGCAACAAATGGGAAGGTCAGCACATCTTGAGCTTTTTAAAGAGCTCCGTCTTCGTGCCAACCCTGCTGGAGCTGCACCTCCTCCTCCCGCCGATGACCTACCGTGGGCAGCCAACCTACTGTTCCGGAGGCAGCTGCTACCACCAATGCTCCCCGCAAGCGCTCTGCTGCCCCAGATGGATCCAAGCGGGAGAAGAAAAGGACGAGGAAGTCCAAAGATAAGCAGGTGGCTGCTACGACTGCTACATTTGCCTCTCCAACTCCATCTATCCTGCCTGCAGCGACTGCAACACCGGTTTCTCCGACTACTTCCTAGCCGTCTACCTTTGCTATGCCTCACTCCTATGAAACCATGTCTGGAGGGGTTCTTTGGACTGACGGGGTGACGGAAGATATCAGAAACCTGGTACGGCTGCCTGCTCCGCTTTATTCCCCCACCAGGCCCACCAAAAAGGAGGAGCTTCATTTGGCCGAGATTGAGCTACATGCTCATCAGGCGGCTTCTTTGGTGCAACCCTATGCTGCGCTACGGGTCCAGTATGCCCTTCGGTCGGAAGCACTGAATGATGTATCAAAGCAACTCTTGGAAATGACTGACCTCCTAAAAAGGGTGCAGAAGGAGAAGACCGACCTTGGGGCCAAGTTTGAGAAACTACGTCGGGAGCTGGTTAGCACCAATGGTAAGCTGGAAACTGCTATTGACGAGGCTGCGGCTGCGCTATCTAAACTGGAGGCAAAGGAAACCGAGTTAGTTGACGCGCGGGACGGGTTGCGTCATCTTGAGGTCCTCCGCCAGGAAGATGCCGCCGTGATCCAGAAAGTAACCCTTGATGGTGATAATCTGAAAGGCGTGCTCAGGGAAAAGGATGCGGAGCTTGCGGCTGCCAATTCCAAGCTTGTGCAGTATGGTCGGGCTGCCGAGCTGTCCTTCCAAAATGCGGTGGAACAAATTTGGGTCCTGAATCCTGACATCGCTTTAAACACAGCTGGGCTGCACCTCGAGGCCTGTGTCAATGACGAGGGGAAGCTGATTCCACCTGGGGCTGACGAAAGCGAAGATGAGCAGCCTTCTCCGTCAGCCACTGAGCCGCAGTCGCAACCCTGAACACTTATCTTGGCGTGGTGCTTGTAGGGGGACTTTTTGGGGTTGTAAATTTCTGGCCATAAGCCATGACTCTTGTCCTGTATACTTTTGCTCACTTGAACTATAATTTCCAGATACCTTCCTGATTATAGCGTTAGTTCGTCCCCGTGCACTTGAGATTATCTGTTCGCAATATGATTTCTAACAACTGAAGTCGGTATCATAAAACAAACAAGTATATTAATTGCGATGCTCAAAGACGAGCTTCTTTGCTCAGAATTCGAATGCGCTTAGGTTCGTACATAGCCTTGGAGGATGAGTTTAACTCCTCTATCCTTTATATGCTTGGACGAGACATGATTTTTGCAGACTAGGTACCATCATCTACCATCATGTTCGATTTATATATGCTTTTGAGCGTCGGATTTCGATACCCTGACTATTGCATATTTATATTATCCATGGTTTTGGAGGACGGATTTGATTATCCTGTCATCTACATGATAACACTTTACACGATTTCGGAAAACGGGCTTGTTGCCCTGAATCCATCATGTTTAGTTATGACATGATCTTGGTGGGGCGGGTTTCTTTTCCCTGCCCTCTACATGTCCGTGATGTGATTTTTTGAAACTGGGTTTAACTACCCTGGTTTCACCACATTTAGATCACACATGATTTTGGAAACCGGATTTTCATTGTCCTAGCCTCTACATGTTCATACTTTACATGATTTCTGAAAACGGGCTTGTTGCCCTGAATCCATCATGTTTAGTTGTGACATGCTCTTGGTGGGGCGGGTTTCTTTTCCCTACCCTCTACATGTCCGTGATGTGATTTTTTGAAACCGGGTTTTAATACCCTGGTTTCACCACATTTAAATACCACATGATTTTGGAAATCGGATTTTCAATATCCTGGCTTCTACATGCTTTATTATCAGAAGGTAGACGTTGATCTTATTTGCGGAAACATGGCTAAGCCATTCTTTTATTAATGGATTCTGAACGTTTGTTAAACGCCTTATAAGAAACGTAAACATAAAGAGATAACATGCCGACCTCCCCTAAACAAGATCATGTCGGGTCCTTCTAATGAAACCGCCCTCCTTAGGACTGTAAACTTCAGCTATAATAAGCTTTCAACTTGTCTGCATTCCAAGTCCGCTTCAAAGCTTTCTTTTGCAGCGTCTCCAACTTATAGGCTCCTTTACCGAGGTTTTCAGTAACTCGGTATGGGCCTTCCCAGTTGGGAGCCAGCTTCCCTTTTGCCGCATTTTTGTTGCCAATATCTGCCCTCCTAAGGACGAGGCTCCCCTTGTCGAAAGACCGGGGGCGCACCTTTTTGTTGTACCGGGTTGAAAGAAGTTGCTTGGCTGCCAGATCCCGACAGTGTGCCGCGATCCGAACTTCATCTATCAAATCTAACTCAACCGCAATTGCCTCATTGTTCTCTTCTTCATGTTGAAGGGTTGTGACCCTCCGCCAAGATGACTCTCCAATCTCGACCGGGATCATGGCTTCACATCTGTAAGTCAGCTTGAACGGCGTTTCTTCGGTTGATGATTGGACACTTTTTTGATAACCCCACAGGACATAGGGCAGTTGGTCTACCCAGCTAGACGTAGCATCTTCCATTCGTTTCTTTAATCCGTCTACAATGACCTTGTTAGCGGCTTCTGCCTGCCCATTTGATTGCGGATGTTCCACAGACGTGAAGTGCTGCTGTATATTAAAATCAGCTACCAACTTCTGAAAACCCTTGTCAATAAACTGTGTTCCGTTATCAGTGACGATTTCGGCTGGTATACCAAAACGTGATATGATGTTCTTCTGCAGGAACTTCTGCACCCTAGCTGATGTGATCGTGGCAACTGGTTCTACTTCAATCCATTTTGTAAAATAATCGACCGCCACGATGAGCCATCGCAGCTGCCCAGCCGCTCGCTTGAAAGGCCCCAATAAGTCCATTCCCCACTTGAAGAATGGCCATGGTGCAGAGATTACCTGAAGGGAGGCCGGAGGTGACTTGATGATGCTAGCATGCTTCTGGCAACTATCACACTTTTGGACATGACCCTTAGCATCCGCCGCCATTGTAGGCCAGAAGTATCCAGCTCTCACCGCTTTTCTAGCCAACGCCTTGGCTCCCATGTGATGACCATTAATCCCCTCATGGATCTCCATCAAAACGTAATGGGCTTCATTTGCCGCTAGGCACTTCATCATTGGAGAATGCAGACCTTTACGATACAATTCGTCATTAACAAGTGCATATGAAGCTGCTGTTCTCATGAGCTTTCTTGCTTCTAGTGGTTCTTCAGGCAGGATTCCTCTTTCCAGATAGTTTGCAATGGGCTTCCTCCAGTCGTTTGGCTTTGAAATGATCATCACACAACTTGGTTCCGGAAGATTTTGTTGGACGATAGTTCGGTGATTCCCGGGACTTTTGGTGCTTGCTAGTTTTGACAGGACATCAGCCCTTACATTGTCTCCTCTTGGAATGTGTGTCACCGTTACCTCGTCAAACTCTGTGATGATTTCCTTTACCTTCCCCAAGTATGTAATCATTAGGGGTCCTTTGGCTTGGTAGGTTCCATTGATCTGAGAAGCTACCAACTGAGAGTCAGTAGAAACGTGCACTCGATGAGCCCCATTTTCCTTAGCTTGGATTAAACCAGCTATTACCGCCTCATACTCCGCCTGGTTGTTGGATGTGGCAAAGTTGAAGTGTAAAGAGAACTCCAGCGAGACACCTTCAGGGCTTTCCACAATGATTCCTGCTCCACTCCCTTTGATGTTTGAGGATCCGTCTACAAACAACTTCCAAATATTCTGGTTGTCATCCCTGTTCACCGGGGTTAGCTCCATCACAAAATCCGCCAACGCTTGAGACTTGATTGCATGCCTAGCCTCGTAGGTGATGTCAAACTCAGACAGCTGAATGGCCCAATTCACCATTCGCCCGGCTAGGTCTGGCTTGTGAAGGATTTTCCGGATGGGCTGATTAGTGCGGACCACGATAGGATGGCTCTGGAAGTACGGGCGAAGTCTCCTTGCTGCTACTAGTAGAGCAAAAGCCATTTTTTCCACCTTCTGATATCGCAACTCTGAACCTTGCAAGGCTCTACTTATGAAGTATACTGGACTCTGGCCGTCCTTGGTTTCTCTTATCAGCACGGCGCTCACCACCTCATTGCCAACGGACAGGTATAATATCAGGCTCTCTCCTGTCTCGGGTCTTGTTAGTACTGGCGGCGCCGCCAAGCATTGTTTGATCTTTTCAAACGCCGCCTCGCACTCTGCATTCCATCCATCATACTCTTCCTTCTTTAGCAGTTTGAAGAAGGGGAGAGAGTTTTCTGCTGATTTTGGTAGAAAACGAGTCAGCGCTGCTAACCTCCCAGTCAGCTGCTGGACTTCTTTTCTATTCTGCGGGGCCTCCATGTCTAACACTGCCTGATGTAACACCCCAAAATCCAACACCCAAAATCTTGGCCAAAACACTTGAAATATCTCTAACAAGGATTATCAACATCCAAATCATTATAATACATAACTAATTCAATTCAAAATGTATTTTTGAGTCAACATAAATTCCCAAAATATTTAATAATAAAATACAAAGCAGAAGTCTTATAGTCATGGCAAATAGAATAACATAACATAAGTTTCTAGGAGCACAACCGAGCCTTCAAGGCTCACTCCATAGGTTCTTTCCCTTGCTCCCTACTTGTACAATCACCTGAAGATTTTTAATATAGGGTGAGATTTACATCTCAGTAACTACTGAAAGTTTCTACCGTACACAAGTAAGTCATATATGACAAAAAGTAGGAGCTGATTACATGTATATTTGTATATACCATAATTTCATACAACATAAATTATCATGATGTCAATGTGAAACGTACTATTATACAATATGCGATGCGCCTCCCTTATATCACCGTCCATCCTCAACCGCTGACTGGAGCCATAGGCTAACACATAGTCCAATAGGAACTCATCCATTTGACTTGATTGTCCCAAGCTCACCAAAACTTAAGATACACCCGGCCAAAGGTATAAAGCTTAAGCATGGACTATGGCTCCCCTCCTTAAAAGAATACAACTAAGGAGGTGTCACATGTCTCACAGCTTCAATGCAATCCCGGCCAAAGGAAAACATGGAAGAAGGGGCCTTGACAAGTGTCATCCACTGTGCACAGAGTGATGACATACCACGTGGTAAAAGATCTCAACATACAAATCCCTCCTTACTCCAACCCATCACAAATACAGCCGCCATGACAAATATGTTCAGTAATGATAAATATGCTTCAATTCATATAAAATATCAATTTACAATACATACACCTATACATATGATTCAGTCCTTTACTTTTTAAATAAAAGATAGTTACTCACAATCACATATAATTTACAAGTATATGGAAGAATATTCAGAGTTACCTGTTACTCTCTAATATACAGGTAACACACACAAGTGTCACTCCAAAGCTCTTAATGAGAGTCTACAAAATCACACACATAAATTTCTATTAACATATTACTCGAACTATTCTAAAACCTTAAACTACCCTTTTCCATTAATTATTATTTAATAATTTCCTTTATTATTTATCCCCTTTTTAATAATAATAATAATAATAATATTTATTTATATTATCATCATCATCATCATCATTATTTTACCATTTATTATTATTTTACCACAATTAGTTTAATAAATATTGCCACCACATAAAATATGCTTCGCTGTGTGTGTATATATATTATTTTGTAAATAATATTACAAGTGAAATAATATAGAACTTAGTTAGACTAGATTCTATTATATAGGAGTTTATAGATACTAACAAGATATAAGTATATAAATATAGATCAACAACGTTTCTCCTATTTTTTTCTCTAACAGCCACGTTTATATTTCTGTTTCTTATAAATATGCAGCTCCAAAATATTTGTTAGCAAAATACTTCCATGAACTTCAACCATTTATATTTTAAAGAGCAAGAAGTCCTCAAATAAAGGGTACATGAGATATATATAACCACATAATCACAACTAACAGCAAAGATCATGTTTCCTTTTTCTTTTCTTTTCTTTTTCTTTTATATATATATATATATATATAAAAGAAAAACCTTTTTCCTATCGTTTCTCTTTCCCTGTACACGACTTGCACATATATAATACAAATTTTACAAAGCAAAAGCTTTCTCTTTTCTTAGGCAAACACGTAGACACCTATATATATATATACACATAGAAACTAATGACGGCAACATATATATAGATATGACAGTAGTGTGTGTGTGTGTATTATTATATCAACTACATGTCTCACGCCTATAAATAACCCAAATCCCTTTTTTTTCGGTTTTCTTCAACACTTTTCAAACGCAGACATCAGCAAGGCGTTATATATATATATATATATATGCCGTAACTTAAAGAAAACTAATAAACAGCAAACTCTTTCTTGCTCATTAATCCATTAACTAACTTATATATCCAACGCACACACTAAGACAAACACACATCATACACCTACACATACTAATATATATATGTGCAGCATTTTGACAGTAGATTCTAGTTATGACAGCAACTTCCAATGGTTTTACATCTATATATATACAGTAGGCTTCCTATGGCTTGCTACACAGTAACTCACGTTGGTTTAACATGGATACAAGAAGGGATGGAAGCTTGGAAGTTACCTCTGTTTTTCTGGATCAGAAACAGAGCAATAAAGCAAGAACCGAAACTCTCCTCCTCTCTTGCCTCGGACTCTCTCTCGGCCTTACTCTCTCTCTCTCTCTTTCCCCTCTCACTCTTTGCTGCTCTTTGTGTTAATGAATGAAGAGGAGCAATGGTGTATATATATACATAAGGACCTAAGGGTCCAGCCGAGAGTGAAGGTGCACGGTCCAAAAGGAATTACCCATGGGTTCATGGCGTTTGGTTCGAGACACATGAGGGGTCTGTTTCGCTGACGATAGATGCATGGAGTCGTTGGTGGTGATCTCACACTGTGTTGACTGAGATGATTTTGCGATACTGGTTTCTTAACTTATTTTAGTGTTTCCGTGATTGACGCTATTACTTGCTGATCTGTTTTCAGTTTCCTTTCTTCTCTCATTTTTTTCCACTGTGAACTTCTGTATTTGACCGAAGAAATAGGGAAAAGCTGGAAAACGTATATGTCCTGCCTCTGCGTTTTCATTCTTTTTGTTATGATAGATTGTGGGCTGGGTTTATTTAGGATAATGGGTTGATGTGTGTATTATATGGGCTTTGGTTTATTCAATGAAAATGTGCATATATGTTAAGAATTCTTAGTTTTTTCCAAATAATTAAGTTTAATCATTGGCTATTCTTCACAATTTAATTCTCATATATAATTTTAGGCATACTTTATTGAATTATTATTTTCCCAAAATAAATTAATTAAGGGAAAAATAAGCCTAAACTTTCAATAATTAATCTCATAATTCTTTTAAACCAAAATTTCATAATTAATTCCCATAAAATACCTAAATCTCAAATCCCAAAATTTGGGATGTTACACCTGACACTTGTCGGGATTTACCTCTATACCTCGGTTTGTGAGCAAGAAACCCAGGAATTTTCCAGCAGGTACTCCAAATGCACATTTAGCCGGGTTTAGGCGAATTCTATACTTCCTCACAGTTGATCAATGTTGGGCATCGGGAACGAGTCTTTTGGACATACTTGGTTCAAATTTTTGTAGTCCGTGCACACCCTCCATTTGCCGTTGGGGTTTTTTTTTTTTACGAGGATGACGTTAGACAGCCATGTGGTATACTGTATTTCGTGGATGAAACCGGCCTCCAACAACTCTGCTACATGCGCTTCTAGCGCGTTCCTCCTGTCCTCACCGAGTTTCCTTCTTTTCTGAAATACCGGGGTCGACCCTGGTCGAATCGCTAGCTGATGACAACAAAAGGCTGGGTCAATCCCGGGGATCTCGGATGGACTCCAAGCGAATATATCTCTATTAGTCCTGAGGAACCTTTCCAACTCTTCGCGCCTCACGAGATCCAATGCCTTGTCGAGTTTAGTAACCTGGCCGGGTTCTGATCCCAAAAGAAAATCTTGTAACTCGCCGCTTGGCTCAGTTTTCATTTTTTTTTCTTCGCGGAGGTCCAATTCTACCACGTTCACTGCTTCTCCTTCTAACTTTCTTCCGGGGTTTTACCCACGTCGGTCCGTTGTAACCGGGATGGTTCATGCCTGACCGTGTTGTAATAACACTGCCAGGATTGCTTTTGGTCTCCTTTTACGGTGACCACCTCGTTCTTCTTGCTAATCATCTTGAGTTTTTGATGCTTGGACGACACCAACATATCCCAATTGTGAATCGCTATCGGCCCAAGATTATATTGTATGACGATGGGAAGTCCGCCACCACAAACCGGACTCTCTCTGACTTGAAGGCCTACGCATCTCCCAAGGTCAACTTGAGATCAACGTAACCCTTTAGACGGGTATCCTGCCCATTAAAGCCGGTTAGGTTGTCTTACACGGCTTTGAACGCCGCCGAAGTTCATCCTTTTATATGCGTCCCAAAGAATGATGTCCACTACACTCCCATTGTCCACAAATATCTTCTTGACTCGGCAATTTACGAGGGTTCCCGTGATCACCAAACCGTCATGATGTCCCGGGGCAACGTCCTCTAAATCCTTATCAGGAAAGCACAACATAGGAGACTTGGGTTTGCTTAAGTCTTCCTTAAATTTTGGGGCGTTCTTTATTAACAGTACCTCCCTGAGGTACTTCCGCTGGCTTGTTGAGTCTCCTCCGCCGCCAAAGCCTCCGCTAATGACATTGCAGTCGTACTTGGCTTCGGGGAACTCCTCATCACTTTCTTCGGGCTTCTTCTTCTCATTGCTCGGTTGTGTGTCCGTGTTGGTCATGGAATTCACAGAACCAAGTTTTGTCAGCAGTGGCTCTTCTACCGAGGGGCCGAGGTCTTTCGACCTTCTTCATTTCGGTCGCGCATACTTCTTTCCATAGCTTCGCCTGGGAAACCTTTAATGGAATGTATTTTTCATACTTAGCATCTCGACTCTTATCATTGCTGTCCCGGGCGCGAAGATTTTTCTTGTGCGCCTCCTGATTCTCCCTCCCTCGGTGTGGTAGGCTTTTAGGTCAATCTTTCACAGTACTAGCTGCCATCTCCATCTGTTCTAACTCCAGATATTGTTGCGATCGTCTGTGAAAGTCGGCCAACGTCATAGGGCATCGCTTGATGATCAACTTCTTTAGCCGGGATGATAAGTCCAAGCCGGCTACTATGCAATGCAGGTGTACCTCGTCCTTCAACCCCGGAATCTGCAACGTGATACTCTTAAAGCGATCCAGGTACTTGCCCAAGGTTTCGCCTTGCCCCTGCTTAACCTGAGCGAGCTGAAACTCACTCTTTGGTTGCCGCCTACTCGTTGCGAAGTTTAGTAAGAACATATGCTCCAACGTCTTCATGTCGGGAATGGAGAGATATGGCAAAGAATGAAACTACAACTGTGCGGCTCCTCTGAATGTTCCGGCAAATAACCGAGGTATTACATTTCCCCTTATTCCCTTCACCATAATCTCCATTTTAAAGTTGTTCAGGTGTGTCAAAGGGTCCTAGGTTCCGTCATATTTTTGCAATTCCCTTGAATCTAGGCCCTTTGGGTACATGGTCGCCATGACTTTGTCAGTGAACTGTCCTAGAAATGTGCCTTCACCTGTCTAGGCTGTAATACCCTGATAAATAAATGGCCATTTCTGATAAGTAAAATTTTGGTCTCAATTTCTATGTTATATTTATTGTATTTATAAGGGAAAAAGATTATGGAGTCAAAATGACCGAAATACCCTTGGGAGCATATAATGACCTAAGGAAAATTATAAAAATCCTAGGAGGCAGTAAAATAATTATTAAAATTAAGAGAGTATATTGTCTCTAATTTTGGTAATTTAATAAAATATAACCTTCGAAAAATAAAGGGAAAGAATCAAAAAGTATTGTAATGACCAAAATGCCCCCGTAAATGTTAATGTAATGCATGAGACATGAAACACTAATGTCAGTGCAAAAGTTATAAGGTAATGAGTTGTTCTAATTAAGAAAATTGTCAAAAATTAGTGAGTAATTAATTAAGTAATTATTGGCTAATTATTTGAGCATAAACAAAGGAAAATCCAAAGATAATTATGTAAAACCCTATAATTAGTGGTTTATGGCTAAAATTAGCATAAAATATATTTGCTAACTATTGGAAAAATATTAAGAAAAATTGGTAAGATTAAGTAATTTTAAGCCTAAATGCAAGAATGAACCAATAAGGGAATTTTGGGAAATTTTTAAGAAAATTGAAATAATTAATTAATTAATTAATTAAAAAAAAATCCGCTTTTAAAATGGGATGTTACATTTTTGGTATCAGAGCATTCATTCTGGCATGGATTTAACTATGTTATTACAGACAGTTTGGTGCCGAAGGCAAGGCTAGTCTACGTGGGTGTGCCAATCAGTCGTCGTATAAGTCGGTGAGGCCCCCATGGTAGACACTTACCTGGCCCTTCTGTTCGGATAACGGAGTTATGTTCAAAAGCCTTTTAACTTTGAGCACGTTTTGAAAATGAGTACTGATATAACCCTGGTGTAATGTGTAGAGATAGATAGGGATGCAAATCCATATACCATCTATCATGGAAAGAGGAGACGTACCGCTAGAAGGTCGGTAGTGCCCGGAATGGTGGGCCATAGGATGAACCCTGATCCAATTTCTCAAAATATATGCGATAAATATATATGAAAATATATATGTTTTAGTGCCAATGGTTGTGCTATTTTTCTGACGTTTACATCCGTTATTTAAATAAAGGAAAAGTTAGAATATGGCCAACATAAGAGGTGCCGGTGCACCTAGAGGTAGAGGCCGAGGACGAGGCCGAGGTAGAAGAGGAGGCAGACATCCTCAGATTAGAGTGATACCTGAAATTGAACGAGACCAAGAGGACCAACCCGAGCAAAATCAACTACTGAACCAACAGAACGATATACAGGAGATACGACAAACTTTGCAAGAGCAGAGAGCCCTTATCGATGCACTTATGGAAGAAAGACAGGAAAGACAAAGACAACAGGAAGAGCGAGATAACGAAGAAGAAGAAGATGATGATGATGAAGATGACGAGCAAAATGAAGAACATGCTGAGGGGTCTGATAGATCCCAATCACCACCTAGACAAGGTAGAAGGGAAAAGACCACACAATACTGGGTTAACCAATTCTGCAAGCTGAAACCACCAGCTTTCCGGGGTAAACTGGACTTGGCATAAGATTGGCTAAAGAGGTTGGAGAAGATTTTCAAAGTAATTGAATGCCCTGAAAATCGCAAGGCTCAACTGGCGATCTACCAGCTAGAAGGAGACGCAGACCGTTGGTGGGAAGTTATAGCAACAACTTTACATACTCGTTACTGTCCCGTGACGTGGGAGAAGTTTCTGGAAAAATTCCATGAGCAGTATTTTCCTCCCTCTATGCAGATGACTAAAGAGTCAGAATTTCTCCACATCCGACAGGGTCAAGAGGAATCCTTTGATGACTACTACGCCCGATTCACCAATCTATCACGATACTCATCGCACTCCGCGGAAGGACAATGATGAGCAGATGGTGAACATACCGATCCACGGGTGAAGTACGAAATAGGTGAAAGACTTATGTCTCAACGATTCCTTGAGTTGACCAGGTGTGTGGAAGCTTGTAGGATGATTGAGAGGAATTTGAAGGGATTCCAGAAATTCAGAAACTTCAACAATAACAATGCAGGCCGTGGTGGTTCTAACCGCGGAAATTCCTCACAGAAGAGGAAGGCGCCCTGGGATAATAACCGAGGTGGAGACAAGAGGCCATATCAAGCTGGGCAACAGAACTATCCCAGACAACCGGGATCCCAAACATGTCCAAAATGCAAGAAGTACCATCCGGGAGCCAACTGTGATGGGAAGCAAATCTGCTTCAGATGCCAGAAGCCTGGACATATCAGCCGGGATTGCCCTGAGAAGGCTACAGAGGCAAGACCTCAGAGCACCGGCCAGATCTTTGTGCTGACAGATACAGAGGTCAGGAAGTCTCCAGAGATGGTCCAAGGTAAAATTTACCTTAATGGGAATCTATTGCAGGCATTGTATGATTCGGGTGCCAGTCATTCCTTTATTTCCTATGATTGTGCAAATCATGTAGGGATGCATGCCTATAGGTTACCATATGATCTGGTAGTGTCTACACCCCTTGGTGTAAAATCTTTAGCTTCTGATGCATGTTTTGATTGTACTGTGAATGTGGATGGGCGAGTTTCAAAAGTAGACCTTATCCGATTACCACTTCATGGCATCGACGTTATACTCGGTTTAAAAAAGCAGAAGCCGATCTGTCACTTGAGGATATTCCTGTTGTGAAGGAGTTTCCTGATGTGTTTCCGGAGGATCTCATCGAGCTACCTCCTATCCAAGAAGTGGAGTTCATGACTGAATTGATGCCTGGTACAGGATCAATATCAAAGGCGCCGTATCGTATGGCTCCGAACGAGATGCAGGAGTTGAAAAAGCAACTAGAAGAGTTGCTAGCTAAGGGGTTCATTCGACCCAGTGTATCACCATGGGGAGCCCCGTCTTTGTTCGTGAAAAAGAAAGACGAGAGCCTTCGACTCTGTATCGATTACCGTGAACTGAACAAAGTAACAGTCAAAAACAAATACCCACTTCCCTGGATTGATGATCTTTTGGATCAGTTATCTGGTTCTACTGTCTTCTCTAAAATTGATCTGCGATCGGGATACCATCAGTTGCGAGTTAACGATGGTGATGTTCCTAAGACATCTTTCAGGACCAGGTACGGGCATTACGAATTCCTTGTGATGCCTTTCGGATTAACAAATGCACCTGCGGTATTCATGGATTACATGAACCGTATCTTCCAACAACACTTAGACCAATTTGTGGTCGTGTTTATTGATGATATTCTCGTCTATTCTAAGAGCAGAGAAGAGCACGAAGAACATCTGCGACAAGTATTATGCATACTCCGTGAAAAGCAACTCTATGCTAAGCTTAGCAAATGCGAATTTTGGCTGCCGGAAGTGAAATTTCTGGGCCATGTGATATCAAGTGGCGGAGTTGCAGTTGATCCAGGTAAGGTGGAAGCAGTTCTGGACTGGAAGCGGCCAGAAACAGTGATTTGAGATACGTAGTTTTCTAGGTCTGGCGGGATACTACCGTAGATTCATACGGGATTTCTCGCGTCTTACCCTACCATTGACGAAGCTTACAAGGAAGAACCAACCCTTTGTATGGGGAGACGACTGTGAGGAGAGCTTTCAGAGACTGAGGGAGAGGTTGACTACAGCATCGGTATTGATTATCCCAGATCCAGATGAGACTTATGTTGTCTATAGTGATGCCAGTGGGCATGGATTGGGGTGTGTCCTAATGCAACAGGGCAGAGTGGTGGCTTATGCCTCTCGTCAGCTAAAGCCTCACGAGTTAAATTACCCTACACACGATTTAGAGCTTGCGTCTATCGTGTTTGCTTTGAAGATATGGAGGCATTATCTGTACGGTGTGACCGTAGAACTGTACTGCGACCACAAGAGCCTGAAGTACCTTTTCGATCAAAGAGAACTCAACATGAGACAGCGTCGCTGGATGGAATTGATTAAAGACTACAACCTGGAGATCAAGTATCATCCGGGTAAAGCAAACGTCGTTGCGGATGCTCTTAGCCGGAAGACGGTGCAGTGGCATACATGATGATACAAGAGCGAAATTACTGGAAGATTTCAGAGATCTGAATCTATCCAATCAAATCTTCGTGGGTCTCAACACACCAACTGATGCCTATCTTGCTACTCTTCTTGTGAGTCAAGGGGAGTATGATCTGAGAGACGAAGTTGACGAAGCTCAAAAGCAAGATGATTGGGCCATCAAGATTCGTGAGAAAATCTCTCGATGTGAGACCCAAGACCATGACCTATCACCTAGTGGTTTGGTCAGGTACAAGAAGCGAATCTACGTACCGCCAGTTGATGAATTAAGGCGGAAGATACTGGATGAGGCTCATAAGAGTAAATACACTCTACATCCAGGCATGGTCAAGATGTACCAGAACATGAAATCCGAACTCTGGTGGCCCGGGTTGAAGAAAGATGTAGCCCAGTACCTAGCCAAATGCTTGACCTGTCAAAAGGTGAAGATTGAACACCGTCGACCCCCTGGTCTTTTTCAAGGACTCGAATTGCCTGAATGGAAATGGGAGAACATAGCCATGGATTTTGTGGTGGGTTTGCCCAAGATCAGGAATCATGATACGATCTGGGTAGTTGTTGACCGATTAACCAAGTCGGCACACTTTATTCCCATCAGTATCCACTACTCTCCGGAACGATTGGCGGAAATTTATATCAAAGAGATTGTGAGGCTACACGGTGTCCCTAAGAGTATTATCTCTGATCCGGACGCGAGGTTCCAATCCTGTTTCTGGCAGGCAATACACGAAGGTATGGGTACCAAGCTGAGGTTCAGTTCGGCTTATCACCCTCAAACCGACGGTCAATCTGAAAGAACGATCCAGCATTTGGAGGATATGTTGTGAGCATGTGCCCTAGATTTCAAAGGAAGTTGGGATCGACATCTTTCGCTAGCAGAGTTTGCATATAACAACAGTTATCATGCAAGTATACAAATAGCCCCGTTTAAGGCATTGTACGGGCGGAAGTGTCAATCACCATTATGCTGGGATGATTCGTCCAGAAGCGCTTACTTGGGCCGGATATGCTAGAACAGACCTCCGAACAAATCGCGTTGATCAAGAAAAGATTCCTAGCAGCACAAAGCAAACAGAAGAGCTACGCTGACAAAAGGAGGAGACCTCTGAAGTTCTATGTCGGCGACCATGTGTTTCTAAAGTTATCCCCAGTAACCGGTGTCGGCAGAACGCTTAAGAGGAAGAAGCTTAGTCCACGGTATGTAGGACCGTTTGAAATTTTGGCCGAGCGAGGACAAGTAGCTTATCAGATAGCCCTACCCCCGAATCTAAGTAATCTCCACGACGTTTTCCACGTGTCACAATTGAAGAAGTACCAACCAGACCGCGATCATGTCATCGAGTACGAGGACGTTGAAGTACGGCATGATAATACCTTCGTAGTCGAGCCGGAACAAATTATCTGACACCGTGAGAAACGGCTTAGAAACAAGACCATACCGATAGTGAAGGTAGTCTGGAAGGGTTTATCACCCGAAGAGGCAACTTGGGAAACTGTGAGAGAGATGAAGGAGAAATACCCGAAGTTCATGGCCCAGAGTTTAGTTACTATAGAGTAAATTTCGGGGGCGAAATTTTGTTTAACGGGGGGAGAAATGTAATACCCGGATAAATAAATGGTCATTTCTGATAAGTAAAATTTTGGTCTCAATTTCTATGTTATATTTATTGTATTTATAAGGGAAAAATCCCTTAGAAATTAGGGAAAAAGATTATGGAGTCAAAATGACCGAAATACCCTTGGGAGCATATAATGACCTAAGGAAAATTATGAAAAATCCTAGGAGGCAGTAAAATAATTATTAAAATTAAGAGAGTATATTGTCTCTAATTTTGGTAATTTAATAAAATATAACCTTCGAAAAATAAAGGGGAAGAATCAAAAAGTATTGTAATGACCAAAATGCCCCCGTAAATGTTAATATAATGCATGAGACATGAAACACTAATGTCAGTGCAAAAGTTATAAGGTAATGAGTTGTTCTAATTAAGAAAATTGTCAAAAATAAGTGAGTAATTAATTAAGTAATTATTGGCTAATTATTTGAGCATAAACAAAGGAAAATCCAAAGATAATTATGTAAAATCCTATAATTAGTGGTTTATGGCTAAAATTAGCATAAAATATATTTGCTAACTATTGGAAAAATATTAAGAAAAATTGGTAAGATTAAGTAATTTTAAGCCTAAATGCAAGAATGGACCAATAAGGGAATTTTGGGAAATTTTTAAGAAAATTGAAATAAATAATTAATTAATTAATTTTAAAAAAAAAATTCCGCTTTTAAAATGGGATGTTACATAGGCTGGTGATTTGCCGAGCGGTGGGGGCTCATCTTTGTTAGCCTAGTCTTTGGCAGACTGCTTGGGCCGCATGTCACTGCTTTTTACGATTTTCTGACTGGCTTCCTTCTCCTGGTCCTTATCCCGGCTATTGATGACCGAGGTCTTTCTTCGGGATTCCTCTGCATCATTGGGTATAGAAGCCGAATTGGCCGTTTTGCTGGAACCTTCATCTTTATGCTCTTCATCTTGGTCTTGGTTTACTTTGGCATCATATTGCTCCTTTAGCATTTGCTGTATCTCCAGCCGCCATGTGGCATTATGTCGTTCCAATTCTTCCCGAATAACTCGGGTGTTGTCATCCTGTTGAAGCTAATGCCGGTTTTCCATGTTGTCCATCCGCCGAACCACCGATCCTAACGTGTTGTGCAGCAGGCGTATGTCGGGATGGTTAATCTGGAATTCGTCTTTGGGCCGAGGATGCCCTGACCTCGAACTACCGCTGATCCCCGCAAAGACCCGACTGGGATGTGGGGAGCGGGTTGTGTCCTCGGTCTCGGTCTCGACTCGCCCTTCCTTGCGATGTTGTTCTGGCCGATCCTGAAATGAAGGTTGTCCTTCTGGCGGATGCGGTGGTCGAAGCGCATTAGTGCGACTCCTGGTGGAGGCAGCCATACTCAGTGATTACGAGTGGCTTTTAAAGTTCTGAGAATCGATCTTTTCGACGATCCCCATGGTCAGTGCCAATGTTCTGTAATAGAACATAGATGTCTAGCCTCGATGGGCTAGGTATGATTGATATCGGATCAGATGTAACACCCGCTGATATCTATGGAGGAGATAACAGCAGTTGCTAATGGATCACTGTGCTACACGGGGGTGGCTATTCGCCTTGGGGTGATGTGTGTGCACAGTGAGACTGAATGATAAAGAATGGACTAGTGAGTCTGAATGTGTACCTGGTAGGTAATCCCTATTTATAGAGATTACCTAGGGTTTCGTCCTTCTTCTCCACATTCTGTCGTCGTGCGCCTCCCACCTCTTGATCATGCGCTCTCCATATCCCGCATGATCCCTGCAGTATCGGCACAATCATGGGTGATTGGCAGTTTACCTATTTCGTGGAAGGTTTCCCGCCTAGAGCCTTTCAATTGGGCCTCGCACATACCAGGCCCATTATTTGGGTCCATAACAGAATTAAAGAAAATGACTAGGATATTCTAGAAAATATATGTCATATCAACTTATTTAATTAACTTCCTTAATCTAATAAATTAGGTAAATAGGTCTTATATTAAAGATTAGAAGAGTATTATACTAACTCTGATCCTTAATATAAGACTCAGTTAACTAATTTGAGAGATTAAAGAATCTAAATTAATTAATTATTATATATATTATATGATTTCTTTGAAATATTTAAGTGTATCATTATATTATATATCAATTTAAAAGATAGAAAAATTAATATTGAGAAAATGGTAAATATAAATAATTTAAAATAATTTATTTAGCTTTCTTATATTTCCCAAATTAATTAACTGAGTCTTATATTAAGAACCATATTAAATTTCATTAACACTTCCTTAAAATTTAACAACTTTTCAACTTTATCCCTATTTAGTATACATTTTTCTCGTAAGAACAAAATCAACTTTACAAGTAGTCATAGTTAAACATTGATCATGGCCAAAATTGACAAATAATCATTAATTGTTCTCAAAGTGACATACCACTCTGGTCCTATTTATAAGTCATTTTAACTAAATCACACGTATCAAGGAGAGGTAGTTAGCTCAATGATTATGAGATAAATTTTCAATTTTGCCCTCCTCATTTATGAATGTGTATCTTTCAACTCTTTTTTCTCTCTCTATTGTCATGGGTATAATTAATATGTCACAATTTCATTTATTATCTGAAAGAGTACTTGTAAATAGAACCAAAGTGATATATTATGCACCAAGTCATTCTTCTAGAAACGACTTATATTATAGATTGAAGGGAGTATGAAAAATTTACTCTAGTGCTCTATAAATAGCATCACAAGATTTCTTCTCTGTACCATGTAAATTGGACCCGTTAAGTAACCAGTAAAGCTAATTTTGGTCACCTGGTGATATGTTTTTTTGTTTGTTTGAATAAGGACTGAAATTCAACAACTCTACAGAGCATTACCAACGGGGTTGGTAAAAGTGGTAAGCGGCTTGTGTCGCTTAAATAAGGTCTCGAGTTCGAGCCTTGTGAATGCAAAAAAAAAAACCCGCTGGAAGACTCTCCCAACATAGTCACGTGCACAACGCATATCGGATCCGAATTAGTCAGGACAAAGCTCTAGTAAACCGGGTGGAAAAAAACAACAACTCTACAAAGCATTAAAACCAAAAGACACAACACCTACAAACCATCATCCAGAAGGGGGTGAGTGATCAAGAAAAAAAAATTACCTACAAGAGTATAAGTCATTTTAACTAATAGATCAGCTTGGATGTTGCTCTCTCTAGGAGTATTAAAGAATAGAACATGTCAATTCCTAGATAAACACAATCTAGTATCATCAATGATGTCCCTAAATGGATGGGAAACACTAAAAAATGTCCTTTTTAGTCCATAAAAAGGATGAATAAGGATCGATTGGTTGACATTTTAATCTCTCATAAATTTCCAAAAGGTCCTTTTTAGTCCCATAAAAATGACGAATAAGGGTTGGTTTTTTTGTCAGGGACCAAAATGGGGTCCCTGTTTTTTGTTAGGGATCAGAAAGGGTATTTACTCTTAATTTAATGATTATGGGGGATAAATTTTCAACTTTGTCCTCATTTATGATTGGGTATTTTTCAACTGTTTCTTCTCTCTCTATCTTCATGGGTAAAATTGTCATAATCTCATTTATTACATGAAACTGTAATTATAAATATAACCAAATTTTTTGGTCAAAATGAACTTATAAATAGAACCAGAGTGATAAGCATTTGATTTCTGATGGCATCAAATATATTTGAACACATCAAATTTAATTGAACTCCAGTTGAGAATTCCTAGTAGTTTTTGGTGATTCTAAAATATGAGATACTTTTTCTTAGGGGAAAAAAAAGGAACAATGACTTTTAGATCCCAACTAAGGAAAATAATATCATAAAAGTCCTTATTGACAAGTGAACGGGGGGAATTAACAAGTAAATTAATTACCAATAATAACTTATGAGACTTCTCAATATCTTATTTCCCTTAATTGGTACCTATATGTCATTCTCCCAAAAAAAAAAAAAACTCCCCCTGGTCCTACTTATAGGACATATTTAACTAATTTTGGAGGAATTAAGGATAAATTTAAATTATTTTATTTTACTCATTTTCATAAAATGCCCTTATATAAATTTTGCACTTCAACTATCTTATTGATTTCACTTAATTCCTCATTCATATCAATAGGGATATTTTAGAAAGAAATTGACAAAAATTAGAATGTTGTCCTATAATTAAGACCAAAACAAACTCTCAAATGTTGTCTTATAATTAGGATCAGAGTGAGTATAAGATTCTTTTTGCGTCATTAAATGCCTTTTCTCCTCTTAAAAATTGCTCTCATATAATAACTGTTTAAGTTGAATTCTTAATCAGATAATCTTCGCTCATATTTTTTAATGAGACCCAACACCATCTGTTCTTTTTTCTTTAGTGGACTCTTTATTATATTTATTTATTTATTTTGAGCAGAATTTAAATAAATTACATAATTATAATATATTTCCAATGATCTTGCTAAAATGCTTACATGAAACATTATACTTCCTCTGGTCTATAATATAATACAACTTTAGGGAGTTAATCTTAGTCTTAAATATAAGATAGAATTTTTATATTTGTCAATCTTTTCTTAATTTAACCCTAATGATGTTTCATCAGCAATTGTCAAGGAGGAAATGAATAAAAGAATTAAAGAAGATGACTAGGATATTCTAGAAAATATATGTCATATCAACTAACTTAACTAACTTCTTTAATCTAATAAATTAGGTAAATAGGTCTTATATTAAGGATTAGAAGAGTATTATACTAACTTTGATCCTTAATATAAGACTTAGTTAACTAATTTGAGAGATTAAAGAATCTAAATAAATTAATTATTATATATATTATATGATTTCTTTGAAATATTTATATGTATCGTTATATTATATATCAATTTAAAAGATAGAAAAATTAATATTGAGAAAATGATAAATATAAATAATTTATTTAGCTTTCTTAAATTTCCCAAATTAATTAAATGAATATTATATTAAGAACCATCTTAAATTTCATTAACACTGCCTTAAAATTTAACAACTTTTCAACTTTATCCCTATTTAGTATACATTTTTCTCGTAAGAACAAAATCAACTTTACAAGTAGTCATAGTTAAACATTGATTACATGGCCAAAATTGACAAATAATCATTAATTGTTCTCAAAGTGACATACCACTCTGGTCCTATTTATAAGTCATTTTAACTAAATCACACATATCAAGGAGAGGTAGTTAGCTCAATGATTATGGGATAAATTTTCAATTTTGCCCTCCTCATTTATGAATGTGTATCTTTCAACTCTTTCTTCTCTCTCTGTTGTCATTGATATAATTAATACTCCTGTCACAATTTCATTTATTATCTGAAAGAGTAATTGTAAATAGAACCAGAGTGGTATATTATGCACCAAGTCATTCTTCTAGAAACGACTTATATTATAGATTGGAGGGAGTATGAAAAATTTACTCTAGTGCTCTATAAATAGCATCACAAGATTTCTTCTCTGTACCATGTAAACTGGACCCGTTAAGTAACCAGTAAAGCTAATTTTGGTCACCTGGTGATATGTTTTTTGTTTGTTTGAATAAGGACTGAAATTCAACAACTCTACAGAGCATTAAAACCAAAAGACAACACCTACAAACCATCATCCAGAAGGGGGTGGGTGATCAAGAAAAAAAAATACCTGCAAGAGTACAAGTCATTTTAACTGATAGATCCGCTTGGATGTTGCTCTCTCTAGGAGTATGAAAGAATAGAACATGTCAATTCCTAGATAAACACAATCTAGTATCATCAATGATGTCCCTAAATGGATGGGAAACACTACAGTCCCTAGTTAACAAATTAATTTCCTCAAAGCAATCAGAGAGTACTATAATTTTTCTGTAGCCTTTGTTCTAACATATTTTTGGAGGCCCTGAAGAACTGCAAAAATTTCTGCAAATGCTGGTTGTGTGATTGTGAGCTTGGCAATGTTTTCTCCCTGATGAGGAGTTCGCTGGTGAGCGTAGAACTGAGTCACTGACAATGTGATATCAGGTTTTGATCCCAACATGCTTGATGTAAACCAGAGTGAGCATCCTTGTGTTCGATCTCCTCCTCCTCCTCTCCAAAGAGTTTCCTACATCCCAATAGATATAGCCAAATGGAGTAGACCATTGAAACTTTTTGGTGAAATGTAACATCTTAATTTTTAATTTTAGAATTTAATTATAATTAAGGGGAATTGATAAAAAAATGAATAAAGTAAAAACAAGTAAATTAAATAAATTAAAAATAGAAAAAATAAATAAAGAATAAAAAATATATAATAGGTGAAAAAAAATAATAAAGGAGTTGTGGCACTGTTTCTCCATGGTTTCATATTTAAGACAAGCTTATACTCCCTCTTGTCCTAATTATAGAATAAAGTTTGTAGTATAATTTGTTCTAGAAACGTTGTCTTATAATTAAGACCGAAGGTAGTAAAAGTTTAGGTAACTAAACTAACTTCTTTTCAACAAATTTTTTTGATGAAAGTTACTCCATGTATTTTTCTCTTTTTAATGAGGGTGATATATTGCTGATTGGTGAAAATTTTGGGGTTAAAATTTTGGAAGAGTTTTGAGTTTTAATAATATATGACTATATATATGACAATAATGATTAATAATTAATTTTAATCGGTTTAGATTTGTAAGCTGGTTGTTGTAGGGATTTAAAATTAATCTTATATTTAAAAAGTTTAGGATTTATGTCCTATAAGATGTTTCTACCAATTAAATGTGGTATAAGTCATTTTTTTTGGATTACTAGAGGTATTATTGAAAGTTTAATCGGTTTAGTAGTTTTTCTAAATCTTAAACTATATGAAATTATGAGTTGAGATTTAATATTTAAGTTAGAGTTTTGATATGATTTTGATTATGTTGAGGTTTGAAGAATTATTTAATAATTGGGTTATGCTTATATAAGTTAGCATTTGGTTGGAAAATTGAGATTTGTGACCATAGGTCTCTTATATCCAAATTTATAATTCATTTTAATTTATTGGAGGTTATATTGAGGATTTAATGGATTGGATTTGAGGTTTATAAGGGAATGTGAATTTTTGGAATTTTTGGGGTGAAGCTTTAATTGTAGGAAATTGTGTGTTTTGGATAAATTGAGGATATGGTTGTATTTTGATGGTTCTAACAAGTGATAAAAAAAATTTTGAAAGTAGAAATGTGATTGTAATGATGATTTAAGGAATATATAAATTGTAGTCATTTTTTTAAGAAAACTAAAGTGAGCCAATCATGAGAGTTTAATTACTTATTATTTGTTATCGTATTAGTTGGTATTCTTGTTAATTTTATTAACATATAATTATATATTTATTTTAGAGTGTACTTGAATTCTCTCAAATTTAATTCTGGTGTCAAGAACTTGAGGTAACCACTTTCCAATTTATCTTGCATACATGTTGAGGTGATTATAAGTATATGTTCATATTTACAAATGAAGTATATATATTATAGTAGTTTACATATGAAAAATGTATATATATGAAATGTATACTGAGTAAACTTTTTAGTTAAGTGGGTTTAAATGGTTTATCTTGTAATTGTGATGTTGATTATGCATGACAATGGATATTGAACATGAGGATTTGAGCAAAAAGAAAAAAGAAAAAAAGAACATGAGGATAAATCATTGATGTGAAAGTTTGTGATGTTGCACTACCTATTGAAGTGTACGTGATTGTGATGAGGTGTGATTGTGGGAGGTTAATTCTTTTATACCACGTGGTATAGGTGCCACTATACGCACAATGGATGTCATTGACATTCTCAGGGCCTTTGGTATCACCCTTCCTTTAGCCGGGTTAAGGGTCAAGTCAAGGGAAGTGACACTTTTCTTTATTCGAAAAAAATGGAACACATGGTCTGATATGGATTCTGTAGCCTTTGGCTAAGCTACAACTCATCATTAAAGAGTTTGGTGCAGTCTTGTCAAAAGAGACTAATTCTATTATGTGTTGTAGCCCATGGATTATGTCAATGGTTATAAGAAGATTATAAGGATGGTTGGGGTATTTTATGCATATTGAATGGTTCTTTTGAACTGCTAATGTTTATGGAAAACTATTTAGACTTTATGTCATACAAATGTATATTTTTCCCGCTTAATAATCTTGTAATCATTCTCTACATACTTGTTAAATTGGAATTGTGGTTATGAAGTCTGTGTGACTCCCCCATTGTTATTTTTTTTTATTTTTCAAGCGAGAGTTTAGGGCATGCTACCAAGGCGGAAGTCGTCCGAAACTTGATTTGATTTATTAATCTTGTATGCCTTATTTAGTTACATGAGCATAGTCTAATATATATATACTAACTTCGGTTCTAATTATAGGAACACTTTTATAATGTAATTTACAGTGTAAAAGTGTTTCTATAATTAAGACCGGAGAGAGTATTACCAAACTTTAGAGCCTTTTTGGCATACGTTGCATACTAGGGTTTGTATTGTAGGTGGAGCGATTTGATATGTTGTTTATTACTATCTCCGGTCCTAATTATAAGAGCCAGATGACATTATTTGAAGAGATTAAGGAAACTAAATAAGTTACTTAATCATTTCATATGTTGTGTATCCGTATATTATATATTAGTTTATTAGTTAAACTAATTAGTTTGAAGAAAAAAATAAAAATAAAAATACTCTAAAGTAATTTAATTAGCTTCCTTAATCTCTCCAAAAAAGTCGACTAGCTCTTATAATTAGGATCGGATGGAGTATATGAGTTACTTTATTAGAGATTGCGCCTAAATATTATTGTGTATGAAATTATTCTGACTATAACCATAATACTACTTAATGTTTATTAAATTGTTTTAAATGATTAATTATACGATAATAATAGGATGTTGTTACATGAACTCCCTCCCTCCTTACAATGAACTGTCCCTTGTTGGGAAGAAAATCTCCCCGTAAGGACAATGTGACCACTGAAATCCACCGTTCTTTGGCTTTGACACAATCACGTAGCAGGTGCATTGCGTCCTCGTCCTGACTGCATCCAAACGTCATCGTTCGCATCCGCAATACCTATCCAGGCTCTGAGTTGCGCCGTGTACGCCCTAACGGCTAACATGTGCATAGATGACGGAGTATGTTTTAGATCCTGGGATAGCATATTTTTTAAATAATAAAAAAATTGTAGTTAAACGACACGTGGCTATAGACCAATGACAGAACATTTATGGTATGGTAAGGATGTGGCGTTGAGAATAATCTCTCCCAACAAAGCTTTTTTTGACTGATTATCATATATTTTGACCCACACGAGACAGCATAACCTCCTCCCGATGTTCCTGAATCCTGCATTCCTGCGCCCACTGTCCTCTGCCTTCACTTTTTCTGTCCCCTTTCCTTTGTCTTATTTTCTCTATTTTAAAATAAATAAATAAATATATATCACTCTGATTCAATTTATAAATTTATTTTTAACCAAATTCAGATACCAAGGAGGGGGAGTGGACTCAATGATTATGGGGATAAATTTTTAACTTTGTCCTCATTTATAATTGAGTAGTTTTCAACTGTTTCTTCTCTCCCTATCTTCATGGGTACAATTAATATGAGAAAAATTGTCATAATCTCATTTATTAGAGGAAACTGGACTTCTAAATATGACCAAAATTTTTGGTCAAAATAGACTTATAATTAGAATCAGAGTAACGTGTGTGTGGGTATTTTACCAGAAGAATTATATAAATATATATAGGGAAAATATTTCTTCAGTCAATGGAGATAAATCAAAATTCTTTCGGGCATCATCCCATTTCGAGGACTCACAAAAATCCTTCAAATGGTACCACAATCCGTTCTACGTACAACAATGTGTTGAACCACTTCAACAAGTCTGCGTGTAAGATATCCAGCATCTGATGTTCGTACAACAGTATCCACAACTCCTTTGCGGGCTCCGTAGCAAGAAATTATATATTTTGTTAAAGGCAGTCCTTCACGTAAATTGCTTTGAATGGGTAAATCAATCATTTGTCCTTGTGGATCCGACATTAATCCTCTCATACCTACTAATTTTATCTTCAGTGACCCCTAAAACTATATCGTTTTGAATTAATGAAGGGTGTGTTTGTAATTTTAGGTGAATTAATGAAGGGTGTAAAATTACAGAAACACTCTTAATTAATCTAAAACGACGTAGTTTTAGGGGGTCAGAAATCCTTTAACGGTGCACGTGCGCGCGCGCGCACACATATATATTATATATAACTTTTTATGTTTCATTGATATTTCTTGGCCAAAATATGTTTAACTTTTTTGAGAAATGTGAATTTTTAGGTTATTTGTTTTAGAATAAATTTTTATTGTTTTATGTTATAAATGATATTAATATTTTAAAATTAATTTTTCTTACTTTAATTGGAAAAATATTAAGTAACAAGCCTTTTCGCTTTTTGTTTAAGAAAATACATACATGCTCATATGATGGTCTCCATTGTCCATTGTCGAAATTCTCCTTTTTGTGCTTTCAGAGCATATGTGTCTATATATTTTTAAAATTTTATATTATTTCAGCATTAATAAATTATAAATCATAGTAGTATAATTTTGTAATTCTTTTTTAAAATCTTTTTTCCGTTTATTTTAGTTAATCATTTTTATCTAATTTTTTTATAAAAAACAATACATCTTTTCATTTAAAAGTTTATAGTAAGATTTAAATTTGCAGTTCTCCTAAATGAGTTTACTACTAGCTCCGTTGGTAGATATAAAACATAGTTGGTTTTTTTATTGGAGATTAAGGAAGTTAGATAAGTTAGTTAATCATATCATATATCATGTATCCTTAGATTATATATTAGTTTCTTAGTCAAACTAATTAGTTTGGAGACATAAATAAAAATAAAAATACTCTAAAGTAATGTAATTAACTTCCTTATTTTTTTAAAAAAAAAATTTAACTATAGGGTTAAGGTTCAAAAATAGACATATGCTTTTGTCAAAAGAGCGTCCAGTGGCAAATACTTTTTTCAGGCGCAAAAGTAACTACGTGGTTACAAAAGTGGAGCAAAATTAGCATTGACCGTTAGTTGACTTTTTCTGAATTGAAAATGATGACGTGGACGATGACATGGACGATGGCGTGGTTGTTAATGCTTTATAAATTACGGTTCATTGGATACATTTCAAAAATTTTAATTTAGTCCTCTATAAACTTTTAAAATTTTCATTTAAGTCCTGGTCAAAACTTGCATTTTGACCGGGACTTTCTTCTTCCTCGGTGATCCCCAACCCAGATTCGGTGATCCCCCAACCCGCATTCCAGTAACCCCCCACCCGCATTCGGTACCCCCCCAACCCAGACCTTCGAACCCCCCCAACCCAGATCCGGTGATCCCTTACCCAGATTCCGGTAACCCCCCCAACCCAGATTCCGGTAACCCCCCAACCCAGATCCGGTAAACCCTCCCCCCCAACCCAGATCCTTCGAACACAACGACAGGGGGAAAAATCCAATTAAAAAAAAACATAAGGCTTACATTCACAACCCCAATGACAAGCACGAATGAATAACAATATGAAAGGGTAATTGAATATTCATGAATCCCCTCACCTACACACCAATTCCTAGGAGGAAAAAAAAAAAAAAATAATGAACCCCCTTTTCCCTTGTTGAAAAAAAAAACCCTTGAAGTCCCTCCTTTCCATCTAAATAACCTCCAAACTATCTACTTTCTTTAACCCACTAGAAGCAAAACGAGATCATTCCTCAATCTTAAATTTTCCAAACATCACAGTGACAAACAAAACCACCAAAACGAAATAGAGAAAAAAAATAACAATAACAACAACAACAACAACAACAACAAGATTCAGACCGGAAAGGACGCCGGCGGTGAACAGACGTGCGACGGCGATGGCTCGCAGACGGAAAGAATGAAGAAATAGGGTTGAATGTTGGGACTGGGGTTTTGGTCTCGAACTCCCATCCCTATTGTCGACCACCTATAGTACGATCCCACCAACGGCGGCGCTCTATTCCATTCGACGGATTTACAGATGTAACATCCCATTTTCTAAGCGGAATTTTTTTTTTAAAAAAATCAGAGTCGAGCCTTAGAGCGTAAGAGTAACTGATTCCCATTAAAACGATAACCAGAGTGTAATACAGTGTTGATACAGCATCCTATTGTTCTCATAGGTAATTACGTAAAACGATAAAGTGACAACTCCGTCTCAGAGCTCACTCGTGCTACATGCCCTCCAACTATGAGCTTACTCGTGTAGCTTGCCTCGATCTCCGACCCGTGGTCCTCCTGACCCTGAAGCTTTACCTGAGATTCAATTCATTGAATCTCAGGTAACGGTTAACCTTATGCTCAAATAAAACAGTATACGGATGACAGATATTCAAAACATAACAGCAGCATATCACTTATGCATATAGCAGATGCATGATTGCATGATTGTGACACGATGAACATAAGCGTTAAAGCGGTATGTATAAGTCCTACACAATAATAGCTCGCACAAAACCAGTGCCACGATGTACTGTCGTGTCCTCAGCGCTAGGAAAACTCTAACGGTATTAATATCTCTATAACCCGTGTGAAACTGTATGAATAATCGGTAACCCTGAACAGAGTCTCTAACCGTGAATGTATCTCGGTGACCCCTAACAGAATCTCTATCCGTGAATGTACCTATCACATATATGTATATGAGCAGCACTAGATTAGTGTTACAGTACGCGAACGTACCTTCGTTGACGGTATACGGTACTTCCGTCGGAAAACGTACTTTTCTACGGAAAAACGTGAAACGGCTCGTTGGGCAGCGTAACGGCTGCAAATTAGGATTTCTGACGTCCTATAAGAATAATGTCACTTCTATTAGTAATTTGACATTATAACTGGCATTTTAGGTAAAAATTACCATTTTGCCCCTATACCCCTACTTGGCGGAATTTCGCCAGCGCTTCCGCTACATAGGCTATTTTCTTCCCAAAATTTTGCCAGAACTTCGACGCCATCATGATTTTCGAAAATAAAGACTACTCTAGCCTTACTAACTATTGAACTAAAGACTAAAAACTAAAGACCGAAAGACTTACCCGTTGAAGACTTCGGCAGAACTTCCCAGAGCTTCTCTCTACTTTCTCTCCCTAGAATTTCGAAATAGGCAAGAAGGAATGGTGTGAAGAAAAGTGAAGGAGGGGGGGTATTTATAGAAACGGTGGTAGGGTTTCGTAGTCGGATCAACTTTGTGAGAAGCGATCCGGGCCGTCCAAAGCAACTTTTCAAAAAACCCTTTCTTCCCCTTTTGTGTTCACACTTGACCGAAATTCAAGGGGTTTGGCCAATGGGAGGTGGCCATGTGTCACCTTCCGAAGCTTTGACCGATTTCTCCGATCGGCACCGATTCGCGTGATTTCGGAAAAATCTCAAAATTCGGATTTACAACTTTGAAAACATATTCTCACTTACTAGAAATGTCCAAGTTAACCTAAATTTTGATTCCATATAGGGCTCCAACAGTCCAGTTGAGTCTTTCTCGAAAACGTGTCCAAACGCGTCCGGTGTCGAAACTTGTTTTCTAAACACCCATCTCTTCGAAAAATTCACTTGAATCCAAATATGTTCATGAAAATTCCCAATTCTTTTCCAAATGTCACAACATAACCTTTTCGTCCTTTTGGCTATCTGGTCTTTTCTCAGAATTTCCCTATTTCGTCTTATTAGGAAAAAGCACAAACGGCTTCAGAATTAACTTCCGCAAGAGTCTAACGGAAGATAAAAACCCACTGATTAATATTTTACCTTGACTTTGGGAATCCCATTCCTAGATCTCTAGATAGGATCCGTTTCCTATTTCCCATTTTACTATTCACATAATTTTACTTTAATTAATTATATTAATAAAATAATAAACTTAACTTATCAACTAAGTTTTCTATTTTTATTTCTTTTTTATTTTTTTATTTTTTTCGTTTTTTTTTTCTTTTATTTTATGCACTTTCTTTTTTAATTAATTATTTAATTAATTAAATAATTATTTTTACATAATCTCTTACAACATTTTCCTATTGGTCAATTCTTGCATTTAGGCTTAAAAATACCTAAACTCATCCTTTTTCCTTCAAATTTTCCAATTAATTAACCAATATATTTATGCTAATTTTTAGCCATTTATCACTAATTTTGGAGCTTTACATAATTATCTCCGAATTTTCTATACTTGTGCTTAAGTAATTTGCTAATAAATACTTAATCACTCGCTTATCACTGCTTAGTAATTTTCTTAATTAGAATACCACATTACCCCTTAACCTTTGCTTTAACATGAGATTTTTCATGCATTCTCGCATTATTCTCGTATTTTCCATAATCGCAAGGGTATTATGGTCATTTCCTTACTTTTTGAGTATTCTTCTACAATTTCTCCAAGTTTGTAACTTAATAAATTACCTAAATTAGGGACAATATCCTTCCCTATTTTAAATAGATTTTTACTTGCTTCTTTTATAGCTTTCACAGGTATTTATAACCCACAATGTATTTAGGGACCTATTTGCAAATTCCCAAACGTTTTAGGGACCTAATTGCAAATTATCCAATTTCAAGAGAAATTACCTTAACAATAAGGTAAACTCAATACAAGGTGTTTGAAACCTCATATTCACCTTTTTTCCTAAGTTATTTACTCCTCCCAGGGGTATTTTGGTCATTTTGGCCCTTAAATTCCCTAATTCAAATTTCGGGGTATTACATTTCTCCCCCCGTTAAACAAAATTTCGTCCTCGAAATTTACGCGATACCACCTAGTCCTAGCATTAACTAGACTCCATCCTACTCGGACTTTGGACTATACGCGTCGGATCTTCGCTTTATTTGTCAGTTTGCTCCTCCCGGTGGTCGAGAATTCGCCTTGGTTTGACCATAAAGATCTTGTCATTTCGTACTTTGATATATAATGTTTCCCCGTGGTTCCCACACACCGCGGTTAACACTACAAATACCAAAATGGATACCAAAAATGTCCCCATGGTTCCCACACACCATGGTAACATAAGATACCTCCTACTTAATGACATGATTACGGTTGAATATAACTTAAGAAATATGGAAGAACGTTATGGAAGTCTAACTATGTTCGGGAATAAGGCTATCTAATAGCGACCGGTTTGTTTTCAACGAATACTTGAATGATCTCTTTAAATGATCTCGCGAAATGCGAACCATACATTCGCCCTTGAGGTGTTATGTTGACATCGGCTTTGAAGGATATACGATCATCACAATCACGTAAGACTCTAACAATCCTTTGTGTCTTGCCTAAACTATGAAATGTGATTGATTATATAGAATCACTATCCGAGACGGTGACCCTAACAGAGTCTCCTTCCGAGTCGGTGACCTTAAGCTGAGCCTCTATCCGCTTTGTGCAATTGGTGACCCTCGCAGAATCACTATCCGAGTCGGTGACCCTAACAGAGTCTCCTTCCGAGTCGGTGACCTTAAGCTGAGTCTCTATCCGCTTGCTACTTAGTCTCTACATTGCTCACTAGTTTTGGTTCAGAACCTCAGTTGCTATTTCAGCTTTGATATGAAATTTGGTATGGTGATCTGGATATTGAACTTATGCGAGGCATCAGTCAACAGAGAATTAATTTGTGACTGAGTTGTCTTTGAATAAAGATTTGGTTTCCGCATTAGTTCTACCTCTGATTATGAGAATAATATATTCTCTCTAAGTACCGGTAATGCTCTTCCTTTACCGTTATAGCTTGCTATGCGGCTTGTTCATAGTCGGCGCTTAGGATGTCCACCACTCCCGTTTTGATCTAGGACATGTTTCAGAAGACAGTCTATAACTGGTATGAGATTCGCAATCAGAAATTTCTTGGTTACCGGACTGAGAATTTTCAGAGTTATCTTCATCAGACGAATGGCCCGATAAATCTGGTTCTTCTGACCTTGACGGAGGTTGAGCTCTATTCGGGAGTGCAAGATTTATGAGTTCAGGCTCATAAATCGGTTCAGGTGGATACTCCGGTCCAAAATGGTACATAGGTTCCGGTTCCTGAGTACTTGTAGGGGAGTATAAGTTTAAGAGCTTAGGATTATACTCTGGCCCAGGGTAGTATCCAAATTCGGGGTGATACTCCGGCAGAATTTGGTATTCCGGTGCAGGAACGTACTCAGATTTAGGATTGTAGATCGGTCCATCTCCGTCCATCTTCGGATAGAATGACCGTCCAGTACAAACTGGCGGTTTATCAGAGTTATCAAAGACTGATAACAGGATTTATCAGAGACTGACATCCGAATTACCCGAATTCGCGTCGGAACTGACTTCAAGATCTATGATCTCCCAGGTAGTCAGATTTGTCATCGGTAGATGCCATTTTCAGGTTTATCAGTAGTATCCGGGTTTCGTATTCGTCCTATCGTCTCCGGAACTACGGATCTACGAGCGTTACGATCGCTTATCTAAGTTTATCACTACAACATTACACTAATGTCATATCAGTACTCAGTTTTCAAAATATGCTCCAAGTTTAAAAGGCTTTTTGAACATAACTCCGTTAACCGAAACAGAATGGCTGTAAGTGTCTACCATGGGGGCCTCACCGGGTTAGCGGCGACTGATTGGCACACCCACGTAGACTAGCCTTGCCTTCGGCACCAAACCGTTCGTGGTAACATAGTTAAATACTTGCCAGAAAGAATTGCTCTGATACCATAAATGTAACATCCCAATTCCAGAGCCAATTTTTTTTTTTTAAAATCAATCAGAGTTGAGCATTGGAGCGTAAGAGTAACTGACTTTCATTCAAACAATAACCAGAGTGTAACATAGTATTGATACTACAGAGTTCCTACTGTTCGAATATAAAATACGGAAGACGATAAAGATATCTTCTACGAAAGCCGACTCCGCCGCTTGCCTCGATCTCCGATCCGTGGTCCTCCCGACCTCGAAGCTATAGCCGAGATTCAATTTATCGAATTGAATCTCGGTAACGGTTAACCTTATGCTCAAATAAAACAGTATACGGATGACGAGATATTCAAAACATAACAAAGAAGATATCACTTATGCATATAGCAGATGCATGATTGCATGATTGTGACACGCATGTAACATAAGCGTTAAAGCGGTATGTATAAGTCCTACACAATAATAGCTCGCACAAAACCAGTGCCACGATGATCGGTCGTGTCCTCGGCGCTAGGAAAACTCTAACGGTATAATATCTCTATAACCCGTGTGAATCAGTATGTATAATCGGTAACCCGAACGAGTCTCTAACCGTGAATGTATCTCGGTGACCCCTAACAGAATCTCTATCCGTGAATGTACCTATCACATATATGTATATGAGCAGCACTAGATTAGTGTTACAAGACGCGAACGTACCTTCGTTGATCGTGGATACTGTACGTGAAACGGCTCATTGGGCAGCGTAACGGCTGCAAACTAGGATTTCTGACGTCCTATAAGAGTAATATCACTTTCATTAGTGATTTGCCATTATAACTGGCATTTTAGGTAAAAATTACCATTTTGCCCCTATGCCCCTAATTGGCGGAATTTTGCCAAAGCACTTCGTTACTCTAGCAAATTTTCTTCCCGAAATTTTGCCAGAACTTCGACGCCATCATGATTTTCGAAAATAAAGACTAAAATAGCCCTCCCATATGATATCCAATCATAAAAATAAAGACTACTCTAGCCTTACTAACTATTGAACTAAAGACTAAAAACTAAAGACCGAAAGACTTACCCGTTGAAGACTTCTGCAGAACTTCCCCGAGCTTCTCTCTCTACTTTCTCTCCCTAGAATTTCGAAATAGGCAAGAAGGAATGGTGTGAAGAAAAGTGAAGGAGGGGGGGGGTATTTATAGAAACGGTGGTAGGGTTTCTACTAGTCGGATCAACTTTGTGAGAAGCGATCCGGGCCGTCCAAAGCAACTTTTCAAAAACCCTTTCTTCCCCTTTTGTGTTCACACTTGACCGAAATTCAAGGGGTTTGGCCAATGGGAGGTGGCCATGTGTCACCTTCCGAAGCTTTGAGACCGATTTCTCCGATCGGCACCCGATTCGCGTGATTTCGGAAAAATCTCAAAATTCAGGATTTACAACTTTGAAAACATATTCTCACTTAGTAGAAATGTCCAAGTTAACCTATATTTTGATTCCATATAGGGCTCCAACAGTCCAGTTGAGTCTTTCTCGAAAACGTGTCCAAACGCGTGGGTGTCGAAACTTGTTTTCTAAACACCCATCTCTTCGAAAAATTCACCTGAATCCAAATATGTTCATGAAAATTCCCAATTCTTTTCCAAATGTCACAACATAACCTTTTCGTCCTTTTGGCTATCAGGCCTTTTCTCGAATTTCCCTATTTCGTCTTATTAGGAAAAAGCACAAACGGCTTGAATTAACTTCCGCAAGAGTCTAACGGAAGATAAAACCCACTGATTAATATTTTACCTTGACTTTGGGAATCCCATTCCTAGATCTCTAGATAGGATCCGTTTCCTATTTCCCATTTTACTATTCACATAATTTTACTTTAATTAATTATATTAATAAAATAATAAACTTAACTTATCAACTAAGTTTTCTATTTTTATTTCTTATTTATTTATTTATTTTTTTTTTCGTTTTTTTTTTCTTTTATTTTCTGCACTTTCTTTTTTAATTAATTATTTAATTAATTAAATAATTATTTTTACATAATCTCTTACAACATTTTCCTATTGGTCAATTCTTGCATTTAGGCTTAAAAATACCTAAACTCATCCTTTTTCCTTCAAATTTTCCAATTAATTAACCAATATATTTATGCTAATTTTTAGCCATTTATCACTAATTTTGGAGCTTTACATAATTATCTCCGAATTTTCTATACTTGTGCTTAAGTAATTTGCTAATAAATACTTAATCACTCAGTTATCACTGCTTAGTAATTTTCTTAATTAGAATACCACATTACCCCTTAACCTTTGCTTTAACATGAGATTTTTCATGCATTCTGCATTATTCTGTATTTTTCCATAATCGCAAGGGTATTATGGTCATTTCCTTACTTTTTGAGTATTCTTCTACAATTTCTCCAAGTTTGTAACTTAATAAATTACCTAAATTAGGGACAATATCCTTCCCTATTTTAAATAGATTTTTACTTGCTTCTTTTATAGCTTTCACATGGTATTTATAACCCACAATGTATTTAGGGACCTATTTGCAAATTCCCAAACGTTTTAGGGACCTAATTGCAAATTATCCAATTTCAAGAGAAATTACCTTAACAATAAGGTAAACTCAATACAAGGTGTTTGAAACCTCATATTCACCTTTTTTCCTAAGTTATTTACTCCTCCCAGGGGTATTTTGGTCATTTTGACACTTTGGCCCTTAAATTCCCTAATTCAAATTTCGGGGTATTACAACAGACCTTCAAGGAAGAGGGAAGAGGGAAGACGAAGAAGACAAAGAAAAAGAGGGAAGAGGAAAAGGGTCAGAGAGGGAGAGGGACAGGTGGCAGGTGAAGAGAGAGAAGGAGTAACACATGGCACAGGAAAAGTCAGATCCCACTGCCACATCAGCGTAGATAATGGTCAACTAACAGTCAATGCTAATTTTGCTCCACTTTTGTAACCACGTAGTTATTTTTGCGCCTGAAAAAAGTATTTGCCACTGGACGCTCTTTTGACAAAAGCATATGTCTATTTTTGCACCTTAACCCTTAACTATATGTTTTATATTTCGGTTTTTTTTGTTCAATTTTAGTTTATTGTTTATCTCTATGAAATTTATAAAGAAAAAAATAAGTTAATATAAAATATAAGTCTCACAAGTCACAACAACTCCATTGCTATTTCTTGTATAAGAACCCAATATTACATACTCTCTCTGATTTTTATTATAAGACACTAACTAATAAGTGTATTTAGTCATTTTTATAAAGCACTTGTTTGTTTACAAAAAGTATTAATTGTTTTTTTTTTCATGTATGCCCATAATTAATAAGGGAGTGGGTGAGATTAATAATTAATATAATATTAGAGTTTAGTGCAATTAGTAAGGGGTAATATTAGAAAATACTTAAATTTTAAATTTATTGACTTTAATTGTTTTTATTGATTTTTGAAAATTCTTAGTTGGTGCCTTATAATAAGGATCAGAAGGAGTATTAATTAGTACTCTCACCCACTACTTTTATTAATTATAGGCATACATGGAAAAAAAATTTAATGCGCTTTGATAACAAGTAAATTTTTTATAAAAATGATTAAATATAATTATTAGTTGTTACCTTATAATAAGGTGGGAGAGTATTACTTATGTTGCAGAATTTTTGGTGATTAACCTGTTTTTCGGTAAAATTTCAATTTCTTTTCCATTTTTCGATTTTCTGCTTCAATTTTTCAATTCCGCCGCGAAAGGTGAAGCGACAGAAGAAGCCGCGTCAATGCGTCACCTTCCCGCGCGCCTTCAGAGTGTGAGACAGAGACACTGCTCAGACGAACGATGCAGACATTATTGCTTCGCCTTTCTTCTTCCGCCCACATTCCCTCCATTGTTGTCTCCAACAATCCCTCAACCCGCTTGTTCTCTCTTTCTTCACTCACGATCTATTTTCCATCAAATTTTCACGCCATGCCTTCTTCCGTACGGCTTTCTCATTCCTTGGTTTTCTCGATCACCAAGAAGAAGCCTTTTGCGTTGAACTCTTTTATTTCATCTCGGTACTTCACAACTTTGGCGGGTTCAAGAAGCTTTGGTGCTTGTAGGTGTGTGGTTGAAGAAGCAAAAGCTTGGGTTTTGCTTAATAAAGACGGTATAAATGGGACCCGAGCTTGGTCTTCTTTTTCTTCTGACAAGTCTGTTGGTGGTGGAGATATTGGTGGTGAAGTGAGTTCTGATTCAGTGGCTTCTGACGAGAAGGCCTTGGGATTAAATAGGCGACAAAAGGGTTTGTGTAGTAGCTTTGAGGTGCCTTTAAATCCTGATTTATTGACTATTCCAGGTGTGGGTCCGAGAAATTTGAGAAAGCTTGTAAGGAAAGGGATTGCTGGGGTTGTTGAGCTCAAGAAACTATACAAAGATAAGGTATAAATTTTTCCTATGTTACTGTCATTGCGCTCTGTACATTCATTGCTAGAATGCTAGTCCTTGATACTTTGTTACTGCAGCCTGGTCACTACACATCACTGGATGTCTCCTCTCTTGCAATGATAAATCATTCCTGGATATACTTGCTGCTTTACTATGTCTAATTTTGGGTATATCTGGGCTTCATTAGTATTTTCAGTACAATAATTTATCATCCAAGTTCCAACTTCATTTCTAATTCAAGCTATGTTGAAAAAAGAAAAGAAAAGAAAAAACCCTTACGTGTTCGATTGACTAGCATTTATCATATATATCTACCCAGTTATCTTTTTCTAACATGCTCAAGAGTGTCTAAGCCCTTTAATCTCGAAAGCTTGAACTGCTAGAAGGGTGAGGAATGAACTTATTATCTATATCAAATAGAAATAATGTTCATTACACATGGTTCTACATTTGATTTGTTTTACTTTAGTCCGCCTATGAAGACTCTACTGCTTGCAGGAATTTAAGGTTATCTTTTAGCCAGTTTACACCTAGTTCTTAAAATTCCTAGGCTGTTCATCAAGTTGAATTGCGATAAAAGAAAGATAGCAAGGTCAGCATTGTGTAAAAGGAAGAATTATTGTACCTTACCTGTCACATGACCTTTTTTTAGAGCTTAAAGTCTTCACTTGGATCATTTTTTCTTTGCAGTTCTTTGGAAAATCTAGTGATAAGATGGTTGAATATCTTCAGAGTTCTGTGGGAATCATCCACAGGAACCATGCTGAAAGTATAACAACCTACATCAGAAAGAGCGTGGATGAAGAGTTGAATGATACCTCCTGCTTGCAGCTCCCACAAAAGAAACAGATTACATTCTGTGTTGAGGGTAATATCAGTGTTGGGAAGACTACTTTCCTTCAGAGAATAGCTAATGAAACAATTGAATTGTGTGACCTTGTTGAGGTGGTTCCTGAACCCATTAAGAAGTGGCAGGATATTGGAGCTGATCACTTCAATATTTTGGATGCTTTCTATGCTGAGCCACAACGATATGCCTACACCTTTCAGAACTATGTATTTGTTACCAGGGTGATGCAGGAGAGGGAGTCATCTGGTGGAATAAAGCCTCTTCGATTAATGGAGAGGAGTGTTTTTAGTGACAGGATGGTGAGCATTCAATCCTTTGGTATTCTTCTCCTTTTTTTCTAGGAAGTGGGTGTTAAATTACCTTATTATCAGAGGTTATCCTGAATTCATGTTTTCCTCCCCTAACTGCTTCCTTTTTTTTTTCCTATGGGGTTTCTTACCCTCATATTTTATATATTTTTCGGAACAACTGCTTTAAACATGCATTGGTTTGAGTTAACAAGTGATTTTAAGTGATGGTTTGGTAGCATGTGCTTGTTTCCTTTTTTCATTTGTCCAATTCAAGAGCAGGAAAAAACAATCCTGCTTTGAGCGTTTTAAGCACCAGTACATTTTATGACATCTTGAATGTTGCATAAAGGTCTTTGTACGAGCTGTTCATGAGGCTAATTGGATGAATGAGATGGAGATTAGTATTTATGACTCGTGGTTTGATCCTGTTGTGTCCTGCTTGCCTGGACTTATTCCTGACGGTTTTATCTATCTTAGAGCAAGTCCTGATACTTGCCATAAGAGAATGAAGTTGAGGAGGAGGACTGAGGAAGGTGGAGTCACATTGGACTATCTCCGTGACCTCCATGAAAAGCATGAAAGCTGGTTATACCCCATTCGAAGTGGTAGCCAAGAAGTGTTATCTGTGAGTAAGTTGCCTCTGCATGTCGACAATTCCTTACATCCTGCTATAAGGGAGCGTGTTTTTTATCTGGAGGGTGGTCATATGCATTCGAGTATTCAGAAGGTAATTATCTTTTTGGTATCCATATGTGAACTTTGTTATCTGTTATTTGCTATAGCCTATAGTATGGCCTGAAAATTTTGATAATAAGCAGGTTCCTGCATTAGTTCTGGACTGCGAACCCAATATTGATTTCAACAAAGATATTGAGGCAAAGAGACAGTAAGCTATCTATCTCTTGCTCAAATATAATAGCATTGAACATGGACTAAACTTGGTTGTGTGATGTTTGCTTATCCACATGATTTTTCTATTGCGTTTGATTATTCCTTGTTTAGGTTGGGTTAATTAAAGTTCCAAATTGGTTTTGCCAAACAATTCTGGCGTACTGCTCCATTATTAATACTGAAACAGTATAGATAAGTGGCAAAACTATACGCTAGTCTCCAATACAGGGAAGTTATTCACATCGATAATCATATCCTTGATCTTGTGATAAGGTGTTTAAGCTCATTTTTCTTCAGAAAGTTGTCTGCTCAATATGTTTCATAAGTTGCGCAATCTAGTGAATGAGAGGTAATTCCGCCTCCACCACCAGTGTTACAAATAAGAATTCAAAAGGGAAACATGACCAATTTAGACCCTTGTAAAGTAATAATCCGTTTGTTTTTAACTTTCTGCGACACTATTGAATTAATCCTTATATATGTAATTTTACCTCTTTTTTCCGTCTACATTCTAAATGCTGAACAATTTGTTCACGAAACTATTTGGTGACTTCATTTGGTCAGCATTCTAATGATTCTTGCTGAATTAACACTACCTAAAATTGGTCAAGGTAAGCTTAAGTTTCATGGGACTTGGTTTAAGCAGTGTAATACATGTTTGTGTTATTTCGTGCTAACAGTGTGATTTATTTGTGATATTTGCCGATAAGTTATTCCTCGGCAGTGATTAGATAGGCTTATCATTGTAAACATACAACAATGAGATTGGATTATTCAATTTAATCTGTAGGACAGGAAAATTTTTATTACATTTCTTTAACCGGCTTAGTGATCAAAATTAGAACCTACATAAACAGTGTCATTGTACTTTCCTGATTATTAGAACTCTTGGTTTTCTGGTATGACATGTTTTCAACATATCATTAATGAAACAAACCAACATAAGAACATTTGTACGTCCTTCATGACCTTACACATTTGGTGCTGGTGTAGTTATGCTCATCAAGTAGCAGAGTTCTTTGACTTTGTGAAGAAGAAGAAAGAAGTTCCATTGAATGAAGCTGGGGAAGGTGGGAAACATAGCCATCCACAGTTGCTGCAACCCCATAAAGGTGGGCTGTGGCTACCGGGTCGAGATCAATTTCCTTCATCAGCCCTGAATTCATTGGACTTCCGGCCGGCAAGCTACGCAGGTCATGTCTAGATAGTTTGTCGTGAAGCATACAAGTGAGGGCAAGGAATATTTAGTGATCTTCTAATGTTCCCTAATTTATTTTTGCATGTTTTGCTTCCATGTAAACATGTTAGCTTCTGACCCTGACTGACGTAGAGATAGTTGAATGCTTGTTAATATCATGCTAGAATACTTCTTAACCCTATCTCTGGATAGAGAGAAAATTAAGAGGAAAATAATACTAAGAGGGAAACTCTAAAAAATAGTAATTTTTTTTTACTATTTCTAGAAGTTTTCCTTCCTAGTATTCTCTTCCTTCTATTTTCCCTTCACTTTTCTCTCTATCTAAACATAGCAGTGTAGGTTATATTTCCTTGGTTGGGAAGTTTGAGTTTTAAGCAGCCGTGTTGGTTGCTCTTCTTCATGCTGTCCCTTTAGGAACTTGAGGGGAAATACTATGACTCAGGTTTTTTTTTTTTTTCGTGTTAATATTCTTTTCCTTAGTCTTTATGTACTTTATTTGTTTATTTAATCTTTTTGCTTTACTTTCTGCAATACTGAAAATTGGATTCATTTTATCCTTTAAAATATTCATTTTTTTTTCACTTTTGATATTATGAGATAACTAATTATGCTTTTAATCTGTGTGTAATTGGTAATTAATGAAATATTTTCAATGCTGTTATTTTTGTAAGTAAATTTTTTGCAAATATATATGGTTATATTTTGTTTTCTATTCACCAATAAGAATATATGGTGGGGATATAATTTATATAGCTGACAGTCACATGAAAAAAAAATAATAGCATTAACGAGGTAAATATAAATGCTTCATAGTATAAATGGGCTTACATTTTTACCTAAAAAATTCATTTAACTTGAACCAACAAAACTAAAAACCAGTTTAATACCCCTCGTCCTTGGGTTCAACTGATAAAGTCCTTGGGTTCAACTGACAAAGGGGTCAGACTTCCTCACCTCAAGGGAGGGGGTTCGATTCCTGCGTTGGTTAAGGTGCTGGAGAGGCATCCTAGGGGTCTAGGAAGCAGTGGAACCGCTGGTAGAGGTGGAGGCATGTGTACTCTTTGTCCAGTATGTCCTATGGATTGGGTTCCAAACGCCCTGCCCTTGGATTGTGGGTGAGCCCAACCCCTTTCCTAAAATTTTATTAAAAAAAAAAAAACCAGTTTAATAGACAAGTCAAATCAATGTAGACCCACATTTTTTTTAAACTAATCAAATCAGTTTAAGGGCTGTTTGGATTAGCAGTAATAAAAATGATTTATTTTCAACTTGATTTTTGCAAACGTAAGATAGGATAAAAGTCAAATTGTAAATGTTATTTGTGTTTGAATTAACGGTGGCATAAGTGATTTTTTCCAAACTGAAACTTGTTTAGATTATTATTTAAAAAGTCAGTTGAGATGTAAAATAACTGAAAAGAGCATGAATATTATTGAATACTACACACACATATATTGGTTGTATATATTGTGATAATTGAAGAGAAAAAATTAAATTTAAATTTGATAAAAAAATTTAAATTATTATTACAAAAATTTTAAAACACAAAAATCCTTAATTAAATATGTTTAATGGATAAAATTGTATATAAATTAAGATGCATACATATTTGACACTAAATAATAGTACATTGTTAATTGGGTCATCTATCCCTAACAAGTTGGTCTATAATTCTATCACAAATATAATTCATTTGTGTTGAAGATAATGTAGGAATATTTGATGAGGATGCTACATCAAGTGGATTATTATTATCTTCATTACCCATATTTCCTCGTTCACCTTGAAAAAAAATCAACAGCAGTTTGAGAATATCTCTGGATAAAATTATGTATAGTCATAGTTGCACAAACTATGTGGACTTGTATTTTAAAGCTATATGAGTGCATATCTTGCAAGATTCGAAACCTATTCTTCCAGATTTCAAACGTCCTTTCTATAGTGCACCTCAAACTTGAATGATAATAATTGAAGAGCTCGTTATGATTTTCAAATCTCGATTGTTACTTGAAGTCTTGAAGGTGATAAGGCTCAAGTCTATACGAACCAATATATCCAACTGGTGTTGGATAGCCAGCATCAATCAAGTAATCTTTGTAACATCCCAAATTTTAAGATTTTAAAGTCTGAATAATATATGGAAATTAATTGTGAAATTTGCACTAAAATAATTATGAGAATAATTATTGGAAATTTAGGCTTATGTCTCCCTTAACTTATTTTGGGAAAATAATAATTCAAATAAGGAATTAATTATGCCTAAAATTTTTAAAATAATATATGAGAGCTAAATGGTGGAATTTGACCAAGTGATTAAATTAATTATTTGGAAGATTAGGAAATTATTTTTTCCTTGTAATAAAAAAAAGTAAAAACAACAAATTTTATTTAATATGTGTCCATATTCTCCTTTATTAGTCATTCTTTCTCAGCCCATATATCTGTTGGCCCAAACCAATCTATAATTTTCATTTATTCATTTATCAACACTTCAACCCATTAATTCATTTAGCAAGTACGGTTGGTACAAGTGTTAAACGGCTTATGTCACTTAAAGTCTCGAGTTTAAGCCTTATGAATGCAGAAAAACAAGGTTCTGAAACCCGGACCGGTCACTGAACCGATCGGGGTACTGGGTTAAGGGTTAGTGGGTCAGACCGGAGTCAGCCCGGGCCAGACCGGTGAGGTATAAAAAAATTGGAAAATAATTAATTTCTCATTACACCAACCTAAATTTGACATACTATATATCATTTCAATATTTTAGATCAGTAGCAAAATAACTATATACTTCAATACTTGTGACATATTCAGATATTCCTAACAATTTTCTTTACAACCTACATTTGAGACAATATATTCATGGTAGCAAAATATCAAAAACAAGTATATGATGACAAAATATTCTCAAGCAGGATCTTTTTTAACACCAGAATGTGTGGGAGGATTGCTAGACTCGGGATTGGGAGTGGTAGTATTTTAGACACCTTCATTATTAATATTTCCTTCCATTAACACAGCTTCAGGAAAATAATCAAACACAGAACCTCACAGACCAGAATCTCACAAACCGAGCAAACCAAACCTTCATAAATCCAAATCAAACCGAAGCACAACAGAAACCAATAGGCAAATCAAAGCCAATATTCAAAAATAAGCAGAGCCAACCAAAAATAGAGCAACTACGATAGCTCGAGGAAAACCAAAAATGAACCCAAATCAAACCAATATGACATCCAAAAGTGAAAAAATAAACATCAGAGCACCAGCAGAGCACGAAGAACAAAGAACTAAAAATAAAATAAAACATTCAACAATAATAAACCTGAAGCTCTACACAATGGAACGAAGCTCTAAATCGATATGAACAAAGCTCTTTCACGGTTTCACCTGAAGAAATAAACAGTAGTACTGAGGCAATTTTTTTTTTTTTAAGAAAAAAAACCTAAAAAAAAATTGTTTGACCCGGTGACCCTTGTAACCTGCCCGGGTTAGACCGGGTTTACCGAGTCAGTACGGTTTAACCCTAAACCGGACCGATTTCACGGCCGGTTGGCCAGTTCCCGGTCTGAACCGGCCGGTCTGATCCGGTTTCACAAACCATGCAGAATAGCCTCGCTGGGAAACTCATCTACCATAACTAGGTGCGCGACCCGAGTCGGATTCAGATTAGTCAGAACGAAAGCTTTGGATATCGAATGGGAAAAAAAAAAAAAAAAATCGTTTAGCAAGCACGTCACTTTAGAAGAAAGCAGCAAGGTATATATATATTCTTATGTTCTCTAATATCCCTGCATCACGTAAAAGGCGCTAAGAACAAAATCAACAAACCAGATTTCTTTTTGTTCATACTTCCATATCTCTCTTTTGTCCCTACCAAGCACAGTTCACTTTCGGCCCACCACTGCACACGCAGAACCAGTAAGCCATACTCCTCGAGACGCACGTCATTAACCCATGGTCCATCATCCTTCTCTTCAAACCGGCGTTCACCTTCACCTCGGACCAGACCCTTAAAACCCTATATAATAGTTGCCCCTGGACTCTTATTTATCCCATCGGCCTTGACAGAATCCGAACCAAGTCTGGGAACATAAGAAAGCTGAGAACGCAGGTGAGAGAGAGAGAGAGGGGGAAAGCCGTGAGAGAGAGAACGAAAGAAAGAGAGAATTCAACTGTTTCTTGGTGCTCTGCGTTGTGTATCGGAAGACAGGGGTGTTCGTTTCTTTGCCGAAGGTCACGTCTTGCCAGCTGAAGACTGAAGTACGTCATCGAGTCCACCTTCTTTCGTGTTTCCATGATGTCCCTGTGTGAGTTTTAGAGGTAATAAGCCATAGGAGATAAGTTTTGAATTTGCTGCAATGAGAACAATGAAACAGGGGCTGTTTTGCATCTGGGTTGGTAAGTATATATATATTTATATATGAACGTGTGTGTGTACTTTGCTATATATATAAAAAGAAGAAAAGAAAGGAAACTGAAGCAAAAAGTCACTGTACAGGAAACTAATACATTGCTGAATATATATGTTGGTTCCAAAATATACATATCAGAATCACGTGCGTTGTATATATATATGAAAGAGACAAAAACTTGATCAGTATATATGTGTAAGCACGTGGGGCTGAGACTTGAGAGTGAATATATATATATAAGAGAGGGAGCTTGCTGATATATGTATATGATTAGGGAAAAAGAAGCTTACTGGTATATACATTTGGAAGTTATATCATGAAATATATATATATATATATATAGATAGGAAAAGCACCAAATAGCAACTTTAAACAAAAAATATACCTAAACGGAGCATATTGGATAAAATTTTCCAAAATAATGCAGTCAAAGGAGTCAGTTGATTGACGCCACTGACGGCGTCAGAAAACTGACGCCTCTGACATTAAGCGTCAGTCAACTGACGCCTCTTCAAAAGAGGCGTCCGTTGACTGACGCCTCTTCTGGCGTCAGTCACCTGACGCCTGTCAGGGATTCCTGACAGGAATCCTATCATGACGCGTCAGGAATCCCGGTCCGATTCCTGACCAATCCCCCGCCCCCGCCCCTCACAGGACACACACGTTCCCCCCCGAACCGCCCGCCCCCCCTCCCAACACGTCCCCACCCCCAGCAAAAATAAATACCCCCCCCCCAAACCAACTCTCCACACACACCCACCCCCACATACACAACACACACGCCCCCCCTCCTCATCATCATTTATCTTCACCTCTTCCTCTTCATTTTCCTCTCTTCTTCCTCATCCAATTTACTCATTTGATTTTCCTTTTACATTTGAGAGAGGCTGGGAAACTTTGAGAATCACTGGAAAGAAGAAGAATGAGGCTCAAATTCTCTCACACTCTTGACTTCACATTTACACAAGTAATATTTAATTTTTTTTGTTATGTTTATTGTCTAACAATTTGATGTAAATTTAATTATGTCATTTATTTATTATAGATGCTTAATAAATGTATAACGGTAGGATAGATGGTTAATAATGATAAATAATAAAATGAGCAAATAATAATTATAATTAATAGTTTAGGAAATTAAAATATTTGCATTTGATTAGTAACATTAGGATACAAGACTAATTTGTAAATTAATTAATTAGTGATTTTGTATGTTAATTATAAACCTTAAGATAGATGACTAATCATTTAAATTTTGTGAATTAATCATTTCATTTATAAAATGTAAAATACTATGCTTTGCTAAATTTGATATAAAAAATTTGTCAGAAGAATAATTAGTGAAATAATAAAAATATTTTTTGAAATATATGTGGGATATTATTATTTATAGTACCCTAAGATCGGTTAGATAAGTTTAAATAGAAAATAATAATTAGTCAAATAATTAATTTAGTAATAAGTTATTTAGAGAATAATAATTAGTGACTTAATAATGTGTTGTGTTATTGTAAATTTGTATTAGTCAAATGGATGACCAACGCGTTCACAAATCGAGCCCGGCTCAAAAGAGTGGGGAGTTCTTAATGAGGAGGTGCAGCAGTCACACCGATCACAAGTTGTGTGGAACACATGAGACTGCAATTCTTTGAGGGTTAGGCGAGCCTCACACGGGTCTTTGGGAGATGTCGAGGACCCAAATCTCATCCCTGTAGATTTGCAGCAGCACCTTATGCGTGCAGGTTTCTGGCACGTGGCTCGCATGAAGAGACTCGCAGTATGTTTTAAAATTCTTCATTAATTAATTATACGCATTTAGTTGTTTGTACATGATAGATATTATAAGACCCTTACATATTTGTTCTGTACGTTTATGTTGGTGTAGATTGATAAATTCCTTATTTCTGCTTTGGTTGAGAGGTGGAGGCCGGAGACTTACACCTTCCATATGCCGGTTGGTGAGATGACTATTACTCTACAGGATGTAGAGGGAATTTTAGGTATGTCCACTGAGGGTCAAGTAGTTTCCGGTCGGACGCATGACAACTGGGCAGCAGTTATGCAGCAATACATGGGTCGAACTCCACTCCCAACTCATTACACCGGCGGAAAACATAAGGTTGAGCTAGTTTGAGACTCATTGGGCCCACTGGGAGGAGCACTCAGCTACTGTTGAGGGTCAGCTTGTGTACACGCGCGCTTACCTCATGCGCCTATTCGGTGGATTGTTGCTGTGTGACAAGTCTAGCGCAGAGGTCCCTTGCCGATTTATAAAATTACTGGGTGGTGACCTAGTAGAGACTGCTACATACAGTTGGGGTTCTGTTGTACTCGCTATGCTATTTCGCGAGCTATGTCAGGCCACGTCAGCTTCACAAACAAACATTGGGGGTTGTTTGTTGTTATTGCAGATATGGGCATGGTCCCGAATCCCGGCCATATCACCTCCCATTCCACCGCCCAGTAACGCAGATGATCATTACGGACGCAGGTATGGAAGTTGTATGATGTAATTAATATTTGCAAGTCATTTCACTAATGTTATTGATTTACATATTGCAGGTTCAATAATGTGCGGTTATTGCGACGTGATCTAAAGACATATCGGATAGAGCTTGACCAGATGGGTCGAGACGATGTATGTATAATAAATTTGATAGTAGGGAACAAAAAGAGTAAACTAATTCGCATTTGGTTACATGTACAGGTGATCTGGGAGCCATATAGGGATGTCGGATATGAGTTTATGGGTGCAGATGCTCACACGCAGGACATGTGGAGGGCGGTGACACCCGTACTTGCTTTCCACATTGTTGAGATGCACCAGCCCAATCGTTGCATGCGGCAATTTGGCATGCATCAACACATCCCTCGCCCGGCTGCACAGCTTACGGGTGCACATGATCTTACCTTACGTGGTAAGATGACTGATGATTGGGAGGTCAAGATGGATCCATTTATTCAGTGGTGGAACACAAGACATGACTTCATTGAGACTACATATCCATCAGAGGGGCCGATTTCCCCAAACTCCGAGTACATGACTTGGTTTTTCACACACACTAGACGATACATGACGAGGCGAGTCGCCAGATCGGGCATGTGGTATGTATTGATCTTGCTTTCGTTTTTAGATAAGGCCAATAACTTAGTTTCATTGTTGTTTTTAATTTCTTGGAAAAATGCAGGTAGATGGTGTAGAGTGGATTTGGTGGATGCATTCTCCACAATTTCGTTCCCAATTGAACAGCACGCATGTTCAAACCATTTGTGACCAGCTACTTGGAGCACTTAGAGAGTTTGGCCGAGTTGCGGAGCCTAGTCCTGGCGCACCAACTGGACTCTTAGTCGGTCTACCAGATCCCGCTTTAGAGGTCCCGTCCGGTGCGAGGGAGGGATGGGGACTGGGTCAACGATGGCCACGTCACGAGATGGAGTCATATGAGATACCCCGGCCTGGTCCACGTGGCGGAGGTGTCTATAGGCCACCCATGTGGCCCGATATGACCTATACTGAGGTTTCGTGGTACCCAGAGGAGATGCCACCAGAGGTGCCTCCAGAGATTCCTCAACAGTTGCGTCCAGAGATACATGTACCAAGGCCTTCTTACCCACAGCCAGGGACGATGTACGGTCCGCAGACACAAGTCCCTTACTCATATGAGTGGCAATCACAGGGTTCTCAGCCTGAACGACCTATTACGGGATACCAGCATCCATATGGTTTTCCTGGCTTCAATGCTTATCAGCCTCTACACAGTTTTACTGCATCTCATTATTTCCATCTTGGGCGGTGGCAATCAATAATGTCCCCTTATACTTACCGTATAAATGTGTACCGTCCACCTGTATGACTGGTTTGCACCATTTTAACGCCTCAACACATTGACTAAAGGTCCAAAATGTACGTTGAAACACCCAAATCCCATTAATAACCCGCCGATTAACAATATACGGTCCATCTTGAATATTATAAACAGATCCCGGGGCAAATTGCAACATGTACTCAAACCATCTTGGTAGGAAGGCATATGACTCTTCCCAATCACCGTAAATCCTAGCTATTGCTTTTTGTTTTGCCTTCCATGCCTTCCTGTACGAAACATGATAACCAAACACTGCAATCACCCTTTCTTGTATCATGATCACAGGTACCGAAGGTGATTCCTTGACCATGTCTGCAAAAAGTGTACACTAGGAATGTTATTTATGTTCACTAATACACAAATAAATTCACAAAATATCAAATAGTATTGTACATTGTACCTATTATGGCCTCGTAAATAATTTTAGAATCAAGTTGTTTGTGATCTTGTGAGAGAATTGTGCTCACACAACTATGGTTTCCAAACCATTTAGTTACCACCCAACTGTAGCTATTCTTCGGTTTAATTGCTCTTACTCTCCAATCGCAACCTTGTTCGTGATTCTGACATTTCATTGAGAACTTGGTTGTAGTACTCTCAACCACTTGAGCTTCATGATGTTCCTTCATGCAATAATGTTTTATTGCGGCTTGCACATCATTCTTGGACCCGAACTCTTGTTTCGAATATAATATATCTCCTTTTGCCCACAGACCCTAGCTCAAGCCTTCCATAGCCAGTATATTCTCATGCGGGTAATCTTCATCAACAGCCTCATAATGGGGAATGTCATTCCAAAACGGTGTAACATCTGTATATTCACACATAATACAATTTATGTGAAAACAAGGAAATTAACAAAATAATTTAAATAATAAAAAAACTACGTAACTAACTTCAGACATGCCTCGCATAATATACATTGCTTTTCTTTCACCACCAAATCTCAATCCGTTTGCAACAATATTTTTAGAACCATTATAATATACAAATGACCGAATTTGATTCATTTTTTGCAAAAACAAAAATGAAGAAACTGAATGAGGGAGATGGAGGACGAAGGGAACTGCAGATAGATGAAGCAAGGAGTGAATGAGGGAGAATGAGTGAATGGTGTGTGAGGGGGAAGGGGGCAGCAATCACCTAAATAGAGGAGGGGGGTCATGGGTAGAGAGAATTGGGGGGGGGGGTTCACGGATGGTGAATTTGGGGGGGTCCACACGGGCTGGGGAATTGGGGGAAGGCGCAGGGGTGGGGCCACGGTGCCAGTGTATTGACGCCTAAAGAGGCGTCAGTCAGAGGACGCCTCTGAAGGCGTCAGTCAACGGACGCCTCTTTAGGCGTCAGTTGACTGACGCCTTATGCTCAGGTGGCGTCCTCTGACCGACGCCACCTGTCAAAGGCGTCAGTTTTCTGACGCCGTCAGAGGCGTCAGTCAACTGACGCCTTTGACTGCCTTATTTTGGAAAATTTTATCCAAAGTGCTCCGTTTAGGTATATTTTTTGTTAAAAGTTGCTATTTTGATGCTTTTCCCATATATATATATATAAGCAGTGGCGGAACTCTTCAATGGCGAGCTGGCCTTCTAAAATTTGTTAAAATATATGTATATATTATATAATATTTTATTTTGACCCCAGCTAATCTTTTATCAAGGTCCCAGCTAGTGGCAGAGCCATGTTATGGCCAGCTGGGGCCTTGACCCTAGCTGGTCTTCTCTTATCTTATGTATTTATATGTATGTGTTATATAATATTTTATTTTGGCCAATAATTTGGCCCCAACTAATCTCTTATCTTTTCTATAACTCTCTTTTTTATTAGGACAATGTTTAGTTCATTACTCATTGGGTTGTGAGAGGAAAGTAAAATTATTGTTTGAGATACCTACTTCAAAAGGTTAGTATCATCTTATTTCCAGCGCTGTTCATCTTCATTTTAAGGGCTAAATAGGTACTCAAAATCACTTCTTCTCACATAACTTCTTTTATGAAAGTTATTGATCTATGTATTTTTCTCTTTCTAATGAGGGTAATATTGTGTTGATTAGTAAAAATTTTGGGGTTATGATTTTGGGAGAGTCTTGAGTTTTGAAAATAGATGACTATATATATGTAGATGATGATTAATAGCTAATTTTAATCGGTTTGGATTTATTATTTGGTTGTCTTATGATTTTATAATGAATTTCTCTTTAAAAAATATATTATAATAGGTTATTTGCTTAGCTGAAATAGAATCAGATTTGTATGTTTTTTTTTAAAAAATATTTTGTGGGGTTCATATTATATTTTTTTTATTTTCTCCAATTATATTGTTTTGAGGTAGGTGGAATGCGCATTTAAGTGTTAGTTTTGTGGATTGAATAGTACTATAATAATTAATGTTTAGTGACACAAGATACTAATTAACACTTACATCAATATATATTATGGGTCACCAAATTTGTTGTAGGTTAAAAAAGATGAGTAAAGATAAACAGAAAAGTATAGATGTGTGTTCTTTAAGAAGAAAATAATTTTAGAAAGTGATATTTCTAAAAAGATAATTTTTGAAAGTGATGCACCTTTTAATAAGTCTCTTTTCAAATGCCATAGAATTTTTGTTTACTATGTTATCTTTTAATTTATAATTGTTGGTTATTATTTATTTATATTTTCAATGTTATGCGATATTATTTAGTAAATAGTTTAATATGTTTATTTTTTGGCCCGGGCTAAATTAACTTCCTGATTCCGCCACCGTATAAAAGTGAAGGAAAAAGTTTGTCTTGCATGGGTATATTTATGCAGCTGAACATGGAATGAAAGAGGGGAAGAATCACCATATCAACACACACACACGTTGCAACCTTTGGGGAGAAAAAAAAGACTTTGTTGTGTGTTGAGTTTGTGTGTGTGTGTATATCAGATATAGTTTGAGTATTGATCAAATCCAAAAATCTAAAAAACTTGCTGATATAATTACTTGTTGTCTGATATATATATATATATATATATATATATATATATATATCAAATCCAAAAATCTAAAAAACTTGCTGATATAATTACTTGTTGTCTGATATATATATATATATATATATATATATATATATTTATTTATTTATTTATTTATTTATTTATTTTAGCAGGAAGCATATTTTCATGGTGTTCATATTTATTAAACTAATTGCAGAAAAATAATAATAAAATAAATAATAAAATAAATAGTAATAAATAATATTAGTATTAAAAAAGGGAACAAATATTAAAGGGAATTATTAATAAATAATATATAGAAAGGAGAATTAATAGTTACAATGGTCTCACTAATTTTTCAGTCCCGTCTTAATGTGCCCACTTCAAGCATTTCAAATATATTATTATTAAAATTTGTATATTTTTAATTTTATGAAATTATAAGTTATGATTTTGATTATGTAGAGTTTTGGTAGAGTTATTGATGGTTAGTAAATTGGTTGTGGTAGATTGATTTTTGGCGTATGTTTGAGCTCTTGGATTAGGAGCAGTGTGATAATAGTTAACTTCGACGAGAGGTAACCATTTTCCACTTGTTATGTGTATTGATATGTATTTATGAGTATGTTGTGAAATAATTATGAATATTTTAATAGAAATTTCCTTGTGGAACCTTATGATTTGAATTGTGAAATATATACATATATTTATTTATGTATAAGAATTGAGAATTGAGATATTATGACATGGTTATGAAAATTATTTAAATAACATTATATGAATGTGAAAATCTTGGAAAAATTCTTGTTGAGTTATTTATTATGATAATTATGGAAAGGGTTGAATTGGGAAGAAATTGAGTAGTTTATTCCACCACGTGGTGAGGCTTCCATTGGTGCACGATGTTTGGCTTTCTATTGTCACATTTGTTTAATGAGGGACTGACTCACTAGTTCAATGAGGGCTTGCGACACCCCACCAGTTCAATGAGGGGGAAAGACCTACGATCTTGGACATGTGCTCTGGGGATTTTGGCCAGTCCTCATAATGTGACCAGTGAGATTTTGAGTAGCCAGTAACATGGTTGGTACTTAGCCCATGGGTTTAGTCGGCAGAAATAAGGCCGTTCGGTTGGATTGATGGAGGGCAACTTGAGAATTGTGTTAATGAAAACTGTAATACAACATTCATGATATGAAAGTTTGTAATGTGTATATATTAGTAAATTATACTTTTAATACCATGGTTATATATATTGTTCCACTTGGCACTTCATGAGCACATATTAGTATGTCTAATAAGTTGGATTGATGGTTACCAACATTTTTTCAGGTGATAGTTCCAGTACGGGTTTATCAAGGAAAACCTCAGAAGCTTAGGCTACTTCTGCCAAAAGTAGTGCTTCTGTCTTTTTAGTTTATGTTGGATGATTGTATATTGCCACGTTAAGGCTCATTCTGCATGCTTTGATTTATTTTGGATATTTTGATTAATGATGAAGTATTATTACGTTATTGATCTAACTATTATATAGTTATTATGTTAAGTAAAATGGAGGATGTTACAATCTTTCCCTGACAAATGATGAAATTTTTTTGACACTGTGAAATAAAGACGGAAATTAATGCAATTGAAGTGAAGGTGTTAAAGATATACCTTGAGGTGGATAGGGGAAATTCATAGTTGGAGCAAAGATAGCAGTGTAGAACACAGGAGTGTCATGTGAAGTACCCTCCCATCCTGCCAACACAAAAGTAAAGCACATATCTCAATCACATACGATCATGATATTCTGTGTTAGATATTTCTTTTTTTGCAATATATTTGTCTTGTTCAAACTATTTGACCACACACCTGATGTGAGTTCCATCAATTGATTCTATTGTATCTTTGAAGTATGAGTAATATCGCAGATCATTACATATTTTTAAGTGACTGTGATGAAACTTTGGATCAAGCGATTTGATATTTTTTGTGGATAGATTGACACAAGCATATAAACCCATGTGAAAAATCCTACTGACAATTTCTCCTAGATGTTGAAATCGTTCTTGTATAATTATATTTTCTTGTCCATGTCCAACTGTATATAAGAACATGCCAACCATTTTTTCAACTCCTATGTATTTAGTGTACCGTAACCCATGTTCTACTAATTTAGAACATAAGTGAAAGAAGAAATATTTTTCCACTCAATTTTCATGACATATTGTATCATGGTCTTGCAATACCTCTTTTACCCACATTGCTCATGTTTGTTTACTAGTTCTACGTGGCTCTTTACAAACATAATGCGTGATATATTGAGCCATCAAGACACTGATCTATTTGTACTCTGTGAACTCTTCGTCTAAAAGAGAAATTTGTAGGGACTTTTTTTTGTTCACGAGACAATCCTACTTCCTTCATTCCTTCCAACATAACCTCATCACTCGAACTTTCCATGGATAATGTAGCCTGTGTGATGGTCAATATTTTACTGAATCAATAACAATTAAATATGTTGCAAGTAAATTCACATGATATAGCAGAACATGCTAACATCATTAGTGTCATAAAATATAGTTGTGTCATATAATATACAAAAGTACTATCATAACATTCATAAGGTTAATCATATCATTAGAAGTACATATAATCAAGTTTGGTGCTTTGGGGGTTCCTGAAGTGAAGGGGTGTTACAGGCATGGTGCCGCAACCTCTGTATTAAGGCACATTGATTTCCTTTTAGTCCACATTTGGTGCATCATCATGTTACAACATTGCATGCAAAAGTCATTGTCATCAGCAATTTTCAGAATGGTCAGTAATTCAGCTACAACGTCACTCATTGGTGCATCATTATTGTAGATCATTTTAGGGGCATCTGCTCTATTTTGAGTTGTGGTAGCTATCATCCTAACAACATCTGCTATTTGTTTTGAGGATGTATTTTTTTGCTTTTTTGATGCATTTGACCCTTCACCCAGATTTCTCTTCCCAATGGTTCTTGAACTTCTAGGTGCACTAGGTTGAATGTTTGTTGTCAAGGTTATGCCTTCCAAATCCATTGGCACCTGCACACTATCTCCAATATTAGCACCTTGAAGCTCTTTCTCATTATCACCTGAGCCTTCTCCTAGGTCTATTGTGGGTCGATACACATCCTCTTTGTCATCAACTAGTGACATCCGTTGTGTTGAAGATGGTGTGAACATTTTCTCTCCCGATGCCATAACATCCTTGAATAATATTTATAATTCTTTGACAAACTCCATGCCATTGTACCTATACTTCACATTCGGAATTCTGCTGCATGTAAAAAGTAACCAAAATCAAAGATGTATCTAAAATAATAGTAATAATAAGAACAATACATATTAAAGCTTAACAGTTTTGTACCTTTATATTCCTCTCCCACTACTCATCTTTTGCAATAACCAAGATCCGGCTAGAGAAGCATGCTTTTCCGGCACTACAACAGAGTCAAAGATCCGGTCAAAGAAGCATGCTTTTCTTTTTCTTTTTTCTTTTTTTTTTTCCAGCACCACAACAGATTCGCGGCTAGAGAAGCATGCCTTTTTGGGTAACAAACAAATCGCAAGAAGAAATCACCAGAGAGGAAAATTGAATCGAAGATCAGGCGAGTTTCGGGATTAGAGAAGGAGAGCCAACACCACACAACTCAAGACGGCAGAGATCAGACAACAACACCTCCGACCAGAGAACCAAGGACAGACACCAATGAGTTTCAACGGCGACGCAACGCTATCTCGGTGCATGCAAGATACGAGACCAGATCCAAGGATCATACTTTTTTCATTGGCTAGTGATACTTTGAGACAGGGTATGAAGAACAAATCCGGAGGTGAGACTTGTATATAATAGGAAATAGATTGTGCAACATAGGTGTGAGAATTAATTTTTCATTCAATGCTTACTGAGACCCGACCCGGTAATGAAGAAGAGCAGAGGAGGTAGCTCACGTATGGTAGGAAAGGACTGTGCAAGTTGAGACCCAATAATGAAGAAGGGAAGAGGAGGTAGCTTGCATCATCAATAACATAAAAGATAAATGAAGGAGTGGGGAATTAATGCAGCAAACGGTAGAGTTGGACACTCTCCAGAAGCTGCAAATTTCTGCTCCTCTCATAAGTTGCTTTTTTTTTTTCAGATAAACCCATTCGTTTGTGATGTTAATCTAACACCACTGCAGTGGACCGTTCACTTCCCCCAAAAATGTGAAGCTTTGCCCTTTTTATAAAAAAAATAAATAAATAAAAAATAAAAATAAAAAAAATAATGCAAACAATGAGGCTGCCCTTTTTAAAAAAGAACAAAAATTTAGGATACTAGCGGGTATTAAAAAGATATTTCAGGATACGGGAGTGGCTACGGTTCACTGCAGTGGACCGTCCACTTCCCCCAAAAACGTGAAGCTTTGCGGAAAAATTCATTTCAGGGCCCTTTTAACAGGGAAAAACTCAAAAAAGGCCCTACGATTCTGACAATCGCCTTTTCTGGGATTGTCAGAATCTTGAGTGAGTTGTTAACGGGGCTGATATAGTTGTTCACGGGTAGGTCATTAACAACTAAATCAGTACCATTAACAATACTTTGTTAACAACTAAATCAGTACCGTTAACAACTATATCAGCAGTGGCGGAACCAGGAAATTATTTTAGCCTGGGCCAAAAAATAAACATATTGAACTATTTACTAAATAATATCGCATAACATTGAAAATACAAATAAATAATAACCAACAATTATAAATCAAAAGATAACATAGTAAACAAAAATTCTATGACCTTTAGAAGGAGACTCATTACAATGTGCATCACTTTCTGAAGTTATTTTATTCTTAAAGAACACACATCTATGCTTTTCTGTTTATCCTTACTCATCTTTTTCAACCTACAACAAATTTGGTGACCTATAATATATATTGTTGTAAGTGTTAATTAGTATCTTCTGTCACTAAACATTAATTATTATAGTACTACTCAATCCACAAAACTAACACTTAAATGCGCATTTCACCTACCTCAAAACAAAATAATTGGAGAAGATAAAAGAAATATAATATGAACCCCAAAAAATATTTTTAAAAAAACATACAATTCTGATTTAATTTCAGCTAAGCAAATAACCTATAATAATCTATTTTTGAAGAGAAATTCATTATAAAATCATAAGACAACCAAATAATAAATCCAAACCAATTAAAATTAGCTATTAATCCTCCTCTACATATATATAGTCATTTATTGTTAAAACTCAAGACTCTCCTAAAATCATAACTCCAAAATTTTCACTAATCATCACAATATTACCCTCATTAAAAAGAGAAAAATATATAGAATAACTTTCATAAAAGGAGTTAGGTGAAAAAACGTGATTTTGAATACCTATTTAATCCTTAAAATGAAGATGAACAATAGGATATAAGATGATACTAATCTTTTCAGTAGGTATCTCAAACAAGAATTTTATTTTTTTCTCACAACCCAATGAGCAATGAACTAAACATTGTCCTAATAAAAAAGAGAGTATAATTATAGAAAAAATAAGAGATTAGTTGGGGCCAAATTATTGGCCAAAATAAAATATTATATAACAAATACATATAAATACATAAGATAAGAAAATGTCAGCTGGGGTCAAGGCCCCAGCTAACCATAACATGGCTCCGCCACTGGCTGGGGCCATGATAAGAAATTAGCTGGGGCCAAATTATTGGTCAAAATAAAATATCATATAATATATACATATATTTTAACAAATTTTAGAAGATTTTGAAGGCCAGCTCGGGCCAAGGCCCCAGCTGGCCATTGAATACATCCGCCACTGTATATCAGCCACGTTAACAACTCACGTAGATTCTGAAAATCTCAGAAAAGGGCCTATGGCCTTTTCTGGGATTGTCATAATCTTGGGGCCTTTTTTGAATTTTTCCCTGTTAAAAGGGCCCTGAAATGAATTTTCTCAAAAAAAAAATTAGGGTACTGACGGGTACTAAAAAGATATTTCAGGATACTGACCAATACTGAAAAAATACTTCAAGATTATGAAGTATTTTTTCAGTACCAGTCAATATCCTCAAAAAAAATTTAGTAGCAGCCAGTACCCTAAATTATTTTTTTAAGATCATTAAGTATTTTTTTAGTATCTGCCTGTACCCTAATTTTTTTTTTTTAAAAAAAAAGGGCAGAGCTTCACTGTTTAGGTAAAATAAATAAAATAATAATAAAAAAGGGGTAGAGCTTCACATTTTTGGGAGAAGTGGACGGCAGTGGAGTGGACGGTAGCCACTCCCCTAAAAAATGCACTTTTTCCCCAACCATGCTTTTGCTCCACGCCACTGCACTTTTAAGGTGTTTAAACACCATGACAAACAGGTTAGTTCATTTTGGTTTTATTTCAAAGCTAACCCTTTGAATACATCTAACAGTCTAACACATAGCAAATTCTGAGCAAACCCGATTCGAGCAGCAGTATTATTTGCTAAATTAATTACAAATATAAACTTCGTTTGTAATGAAATCCCATAATTTAACATTATTTTTTGCTTGAGCAAGCTGGTGTACAAACTTATCATATACATTTAATTATAACAATGAAGAAACATCTAAAACATGATTCTGCAATTTCAAACTACATAATTAAATATCAATCGATGTGAATACATTATTTCCTTGCCCTGCATGAATTAACTATACAACTATTGACAACTGATCAACCTTTACAAAATCACCCTGATTTTTTCAACTATCTGAAATTGCGCCAAGGTAATTCCACAATGGCAGGTGCCAGGGCCAGTAGCAATAATGGTTATCAAGTACATTCCCATAATTTTTCATATCCCGAGGTCGAACGATGGGCTGGAAAGGTGAGGATCGTGCAAGTGAGATTGAGGTATTGTATGTGTATCTGGTTTCTGAGCTGATAAATCTGATTTTTGTTTAAGAAGAGAAGCTGCTTGAGCCTCCAACTCATCAAGATCAATATCATCAAAAATGTGATCATCACACAGAATATCCTTAGTTGCATAAGTATCCATAGGTTCTTCATTTGATTGAAGTGCAAATTCCTGCTCAAGATTAGCACTTGGAAATCCGACTCGATGAAATGACAATTTTCTTTTTCGACTTCTCATTTGTGTCGTGGTTTCAATGGAAAAACTACTTGAAGGTGTGGCTTCTGAGGTGATTTGGTTGACTTCAACTGATTGCAAATTCTTGGAAGCTGACTGATTTGTTGGCTCAATGTGAGGTGTCTGAAGATGTCTTGGTATGCTGCCAGAAGAAACCCCATTATCACAAATTATAGTCATGGATGACACATAGTCTGGACTAAATGTAGCAGAACTGTTGGTCCCTCCTCCAGCTGGTAGTTGACTGAGCAAAGAACGCCTGCAACATAGTTTCAGTCATACATCTTTTACAACATTAAGAGTTAATCAGGAAATTTTGAAGAGATAAGAGGTCTGATCAATGCAGAATAGAAAATGATAACATAAAATACAGGAAAGCATTTTTCTCTTTCCCTCTCCCTTTTCCTTTCCCAAGCCCAGAATTCATACCAAACTGGGCCTTCATGGAAGGCACTCCCTCTTTTAAATTTCATGACAAAAGAACCAATATATACTCTAACGGAAATTTTAAACATATTGTTCTTTATATGCTTAAATTTTAACTAGGCTACAAAAGCTCATTTAGATGTGTTAGTTTTGAAGAAACAATTTTGGGATAATAACAATAGAGTTTGGAGAGTAAAGAACCATTCCACAATCCTTGTTTTGAGAAATCTTCACCAAGCAACCTTATTTTATTAATAGTATAAATTTTAAAAAAATAAAACGAAAGAAAGCAAGAAACCAATGATAGTTGGATCAGTTGTCATGCATGCATATCTACCGACTGCTTTTCACCATAAAGCCAAAAAAAATAAGTACAATTTGAAGGGAATACAACAACAATAACAACAAAGCCTCATCCCACTAGATGGGGTCGGCACAATTTGAAAGGAAATAAAAGGGAAAAATAAGAACCTGTATATCGCCATCATGTCTATTCCACTAGCTCTAGACTGAGTGGCTGCTGTAGGGTTCATCCTGTCATCTATGAAACTATCCATTGAACTGTCATCCTCACCGTCTTCATCATTAGAAACATCAGCTTCTGAAGATACCCTAAAGAAATTGAGCAGCTCATAATATATACTACGTATAATCTTTCAACAAAATCTAGCACATCATATGCAGATTACATTCATTAGTGATTATATCATATAAAAGATCATGAAATCGGCTGACAGCAACATTTAATGAGTCTAAGCATGAGCTTACTCAGCCTCGTCGTCAATGAAGACTCTGGCATTGTGCAATGATTTCCTTCTACCTAAAATGTAGAAAAAAAAAACAGATTAAGTTCACCGTAATACTCATATAAAGTTCAATTATAAAACATGCTGCCACCAGTAAAGCTTTTTCCATCGACATAAATGTTAGCTAATGTCAAAATTTAGCAATTCAATTTTCAGGGTAGAATTCAAAACATTGATAAAGAATAAAGATGAACGCAACAAACATTAGCAAAAGGTTACCTACCTTGGCCATGTTTTTTGTGTGTAGAATCAGGGGTTGATGAAATTTTGCCAAGTTTTTCTGTCGAAACAACATGATCCTTCCTTCTTTTCTCTTTCCTATGACGCCTACCACCATCAATTTTACGCAACCTTTTAAATTTACATGCAGGCTTGACACTTTCAGCAACATCTCCACAACATAAAGGTGATTCTTCACTAAAGCCTCGGTTTGTAATATCTGCAAAAGGATTTTGGCCTTCCTCCACTGTAGGAGAATTAAAGACCTGACCTCTTCTAATTGCACAACTCTTCCGTTCGAATAAAAGGGTTTGAGTTTCATCATTATTAGCAGAACCAATAGATGCATTATTCACATCTGCGGCATCATCAATAATGACATTTTCATTTGCCCCTAAACTTGAGGTAATTTGTTGTTCCATCTGGAGATGAACAGGTGGCTCACAGTCCCGAACGACAAGCTGGCTTCTTGATAACCCTGCAAATTTTATTTATCTCAGAACAAACTGTTCAAAGACATAATTAACAGAGTTCTTATTTCACAACATTATTGAAAAAGCCATCTATGACCTGGAAGAAAATCACCCGTCTCATCAATGGGAGACTCTGGAACAAACCCACTTTCAATCAAACTGGTCAAACGGGGACTACACTGGGACTCGTTGATGGCATCATTGAATGCATCATCTGGCAACAAAGATATCTTGAACTGAGCAAAATCAGGTGTTCCACCATCACTATGTCCTTCAGTTGACATGACTGTCATAGCAGTTGGAGTGTCAGGAACTGTCTCTTCATCCTCATGTGTCTTCTCTTTATCTTTATCTAAGTCAATAAAACAAGATGACGGTATATCATCCTTCTTTGTGCAACTTGTACTAGGCGATCTCTGTTCTCCCACAAGATTATCAGGTGCAGTTAGATCAACAAAGTCTTCAGTTTGAATCCCTGAACGAGAGGAATCCAGCTTCAGGCAACTTACAGAGACCGGATTGCTTCCAATGGTATGTCTAGAGTGTGATTTGTTGTCCGAAAAGGACAGAAAAAATAATAACAAAGGAAAGGCATCTTGACTAGCAGACGTCTTTACCACTTCTCCAAAGTATAGTGAAGTTATTAGTTTACTGTTTACTCATCCATGGTAAGTTAAAATATGGAAAAAAATTATATAGCTGGAGGAATGAAAAAGCTAACATGTTTATATGATTTAGTTGGAGAATCCCTGGATGAGAAATTGGATGCTTTCGTGAAATAAATCACAACTAAATGGATAATGTAAGTAATACATTCATGCCTCAAAATAAAAGGGTCAATCCCCCACCCCCAAAAGAAAATGAAATTGTAATATGTTTGAATAATTTTGTTGAAATACAATCTGTTTAATTATGAGTAAACAAATGCTTGATGCTTCTATATGCAACCATAAAATATCTTAGGGAATCTCTTTACAGTCCAACAAAAATTAAGCAAATTGCAAGATTAAAAAAAATTTAAGGGGGAAACTAAAAAGGATAATCACAATTCTCATTACAAAATAAATTTGAAACAATAATTAAGATAATTATTCTTTTATTGTGTGTCTGTTCCTATAACATTATCTCTAACCATCTTTACAAATCCATAGTTAAAATTCTTGAGAAACTGAAACTGATATTACCTGATCTAACTTCATCAATCTTGTCCGAGTCGAATGCATTACTAACTTCTATACACAGGCCATCCTGAATAAAATGGAAAAGCAACCGTATTATAACTATATTGAATAAAATAAATAAATCACAAGTCTAGACAAGGTTGCAGAACCTGAAGATTGGAAGTTTTACTATTTCCTAAGAATGATGCTTGCCCTTGCAGCCGTTGCATCAAATCAATGAGCATTATTGCTCTGCACGAATGATTCACTTTATGTGTTCTAGAAGGATATGTCTGGATGTAAGGAAAGGCAATAAGAGATGGCTTCCATGTATTTTCACCAGTGGTGGGAAAATACTTCGCAAGTATATTACTCTCAGCAACAGTAAGTTTGCCAATGGATGAATGTATCTGAATAGAGTCATCTTTTACTTTCTTCTCACGGGAAACAAATTTCTCAATTGACAGCTCAACAAACTGAACCTCTGGTTTAAAGATGTGGGGAATCTACACAAATAGTAAGCAGGATTTGACCGTTATGGGTCAGAAACTGAAATTTCCATCAAGAGAAAACAACAAAACATGTGAAAGAGTAAGAGACATAAATGATGTCCTCACCATTCTGGGACTAGGATGAAAAGTGAAGCTATTTATGCCTCCATTTCGCATGTGTTTACTAATAGCCTTGCTCTTGGCTTGTTTCCGCAAGTATCCCTTCAGTTCAGTACCTTCACAAGCTAAAACTAGTAACAACCGTGAAGGAATCACTTGAACAAGCATTTAAGGGTCTGTTTGGTATGAGGATTCGGAGGGAAGGGGAGGGAAAATTTTTATGAATTGAATTTTTTTTAAAAAAATTTGTAGAAGTGGAATTACAAAATTTTAATAAAGATAATATGTAAGATAAAGGAGTATAAAAATTAATTAAAAACTTTTCACCCCACTTCTCTTGTTTTTTTTTAAATCCAACTCAGATTTTTGTTTTCTCTGCTCACTTTTCCTCCCCCTCCCCTCCCCTCATACCAAACAAGGCCTAAAGAAATTATTCACAGGATTTAGCAGAGGACATCCAATAATGCTTGTTTTATTCTCATCAGCAATAATTGCCAACAAACACTTTTGGAAACCAAAGGATATCAACTTGTCCATCATGCTTTCTTCCTGTTCTCCCCATGCGCTGAATCATTCTTAGTGGTGAGACATTAGCATCAAAAGCTACAACAAGATCAACTTCCATGATATCAAGACCTTCTTCACCAATGGATGTAGCAACAATGACATTGTAGGCTCCAGAACGGAATTTCTGTGAGTGAACGACATAAGTATATGCAAGAGCTGCAAAAATTATACCAAGTGGAATACATACCTGCAGCACTGCCTGTTGGACTTTTTGGGACTGACCTTTCATTGTTTTCCCTGGAATCCAGTACATTGAATTTTAATATGTAAGTGGCAGTTTCATTGATATATAGGTAAAACAAAGGGTAAGAAGGACGAAAGAGATCTCCCCAAAAAATGAAGATAAGGAAAAAAAAGGAAGCCGGTGATAATTGACTAATTTTATTATGTCAGAGAAAGTTCAAGCATTCATGATCATTACCGTTACAAGTATTTGTTAGCAGAGAGGCCAGAATTCCCTTTAGATGTGCGCTGCAGAATTAGTATTCAGCTTTGATCTTTTCAACAAGAAATTCATGCCTTTTCATGTACAACAAAATACAATCGAGCCTTCATGTTTAATTCAACCCCCCTCCCAAAAAAAATATATATATATCCCCCTAATGTTGCAAAGTGGCAATTATGGAAACACACATTTGATTTCATATCCCAATCAAGTTTTCTACATGGATAAACAAAATTATCATGATAAATACCTGAACTTTGACCAATAAACTGGGTAGCTCTGATTGGTTCCCCAATATTTGCTAGTGCATCCATTATATCCCTGAATATACATCACACCACCAGTAGCTTTTAAATTTTCAGTAAACAGTTTTCCTAATCATGCAGCATAAGACAATCAAATGACTTATTTTATTTTACCTCACACTTTCCCTATAATTTGAGAAAATAATAACCCTAGAGCTCTGAGGATCATTGGCTTCTGTAAACACATCCAACAAGTCATACATTAATAAATATTGTAACTATCAACCATTAACCAATATATTAATAACTAATTAACTAATTAGATAATTATTAAATAAATAACGATATAAACAACAACAGCAACAAATTCTAACAGCTAGCTTAACTTCAAAAAAAGCTATAGAATCACTTCTTACTGCAACTAAAATTAATTTATTAATTTATTCTCCTAAAGTTTCAACTTTTCATTTTTCTTACAAGGATTAACAATTGAAACTTCTTAAAGTTTGTGTGCTTGCTAAGAACTAACCTATTTGCTTTCCAACTAGTAACGCAAAAGCATTAGTTTTTTTTTTTTTTTTTCGTGAAAACAAATAGCACAACCGAAATACGAAACCCATGACAAGTAAATAGTAGTATATATTATATAGAATTTTGACACTTGAGAACAAAAACACTTCATACTGAAATGTTCCCGCAGTATTTCAAGCATTTTGGACAACTTGGGACTTGGTGCTCCATGAGATAAGTTTTGCTGCATTAACATCCTTGCTTTCAGAAATACTTCATTTTTACTCATATATTTTGCGAAAAATCTGGAAGAAGATACACACAATTAGAACCACCGAAGTTGAAGCATATAAAATAATATATAATAAGCAAAAATATTTTCCTCTTTTTTTGTTCCATATATCAGTTATAGAGATCATATAGAACTGTGGTCACGAAAGAAACGGAAAGACCTACCCTTGCTTCAATTTTCTTTCAAGCATCTCGTGCGCTGGCCTGATTCCATGACTTGAAAGTAGCTTATGGATGTAGTAAAGACTAATAAGAACACCAAAATAGCCCTCAACATCTCCATTGTTGACAATGGAAAGATCATGTGGAGGTGCTTGACGATACTTTTCCCGAATTTCAAGTAATTCACAAGGGCTCAACTGTAAGGCATTCAAAAGAGAAAGGAAATTTGAGGATTCCACCACATCATCATGCACTACCAAAATAGGAAATGTTAGTAGTAAACTACAAAGTACAAACTAAGTAGTGTGACACCTGAATAATGAAAGTTTAGTTAATCTTCATGAAAAAAATATCAGAGGTCTGAATTCAGTGTAATCATCTATGGACATATGCATAATAAACCATTTCATCAGTCTCTTATGCCCCCAGTTATAATTTAAATAGAATAGTCTCCACCAAGGCATTCATGCACATGCATTTAGAGAGGGACTCAGAAAAAATCAAGACCCACAACTTTTTTTCTCTTTTTTGGGGTTACTTTGGAGAGTTTTAACCTAAACATGTTCACACCCCGCTTTACCCATGCTCACTCATTATTTCTTTTTTTCTGTGTGTTTCTCTTCATATATTCTGTATGCATTTTTTTAAATGTAGAGATAGTTTATGGAACTTAAATAAGAGTAAAGCTATCTCAAAACAAGTGAGAATAATTCAAGGCAAAAACCATACAGTGCGGTAATCTCTATTCTTGAGAACCCCCATCGCTGAGAGCCGACCTACAATTGGGCGTATTACTTCCAAAAGCTGCTGGTTTATTTCTAGAGCATCTTGACCCATTGCAACCTGGTGGCATTTACATTTGTTACCAAGATATCAAGTAAACATCAGCTCGTGATTTTAAAATTCAGCTAAACAAAGCATTAGCTACCTGAATCAACTCTATCTTCCTTTTGTGAACATATGAAATAACATCAGGATCATTTTCATTGCGATATTCAAGTTTGGAGATGTGCAGATTATCAATGACTTGCTGAACTGTTTGCTGCTTTGCTGAATTATAACGTTTAGCATTTAGAATTAGAACTGATATCATAAATGACTGACTAAGAAATACAGTTATTAATCACTTACCTCCAGGTGTTGCAGTTAAAGCCAATATTCGCAGTTGCACTGGCACAGCCATTAACTAACAATCACAAAAATCACCATAGCTAGTCAGTCTTATTTTACGTAAAAGGAATGGATACATACTAGTCAGGAAGTTCAGAAGTAACTCACCTCACGAACTACTTCACAATAAGAGTAATTTCCCATTGCTCTGTGGGCTTCATCAATTACCAAACATACCAAGTATTTCACCAAACATTTACCTAAAACCAATCATGTTATGAATAGTGTTAGAATTAGGAAATCCTTCTACATTATTAGGATCCCTTGATCCTTGCCTTGATTATAGGATCTGATTCATTTCCTGATTCTGTGATTCTATTTTAGGAAATAGATCATTAGGTGTTTTATTGTCATTGATTGTATTTCTCATTCCTTCCCTTTTCTTCTCACCGTGTGTGCTCCTTTGTGAGCCTATATATATTGTAGCTTTTCCCTCATATGAATAATAACATATACAGAGAGAGTTTACACCTCTGAAAGTTAATATGGTATCAAAGCTTTGGACACCTGTCCGAGGCCTCAGCAAGCGAGAGAAACAGTGAGTGATGTGAGGGAGAGAGAAACAGTGAAGGGAAAGTTCTCCGGCGAGTTTAGGGTTCACTGTAGGCGGCGAGTTAGACTACACCGCTTACAGTGAACCCTAAACTCGCCGGAGAACTTTCCCTTCACTGTTTCTCTCTCCCTCACATCACTCACTGTTTCTACACCGCCTAGCCCAGAAGTACCGGAGGGCTCCGATCGGCAAAACCCAGAAATCCGGCGACAATCCGGCGACTCCACGACGGCGCGTGGGTTACACGCGCCTAATGAACACCGATGCTGTGACGGCGCGTGACGGAGTGTTTTCGACGGCGACTTCTTGTTTCGACCTCCTCCTCTGATTTCCGGTGAGACCCAGTGGTTAGTACATCCTCCGGTGACTTTTCTGAATTTTCCGGCGAACTCTCCGGCGAAAATTCCAGATTAGAGTCCTCCTACGTTCGGAACACTTCCCGGAACTTATCCCATGGGTTTTATGACCGGTACCGATTCTCAAACTCACAATTCCTCTTCTTCTTCTTCTTCTTCTTCCTCTATGACCATCAACCCAGTACCAAACAGAACCTCAGAGATGGCTTCAGAATTTACAGACCATCACATTATGGCTATTAGCCATAAGTTTAATGGTAGAAACTATCTCCAGTGGTCACAAAGTGTGCTGAGGTATATTCGAGGTAAGAGAAAGGAGAAATACATTACTGGGGCAGCCCCTTAACCAGCCCCTGATGACCCTAATTTTGACACCTGGTTTGCTGAAAACAACCAAGTCATGACATGGTTGTGTAATTCAATGACCTTGGAGATCAGTGAGGGTTATCTGCTTGCACACACGGCAAAGGAAATATGGGATGCCGCTAGGAGGACCTACTCCTCCCTTGAAAACACTGCTGCCTTGATTCACCTAAAGAGACAACTCCGGGATCTACGACAAGGTAATCAGTCAGTAACTGAATATTATAATGCGTTGCTGAAATTGTGGCAACAACAAGACTTGTTTGAGGTCCACCCTTGGGACAGTCTCAAAGATGCACAACTGTACAAACGAATTGTGGAAGAAGGAAGGATACACGACTTCCTCTTAGGCCTAAATGATGTCTTCGAGGAGGTACGGGGCAGAATCATGGGGCTGAAGCCACTCCCACAACTCTTTGACATGGTCAACTTTGTGCAATTTGAGGAAAGTAGGAAACTCTTGAACCGAAGTGGACCAAGCAACATTGAAAGCTCAGCTCTTGCAATTCAGGGACCATCTGGGGACCGCAAAACCAGTAAGTGGTGCAACTATTGTAAGAAAAAGGGCCATACTAAGGAAGAATGCTGGAAACTCCATGGAAAACCCTCCGGGGGCAAATCAAACTTCCAAAGTCACCTGACCACAGCTGGACCAAAGGTGGAGAGTGACAATCACCTGAGTCAAGAGGAGCTACAGATGTTTCGTAGAATGCTCGAACAACAGAATAAGTCTAACTCTGTTCCCAGCGTGAATCTTGTACAATCAGGTAATTCTATTATTGCCCTAAACGCTGTGATGACCAATGACGATACCTGGATTGTTGACTCAGGAGCTACAGATCACATGACCGGTAACAAAACTCTATTCCGTAACCTTAAACTCTGTCATGAACACCTCAAAGTAAAAGTTGCTAATGGTGTATTCACACGAGTTGAGGGTATTGGGACTGTTGCATTATCTGACCACTTGGCAATACATAACGTTTTGTTTGTACCGGAACTTACCGTAATCCGATCTCTGTAAGCAAGTTGACTAGAGGTCAAATATGTCGAGTGATCTTTGATGATGGTTTATGTGTGTTTCAGGATTTAAGAACGAGGAGGACGATTGGGACTTCTAGAGAATGGGATGGATTGTTCTACCTTGAAGGGTCAACCTCAAAGAATAAAGAAAAGAGGAAGGCAAGGCGAGTATTGGTTAGCTCAAACTCACGGAATAATGATATATTGTTGTGGCATTGTCGATCAGGCCACCCTAGTTTTGATTATATGAAACATGTGTTTCCAAATTTATTCAATAAAAATTCTGTTCCTTTTCATTGTGAAACTTGCCGATTTGCTAAACAGACACGATCCTCCTATCCCAAACAACCCTATACTCCCACCTCCCCATTCACATTGATTCACAGTGATATCTGGGGCCCTGCCCGAATAGCTACTCTCACTCATACCAGGTGGTTTGTTACCTTTATCGATGATCACACTTGCACCACATGGGTTTATTTAATGAAAGACAAATCCGATGTCGCCAAAGTCTTTCAAAACTTCTATACCTTTGTACAAACCCAATTCAACACGTCCATTAAGGTACTTCGAAGTGATAATGTCAAAGAATACATGAGCACAACCTTTAAAGAGTTTCTTGATCGTCAAGGAATTCATCACCAAACATCTTGTCCTTACACCCCCCAACAAAATGGGGTAGCCGAACGGAAAAACCGTCACCTGTTGGAAGTAACCCGTGCCTTGCTAATGGAACGGAATGTTCCCACCATATTTTGGGGTGATGCCATCCTCACCGCGGCTTATCTCATTAACCACATGCCTTCTAAAGTTCTCAAATACGATACCCCAATTCAAAACCTCCTGAAATTATTTCCAAATTGCCCCCTCATCAATTCCTTACCTTCCAAGGTGTTTGGGTGTGTTGTCTTTGTTCACAAAAAGGAGGGTAACAAATTTGGTGCTCGCCCTGACAAGTGTATCTTCCTTGGCTACTCCTCCACTCAAAAAGGGTACAAATGCTACTGTCCCTCTTCCAAGAAACTCATTGTCTCCGGGACACAGTTTTCTCGGAAGAAGAAGCTTATTATCCTAAATTACCCATTCAAGGGGAGTATTCTGATATTGAATGGCTAATCTTGGATCGATCTAATTCCAACACCTCAAAGTCACCTGATACATCATCTGAACCACCTAACCTCATAGCCTCTCTTGACTCACTTGCTCCCACAAACCAGCCTAACACATACATTCCATCCCAACCCGAATCCAATGAACCGGAAACACATGTTGAGATCAATTCAGGGATGGATGCGGGAGCACGACAAGAGATAGAGACTGGACCAGACACTGGTAGAACTATCTCTCCCATTCAAAGGAACGACCATGAATCCAATCCGGGATTAAATCCTGAAGAATCGGGTTGGCCTATTGCCTTGAGAAAAGGGGTAAGATCGTGTACTAAATATCCTATTCAACGATTTGTTTCATATGGTAATCTGTCTGCAATAATGCAAAGTTTTGTTGTTAACAGTGCACAGATAACCGTTCCAAATACATTTCAACAAGCTATGACTGATCCAAATTGGAAGCAAGCTGCAGAAGAGGAATTGAGGGCACTCAAGGAAAATAGAACATAGGAGATCACGACTCTTCCTAAAGGAAAGAAATCAGTTGGATGCAGGTGGATCTTCACTCTGAAATTCAATCCCGATGGCAGCATCAACAAATACAAGGCGAGACTTGTTGCAAAGGGATATACCCGAACGTACGGGATCGACTACCAGGAGACATTTTCTCCAGTGGTCAAGTTCAATACCGTTCAAGTATCTTGTTATCACTTGCAGCGAACTTGGATTGGTCTCTATACCAACTGGACGTGAAAAATGCATTCCTGAATGGCAACCTAGAGGAAGAAGTATACATGGAGATTCCAGATGGATTTTTAGCTCCTAATAACTCTGTGTGTAAGCTAAGGAAATCATTGTACGGCCTGAAACAATCTCCTAGGGCATGGTTCGGTAGATTCACCAAAGCAGTAAAAGGGCTTGGATATACTCAGGGACAAGCTGATGACACATTGTTTACCAAACGTGTTAACGGCAAAGTCACCATATTGATCGTCTATGTTGATGACATAATCATTACGGGGATGATGAAGAATCCATGGCTCAACTAGCCAATCCAGAGAGATACAGAAGACTTGTGGGAAAATTGATATACTTAACCCACACACGTCCTGACATCAGCTATGCAGTTGGAATAGTAAGTCAGTTTATGCATCAGCCCCAAGAAGAACACATGGCGGCCGTCCACAGAATTTTGAGCTACCTAAAGCTTAATCCTGGAAGGGGAATATTCTTTAAGAAAGGTACTACCAGGAACATAGAAATCTACACTGATGCAGATCATGCAAGAGATAGAGAGACCAGGAGGTCAATCTCGGGGTACTGTACATACGTGTGGGGAAGCATTGAAATGGTCAAGAACCCAGTATATCATGATAGAACCAAACATGTTGAGATAGACAGACACTTTATTAAAGAAAAGATTGAAGCAGGCATTATGACACTATCTCACATAAGTTCTGCAGACCAAATTGCAGATGTCCTAACTAAACCACTCGGTCGAACGAAGTTTGAAGGATTTCGTGGCAAGCTGGGATTGATCGACATATACTCTCCAGCTTGAGGGGAGTGTTAGAATTAGGAAATCCTTCTACATTATTAGGATCCCTTGATCCTTGCCTTGATTATAGGATCGATTCATTTCTGATTTCGTGATTCTATTTTAGGAAATAGATCATTAGGTGTTTTATTGTCATTGATTGTATTTCTCATTCCTTCCCTTTTCTTCTCACCGTGTGTGCTCCTTTGTGAGCCTATATATATTGTAGCTTTTCCCTCATATGAATAATAACATATACAGAGAGAGTTTACACCTCTGAAAGTTAATAAATAGAAATGGTAAGAAATATAAAACATGTGATGAAAATGGTAGGGTACGGATTATGGGAAGGTTAAATGTGAATGAGAATGTAAAAAGAACTCGGGAAATAAAAGGAAAATAGATTTACTCTGTTTCTAAAGAGAAGCAAGGATCTCACTAACTCTTTAAGAACAGTCTCTCTGAAATAGAGAGTAGGCAAGAATCTCACGTCTTCTCTAAATCAGCCCACATCCTTAATAGTAGATGAGCCAATTTGTAACTCATCGGACTATTAAAGTCCAAGGAGAATCTCCCGTACCAATTTACTCTTTGAATATTAGACATTTTATTGATGAGGCACTAGGTCTATTTATAATGATTTACAGAGGGTAGACTCCATTCAAAATATAAATACGAAATATATCTAAATCTAAGATTTAGATAACCAACAATCATAAATCCTAACAACTAAATCTTAACTAATAAGATATTCATCTTATTTCCTAATTCCTAAAGATAATAATAAAAGATAATATCTAATAAGATATTCCTCTTATTTCCTAATTGCTAAAGATAATAATAAAATAATAATAAAAACAGACTCAATTAATTAAATATTAATTCCTAAAATTTCTAAACTTTCCACAACTTCATTATCTCTCGCTAATCCGGTACTCTATTAGAAAATAACAGAAAACTCACTGGAAAACTTGATAAGCGTTAGTAGTTGTTTGTTTTTGCACAAGCACACTAAGCCAACCCACTACAAGATTTAACAGTGCCAAACATCAACAGGATAATCCATCGATGTTATAACTAGATGGCCCTCACACTATAAAGCGTAGGGTCCACAGTTAATGACAAAATAATGAAGATTGGAGAATGACGAGTTTGTTGGTGAGGATATGATTTAGCATCCCGTCATATGGCTTATACAATATCGAAACTTAATAACAAATTAAATAGACAAAACTTCCATTGTTATAGATCTTTTGGAAAGTCACTTCGCTTTGGTGACACTTCAAGAATCCATGATATTTGTGCATTTTAGTTAACATGTTAAGTTAACATAATTGCTGCACATATATTTGAAAATTGTTAGTTTGAGAAGTAAATAGAAATTCCCTGAAGGTTAAGAACAGGATTGCTTGTACTCCATTAAGAAGTATCAAGGATTTAGGAAAGTCTTGTATGTTAAGAAGAGAGTTACTCTTAGTGCACCCAATGTAAAGGCCAAAGGGATCACGAATTGAAGATCATAGTAGTAAAGGCATAAATAGAGGTTGAGGAGTCATATTGCACACGGGCGGGCGCATCCATCATGAATTCTTTTACTGATATACTGTTGTCTCTTTTCTTGCTGTTTCTTAAACATTTTGTGAACCCAGTCTGTAGAAGGAAATGCTTTGACAAATATGAGTTTATATAATTTGAGTCAAAATCTTGAAGAGGGATAATAAATTAACCCTTGCTGAATTACGTAAAGCACAATGACACATTTTATTTATTCACTTCAAAATCTTCCATAAACTAAGTGGGTTTAATTACCAGTATACAAATCTTTTGTAAGCCAACTTAAGGGAAAAGGAATATTATTAACATGGGGACATGGGGACCACATGATCTTTGAACAAAACTGATTTAACGTTTCCAGGTGGTGTTTCATTACATTTTAAAGTTGGTTACATGTGCTGAACTTATGACTAGCAATTACACAGGTGTAGTTCAGTGTGTTTAGTTACATTTGAAAGTTGATGTGCTCAGATTTTTTTGGAAGTAAAAAGCCATTCCTTTGCTTAATAGGAGAGAGGCTGACCATGATCTGTGTGATGGAACATCTTTCAATTTTCACACAGTCCAATAGTGCATCTTCAACATTATGATCAGTTGATCACAATACTTTCAACATTCTTTCAGTGAACCATGCATCTTGCTTTCAAAAGGAAAGTTGAAGTTAGTCACGCTACTTATCTGCCACTCTGGTCTTATCCAACAGAGTTGGCATTCACAAACCTTGTAGTGGTTCTTGATTTATCAGTTTAAAGTTTTCATTGTAAAACATGGGCTAACAGCTGGTCAGGATGTGGTAAACAATAAGATAACATAAGTATCCAGAAAAAAAAAAATGAATTAATTTAAATTTCACCTGAATGAATATCTTTTTCCAACACTTGTGGAGTGACAAAGAAAACTCGTTTGGTTTTCCAAAAGCATGCTCTTTTAGCAGGACTTAGTTGACCTGTCATATCAATTGTCCACTCCTGCAATTATTTTCAACCAGATATACTTTAAATTTAAATTATATTAAAATCATTGAAATAGAAAATTACCCAAACAAAAACAGACAATTCAGCAAATCCCTAGGACAACTAGAAACAGTTCTTACTTGAGGTATTCCTACAATATTATGGCAAGCTTCTATCTGTTGCATCACGAGTGGCCGAGATGGAGCAGTGAAGACAATTTTTCCTGATGAGAAATGACCAGCATAAAAGGACATGAATGCTCCATAGTATAGCTTCCCATTGAACTAAAACACTAAATTGTGTAAATAATTAATACATAAGCGTTCAACTTGAAAAATCTCTGACCAAAGAAGTGGCATAGAAACATCATTTTGCATATTTAAAGCTATACTTCCTTTTAGCTAGCTTTCCTGAACTTCAATTACTTTTATGACGAACATGAAGTGCAACACATACACCAAAATAAGTAAAATTCAACTTTAACGTGTGTTTGTCGGAATATGAAATTCTAACAAAACAAAACAATCAAACTAATACTGACATACAGGACAACGACAACATGCCTTATCCTACTTCGTGGGAGGATGGGTGGGGGGTGGCAATCAACTAGTGAAGAACCACATCTGAGTTCTTGCTCATTTATTTACGGGTGAGAAAGAAAGGTATGTGTGCAGTCAAAAATGGTCTCAAAGGCTAACCACATGATAGAAATATATAAGGATATTATCATAGGACAAAAAAATGTGACTGAGCAGTGAGCATTGTCATATAAACAAAAACTAATTTAAGAGGGAACCAGAACCATTCAACACCAGTGATCTAGCTGGAAAAGTCAATGAAACAACCCAAATTTTTTTTTTTTTTTCCATACATCAAATGCGCTACTGAGATGCACATTACCTCGTGGAAACCATCGGAAATAGTTGTACATGACCACAGCAGCAATCAGAGTTTTCCCAAGTCCTGTAGGCAACGCTACCAATGTGTTTGAAAATATAGCAGATTTTGTTATAGCAAATTGGTAGTCACGAAGAGGAACATTGACTGCACAAGTTAAAATAAAGAGATTAATTGGGGAAAGAATAAAAAAAGTTTGAATATTGCATCTACGGATGATAACAATAGCATCACTTGCACTGTCAAACCTCAAATCAAAATCAAATGAGGAAAGATCACAAGAATAGGCAAAGATTTAAGCAGGTTTATTTCATGTTTGAGCTAAAAACTCTATATCAAGCAGATCAATTGTACTGGAATACATATCAAAAGTATGCTGAAGATTTGTATTGGTAAGAGTTCATCCCCATTGTCCTTTGCAACCTATAGGATTGCGCGACATCCATCAGCACAGCAGATTAAGACAATATGAAGTTAATTGAAAAAAGAGTGAAATTGACAATATGAAGTCAATGTAACCCATCCAAATGTTGATGCAAACCATGAAACAAACATATCGAGCCATAAACCACCTAAAATTTAGTATCATCAGTCGTCACAAAATAAACCATAAAAAAAGAAAAAGAAAGTAAAGCATCCCTAGCCACCGACAATGGACACCCACAGTGGCAAGTTGCAGTATAATCTGTCTACAATACAACCAAATACTGCGGCGACAAACAACTTGAACCTGGACAACTAGTTCCACAGCTCCAAGAAATTACCAACAGTATTATCCACTCACATGCGCTCATCACCCAAATGAAAGACAAAGGGAAACCAAACAAATTAGACCGGAAGAGAAATAGAAACCAATTTATCTGAACCTGGGTATATCCAAGTTTTGACTGCCTCAGTATCAACCTCATTGCAGCTCGCCCCTTCATCTCCTGCGAAGCAATCTTGCTCATTCTTGCCGATCTTGGGATCCTGAAGTTGAGGTCTTGGGGTTTCCTTCTTACCCAAAAATTTATCTAAAGTCACTTGCCGCGAATTGGAAGAAGTATCACCAACAAGTGAAGTGGAGGACTTCGTGGCTTTGCAAGCCACGTCGATTTCTCGTGCAGCAGCATCCCAATCGAACGCCTAAAGAGCAGAAGGAGAGGATGAGTCGGCGCGACGGCAAAGAGAGGAAGAAAAGGTAAGAGTAAAGATACTTACTTCGTCATCGTCAATGATTTCGTAAGGATCAGCGGAGGACATGGAAGAATGAAAACGATACGCAGGTATTGACGACGGAGACTCTTTGATGACCGCAGAGAGGAACTGAGACGTGAGGCGAAATTAGATATTGGCGGTAATATTTGAATGTCCATTTAAAAAGCGTCCATACAAAGATTTCATGGTCCATTTTAATATTGGTTTAAAAGATAATTTTGTCTCCAAAGTTTTCATTATGAGTAATTTTGTCCTAGAAGTCTTTTGGGAGCAATTTTGTCGTGGTTGTTATCTTAGTTAATTTTGACAATTAGTTGACCAAATATGTTAAAGTGACAGTTCACATGCCATCAACATTATTTTTGTTAAGGTACAAATTTACGCTAAAATTTCACGTGTCATCTACTTCATCTTTTTTAAAAGTTAGATTCAAAATTTTTAGAGTAAATTTGCACCTTAATAAAAATGACATGGATAACATATAAACTACCAGCTTAGCATATTCAATCAACCAACGGTCAAAATTAACTAAGATAACGGGCAAGGCTTACGGTCAAGGCAAAAGTGCTCCCTTTCTTACTCTTCTGGAAAAAATTTCCCTGTGGAAAACTTTCATGGCAAAATTGTCTTTAACCCTTAACTTTTGGAAAATCACTGTCAGGTCCCAAGGATCATAAAAAATTACAAAAAATTATCATATCAAATTCCCTTATCAAAAAGGTCCCTAAGGACTGCATTGATATTAATTCAGAATGTGAAATTAATTTGTTGCCCCCACTAAATAAAAAAGGAAAGGAACAAGAGGAGGAGTTGCCACACGTTTATTCTCATTCATGAGAAAGAAAAAACATAGTGTTGTTGGTCCAATGTTGAAGGCAAACAAGTGTAGTTTTCATGTCCTTGACAAAGCTTAGAGTTTGCAGCTTTCATATAATCTTAGTGGCGAAACATTGATTTTGTTCTTTTTTTTTTCTTCGTATGTTCGTTGCATCTGATTGAAGGGTTGGTGGAAGGTTGGAGCTTTGGGCTCATTAGTGAATTATCTGCTTGGACCTAGGTAAGTAATGCTAAGAATTTTCTAAAGATATCTATTGACCATTGATGGGTTTTCGCCATGGTTGATTAGGGTTAATAAAATTGTGCTATGTTTTTGGGTATGATAACAGAGGGATTGCTCTATTTTGAGTGGGAATAGTTGAATGTGATGAAGGTTTGTTTGCTTACAAAACGTTGATATGACATTAAAAAAAAGTGTTGTTAATGCGTGCAGCTATTAATATGATTGTTGCATTTGTTAATACTAAGTGTATGTTGCAAATTGTTATGATAGATGGCTAGTACTTTGGGGAAGAATCTATTATGTTTCTTTCATGTAGGGGAAATTTTTAAATGGTAGAGGAGATAAAAGTTAATATGTTGGTGGTTTGGTAAAAACAAGATGCATAAAGGAAGACACAACCTATAAGGAGTTTCACAAAATCATATCATATATAATTGAAAAAAAAGTAATGATTTTTTTCAAATTCCAAGTTACCCTTGATACATCTACATTTATGGATCTTGTAGATGATGAACGGGTGGATAATTTAATATAGTTTAATGAAGAATATGATCATTTTTATATTGAAGAGAATGGGAATAATGACAATACACAACCAACAATAAATGGTCAAATGGAAGAGCAAGAAGTGTAAATTTACTTGTTTTAAGAAATGTAATTTATTGCTATTTAAGTTGTGAATGGTGGCTCATACATTGTCATTACTAGCACTCTAACTTGTCGTTTCTTGCAAGATTGATCAATTGTTTGGAGGTGCAGCTGGATTGTCTGTGTCTCTACCTCCTTTATTCAAGTAAGGATTGTCTGTGCACTCTAACTTTGGCATGTTATACTCAAATTGTGCTAACACCCAGACTGGAAATGGATCATACCAAATGAAAGGATTTCATTATTGGAGAAAGACATATTTTTCCTAATAATGTGACCCCCGTCAAACGTTATAAAAATACAACATTTTACGCAAGTTTTCATATCAATTTGTGAAGAACAATCAACAAAAGATAATTGTGAAGTGCAAGATTGATGATTGTCCTTAGTACATGGGTGCATATTCATTGAGAGAACATCAAGATATCGAGTTTTTAACCATCAGAACATACAGAAGTGAACACATCCACCATGTGCAGGACAACTCCATTGTTTCTCATCCACCTAGGTCAAACTTGACATCATCAATTGTAATGGATGGTTTGAGGTGTAATATTGACAAGACTGCTAATGAAATTGGAGCAGCCTTGTATAGAGAGTATGAGGTACGAGTGAACTATCCTCAAGCATATAAGGCCAAAGAAATAGCATTGAGCGAATTACATACATGGTCGAATAGAAAACTTTTACATGGTAATTCTTTAAATATGAGACAGACTCATTGAATGAGATCCCGACATAGTTGCAAAATGGGAAGGATCATCTAACAATAGATTTGAGAGGCTATTTATTGCTTATGGTTGCTCGATTAAAGGTTTTATAGATGGTTGTTGACCCATACTTTATATAGATGGATGTCATCTTAGTGGCCCTTATAAGGGAACAATGTTGTCAGTTTGTGTATACGATGCAGACAATGAAATGTTTCCCATAACATATGTCATTGTTAGTGGTGAGACATGATAAATGGGCTTAGTTTTTATGGAATGTAAAAGAGATAACATGATCAATGCTGATAACAATTGTGTCAAATCAGAATAATGCCATTATTAGTGCTGTAAAAGAAATATTTGGCAACGAGATACATACTTTTTGCTACTGGCATTTGAAGGGAAATTATAGTGCAGAGTTCTTGAAGATCAATAAAGGTCGGACACATACCTCAAGGAATAGCAAGGAGACTACACACAATCTCCTTGATAGAATTGTCTATGCAAGGCTTAATGAGAACTTTACTAATGCAATGGGAAAATTCACGTTGTTTAATAGACAATTGGTACAATGGGTGGAAACTAATGGTGTTGTTGACCAATGGGCTCTTAGCAAGTTTCCTTTCAAGAGGTGGGATAACATAACCACTAATCTTGCAGAGTCGTTCAATGCATGTATGTTGAAAGCAAGCAAGCACATCGTGTATATTTTATTACATGACCATCGAAAGAAATTGACATGTTTAATAGACACGGTGTGCTTCCTCTCTTTCAACATCCATGCATTGAACGACTCTGCAAGATTAGTGGTTATGTTATTCCACCTCTTGAAAGAAAACTTGCTAAGAGCCCATCAATCAACATCCCTATCAATCTCCACCCATTGTGCCAAATGTCTACTAAACAAAGTTAATTTTCCCATTACATTAGTAATGTCCTCATCAAACCTCGCATAGACAATTGCATCAAGGAGATTGTGTGTAGTCTCCTTGCTATTCCCCGATGTATGTGTCCAATGTCTATTGATTTTCAAAAACTCTGCACTATAATTTCCCTTCAAATGCCGGTAGCAAAAAGCACGTCTCTTACTGTCAAATATTTCTTTTACAGCATCAATAATGATATTATTTTGATCAAAGACAATTGTTATCAGCATTGATCCTGTTATCTCTTTCACATTCCATAAAAACCAAGCTCATTCATCATATGTCTCACCGCTAACAATGACATATGTTATGGGAAACATTTCATTGTCTGCATCATATGCACAAGCTGACAACATTATTCCCTCAGGGCTACTAAGATGACATCCATCTATATAAAGTATGGGGCGACAACCATCTATAAAACTTTTAATCGAGCAACCATAAACAATAAATAGCCTCTCAAATCTATTGTTAGATAATCCTTCCTATTTTGCAACTATGTCGGGATCACTTTCAATGAGTTTGTCACATATCTAAAGAATTACCATGTAAGAATTTTCTATTCGACCATGTATGTAATTCCCTCAACGCTATTTCTTTAGCCTTATTTGCTTGAGGATAGTTCACCACACCCCATACTCTCTGTAAAAGTTTGCTCGAATTTCATAAGCAGTCTTGTCAATATTACACCTCAAACCATCCATTACAATTGATGATGTCAAGTTTGACCTAGGTGGATGAGAAACAATTGAGTTGTCATGCACATAGTGGATGTGTTCACTTTATGTTCTGATGGTTACAAACTCGGTGTCTTGATGTTCTCTCAATGAATATACACTCATGTACTAAAAACAACCATTAGCCTTGCACTTCACAATTAACTTTTGTTGATTCTTCTTAACAAATTTGTATGATATTTGTGTAAAATATTGTATTTGTATAACGTTTGACAAAGGGTCACAGCATTGAGAAAAATCTATCATTCTCCAATAATCAAATCCTTCCATTTGGTTGATTCATCTCCAGTCTGCATGTTGGCACAGTTTGAGTACAACATGTCAAATATGACAACTCTTGACTTCATTTAACAAAAAAGATGGAGACATATTCATTTAACAAAAAAGATGGAGACATAGACAATCCACCTGCACCTCCAAACAATTGATCAATGTTGTAAGAAATGATATTTTAAAGTGCTAGTAATTATAATGTATGAATCATCATTCACAACTTATATAATAACAAATTACACTTCTTAAGACAACTAAACTTACACTTCTTGCTCTTTCATTTAACCATTCATTACTGATTATGTATTGTCGTTATTCTCATTCTCTTCAATATAAACATGATGATATTCTTCAGTAAACTGTATTAAGTGTTACACCCCTTCATCGTCTACAACATTCACAAAATATATATATATATCAAGGATAACTTTGAATTTCAAACAAGTTTCATTGCTTTTTTTTTTCAATTATAGATGATGTGATTCTTCAAAATTTTTGTGTCTTCCTTTATCCATCTTGTTTTTATCAAACCACCATCGTGACTTTTACCTCCTCCACTATTAAAAACTCCCCCCACATGAAAAAAAACATGAGATTATCCTCGTCAAAGTACTAATCATCTATCATGACAATCTACAATATACATTTTATATTAACAACTATAATAATCATATTAACAACTACAACAACACGGATTAACAATACTATTTTTATCTCATCAGCTTGTATGCAAACTAACCTTCATCACGTTCAAACATTCCCAGGCATAGTACAAAACCCCGGACCAACCGAGTTAGGTGGGAAACAGGTGACCCGGACACTTGTCCAGTCCGGTTGATGTCCAAACTCGGGGAGATCTCGACCCGAGTAAATAGGCTTAGACCGGTGTGACCCGGGAGAAAACCTTCGATTGATTCTTTTTCCCCTTTCTGATGCTGAGAGAACGCATGAGATAAAGCAGAAAGAAGAAGTGAAAAAAAAAATAAGTTTCCGTTCAATCATGTTTGTCTCTTGGAATAACAACAAAACCCACATGAAACTTGAACAAAATAGAGATCTTTACCAGGGTGGGCTTTTGGATTGCCGAGAGAAGCACAATCTCCTTCGCAGATCGCCCGTCGAACCCAGATTACTCGAGGCAAGGCAAAACAGTTGGGTTGAGGAAGGCCGTGAGAATATAAACAAATGTTTTAGGGAAAGGAAGGGACAGAGTAAAAGTGAAAATTGAAAGGTGATAGTCGACTGCATTTGGGAGAGTAATATGTAATTAATTAAATTGCCTCGTTCTGTCATGTGAGGTAGTTTTGATGAGACTATTCAGAAGCATGGGAACTAGTGTAAAGTAATATATAATTAAGGGGGATAATGTGGAGAAAGAATCAAAATGAAGAATCAACTGTATATTGTATGTTAACAATAGAGCAATGAGGCTCATACAAAGAGTAAGAGTGAGGGCTTAATGCCCAACACTCACTAACTAATCATATTAGTTAAGATCCCCTATTTATAGATGAGGGTCCTAACTAACTCTAACTAATAGGGTCCTAACTAACTCTAACTAATATAGACTAACTACCTATATATTCTAACACTCCCCCTCAAGTTGAACACTATTTATCTAAAAAGTGTTCAACTTGAACAACACAAAAATAAAGGGGTAATTAACAATGATCTCTTCAAAACAAAAAAATACAATGATACAATGATCTCTTAAAAACAATCTTCTCCCATTCACTTCTTCTGAAAATCTTCTCTTATAGGCAACCCATCAATATTCTTGCCTCTCTCATACTTCCTTGACTAAAACCAATCTGCAACCTCTTCTATTTGCAATATTCTTCACCCATTGAACTTAAGCCACGAAACAATGAGACAAATGAAATAACCTCTCGATGGAATAATGTCACCGAGAATACAACCCCTCAATGGAATAACGTCACTGAGACAAAATACAACCCCTTGATGGAATAACGTCACCGAGAATACAACCCCTCGATGGAAGAACGTCACCGAGACAAAATATAAGCCCTCAATGGAATAACGTCACCGAGACAAGTAAGATCACGAAAGTAAGATCACGAACGGGATATGTCTGGAGGCGACAAACCAACACTCAACAGAACATATAAAGGCCCGAATGTGACTGGAATCACAAGAGACAAGTAAGATCACAAACGGGATATGTCTGGAGGCGACAAACCAACACTCAACAGAACATATAAAGGCTCGAATGTGACCAGAATCGCAAGATAGGAGCAAGGAGGCAACAACTCGCGTAGTGAGACCTCCCCCAAGTTAACGTGATCACAAACACCATTGGCATATGCAAGAACTTGGGTCTTGAAAGAAACAAAAAGACGATGATTGGTACATGAATCTGGTGGTGCTTGAATATTGAAATATTAAAATCGAAGTACCAAGAGTAACTCTTGCAGCAGAATTTCAATAACCACTTCAGAGGATCAAGATGAGAGTACAAACAAATTTACCCGGTAACCTTCAGTATGGGTGCTTTGACGGGAAATCAGAAGCATACTAGGGAAGATGAACAAAGATCACAAACCAGGGGGCCACAATTTAATTGGCAAAATCGAAATACCAGACCAGAGTAGGCAATAAGCTACATCACTGTAAACATTAATTCCTGGCACAATGTATTACCAAAACATTGAACGACCTCATCAAGCTCTAATGAACTTAGAAGTTTAATTGCTGCATTATAATTGTGCTCTGTGACACCGAAGCTTCCATGATCTTGATGGTTGAAACCATAAACAATCAACACCGGAGAATGAGAAGAAATCACGGCAAAGGGCTTACTGACCGAAATTCACAGAAGCAGTGGCAGAATCTGTTCAGCTAGACTCAACCACGATCCAAGATTCTTAAACGATCTAATGAAAAGATCTTGCACAACCCTGTTCAACCGGATCTTGCAAAAGCACTTCGGATCGTCACTCACGGGAAGCGTCTTGCGTGAGGGCGGAGCTCCATTGACCGGATGAAGCAAGAGCACGTGAAAACTCCATCGGGGCATACGCCTGTCGTGCCTGGCAGAGAAGGAAGGTCTTGGTGAGCAAAAAGGATTACGGATCTTGGATCGACCCGGTTCGTATGGCTGAGTTCTTGGACTTTCTTGAAACTGGGCCGTGAATTTTGGGCGATTTTTATGGTTTCTGGAATATGGGCTTGCAATACAAAGAGCCTAGCCTTGTTCCTGTACACTAGGAGTTTGGGTGCAAATTGAATCTTGATTACTAGGCTGCTAATCTTGAAAAATCAACCTGGCTTTGATACCATGTAAAGTAATATATAATTAAGGGGGATAATGTGGAGAAATAATCAAAATGAAGAATCAACTGTATATTGTATATTAACAATAGAGCAATGAGGCTCATACAAAGAGTAAGAGTGAGGGCTTAATGCCCAACACTCACTAACTAATCATATTAGTTAAGATATCATATTTATAGATGAGGGTCCTAACTAACTCTAACTAATATAGAATAACTACCTATATATTCTTTTCTTTTCTTTTTTGGTGCGAAACGGGGCATAGCCCTTCTTAACTCTTATTCAGCACAAGTCTAGGGAAGACAACCCTGATACAATCCCTATGCAAAACAGAAATTAAGCACTTAGGGGGCCTACTGAAAACAACTTTGAACTCCTCCTGTACAAAGCTAAAGTTAGCCATAGCATCTGCACATGAGTTTCCCTCCCTAAACACATGTACGTATCTAACTCTTCTAAATCTCTTAGCTACTGAAACAATATTAGCTATCAGTCTCAGGACAAACACATCCGCAACCTGCACATTAGTTAGTAAATGCACCACACAGTTGAATCACATTCAATGATAATATTTTCAAGACTAAGGTTTGCAGCAACCTCAAGTCCAGACAATACTGCCCAAAGTTCAGCCTTTATGGCAGAGTTTACTCCCAATCTTCTGGTAAAACCACAGATAAATTTGCCATTACTTCCCCGTATAAGCCCACCACACCCTGCTACTCTTGTTCCACCCTTGAAGGCTCCATCCACATTAACTTTATACCAACCCTCCTGAGGAGCCTCCCAACCAATCTGAACCTCCCTTCTGCTAACACTAGCTCTGCCAAAGTCCAACTGAGCTTTCTTGATTTCTTTGACATACCAGTACACTACCCTGCTTCTCTGCGGGACGGTGAACCTATCCTCAAAACGACTTTTATTTCTCCATTGCCAAAGTAACCAACATGTAATACCAAAATCAGCTTCCAATCACCTGCACAATTTGCAATATTGGCTACAAACCATTCTCTCCCCTGAAGTCTTTCAAAGTCAGGTTCCATTCGGCCACCCTTTAACTCCAGCCATAGCACTTTTGCAGTGGGACAATCTCTCAAGACGTGAAGAAGATCCTCCCTCTGGTTGCAACAATTAAGGCAGCTAGCACTCCCCCCCCACAAACCGATAAAGTCTGTCACCAGTGAGTAATCTCCCATGCATAGCCTTCCATAGAAATAATTGTACTCTTTTCGGTCCCCTCCAGTTCCATAATGACGTCCAACCATACAGATCCACTCCCTGGTCCTCCCTCATAAAATGATATAAATCAGTAGCAGTATACCTGTTAGATAAGGAAGAGCCCCATCTGATAGTGTCCGCACCGTATGAGCCATTCGGAGGTTCCACATCTAGGATTTTATTTAATCCTTCAAGATTCACCATTCTTGCAATTTTCTGGACATCCCAACCCCCATCAGGACCTACCATACTTCTCACTTTAGCTTCCTTATCCTCCTTTGAGATATTATCAGAATAGTAGTTAGCTATTAAACCTCCATCTTCTAACCACTTGTCATACCAAAAGTTGATCAACTCACCATCACCTAACTCCCAGCATAGCTTATCCACAACTTGCGGCCAGAGCCTTGAGAGGTTCTTCCAGATTTCGAATCCGCTATCATTGCAAAGACATTCTCTTTGCAGCTCCTTATGTCTGCCATATTTACCTATCAGCACCCTAGAGCATAAACTCTGAGGTTTTACAAATATATTCCAGGCAATTTTACCTAGCATAGCATCATTCATGGTATCAAGCTTTCTTAGCCCCAACCCACCATTCCTCTTGTCTTTGCAAATTGTCTCCAACTCACTGCATGAAACTTCCTTTTCCCTTCCTCACTACCCCATATAAAATTTCTTTGTAGTTTTTCCAGCTGGTTTCGAACACCACCCGGAATACAAGAGTGTTGCATATAAAAACAGGGAGTTGATTAGTAACAGATTGCACCAAGGTGACTCTTCCCGCAAACGATAGGGTTTGCCTCTTCCAACTGCTGAGTTTATTCTGAACTTTGTTGATCAAGTGCCGATAGTTACACTTGCCATCTCTGCCTTTCATCAAAAATGCCCCCAGATACCTACCCAGATCTTCCATTCTCCTAAAACCTGAATAACCACAGATCTCATTCTGCCTTATTCGGTCCACATTCTTGGAAAAGTAAATACTTGTTTTCTGAATATTTACCTTTTGTCCAGACATGCTTCCAAAATCTTCCAGGATACCCATGACTGAAACAATGTTATCCATATCCGCCTCACATACTAACAGCAAATCATCAGCGAATAGTAGGTGTGAAATCTCAACTCCATTTCTACCCAAACGCATAGGTTTCCACTTACCAATGTGCACACAATCCTCAATTAAATGAGTTAGTTTTTCCATACCTACTACAAAGAGATATGGGACAGAGGGTCACCCTGTCTCAACCCTCTTTCCGGTTCAAAGGCCTCACGCTTTACCCCATTCCACATTATAGCCATATTAGTTGAATCAACATAGCCCATAATCACCTTTCTTAGGTGTTCATCAATCCCAATTTCCTCCAACACACTACCAATGTACTTCCACCCCATCCTATCATAAGCCTTCTCAAGGTCTATTTTAACCACCATATACCCTTTCTTACCTTGTAACTTGCTCATGGAATGAACCAACTCCTTAGCTATTATTATATTGTCATGAATGCTCCTACGAGGCACAAAGCTAGTCTGGTAGGGGGAAACCAAACTATCCATAATTGGCTTCAACCTATTCACAACCAATTTCGAAAGGCCTTTATAGATCACATTGCACAAAGCAATAGGCCTAAATTGGCTCACCACCTCTGGATTCTCCACTTTTGGTATAAGTACTAACAAAGTATCATTAATCTCCTTAATTCTTCATGGGTTCCCCCATAGCTCTTTAATAAAGTGTACCACCGAACCCCCAACAATCCTCCAGTTCTGTTGATAAAATACAGCTGGGAAACCATCACTTCCCGGGGCTTTAAAACCCCCCATTTGAAAGAACACCCTCCTAATTAGGGGTGGAAATGGCCAGGGCCGTGGCTCGGCTGCTTCGGCTCGTACAGCCTGGCTGTCAGCTAACAAGCCAGGCCTAGGCCTTTAAGGCCTGTTTTGAATAACAGGCCAGGCTCAGGCCTGAAAATAAGCCTTTTAGGCCTGTCAGGCCGGCCTGTTATGGGGACAAAAATGTAATTTCTCTCTTTACTTCCAATGACAACGTGACACGTATACCTGCCCCTTTGAAATAACCCTAAACTTCTCCAGTTCTCTTTCAGCCGCACGCGATTCACTCCTTCAGTTTCGTCTCTCGGTCTCTCCTCCTCCTCCTCAATCTCGTCCGCGTCGCTCTCACTCTCAGTCTCAGAGCTCAATCTCGTCGGCGTCGCTCTCAATCTCGTCGGCCGGTACTCACTATGTAAAATTTTTGAGAAATACACATTTCCTTTTGCTTTTAGGTCAGAATATGGAAATCTTCTTTCTGAATTTTCAGTTTGTGTGTTTTGTTCTATGCTTGGGGCTTCTTTCAGTGTTTTCCATTTCTGCTCTCCCTTCGTCTTGCAACTATTCTTCTCACTCTTCAGCATCTCCTACTTCGCTCCTATTCCTGTCCCACGCTAATCGGAAAGCTTTTGGGGGCAAAAGGTGTGGCCGCATCTTTGTTTACAGAGCAACGCTATCTGCCAAATAATCGCTTCTTCTTGCTGTGAGTATCGACTTCTCCATTCGTCCCTCTTTTGATTTGATGTTTAGTTCTAATTACTTGGTTGACAGTGAAAGGGGAAATTTCATCCGGACACGAGGCAAGCCCCGAATTTCGTTTTGCTGTATTCCCCACTATTTTCCTATTTTAAATTTGAAACGTAGACACAATTGTAATTGAGCATTGACGTTCCCCCCCACACACACACACACACTAACATTCGACTACCTAGTTTTATAGTTTTATCACTATGGAAGCTGCCAAATGATGAAATATTGGCTGCAAGCAAACTTTGCTGAGGACTGTACATAACACACACTAACTTTGTTTATTACCTTTGTGTTTTGAACCTTTCAATTTGTATATGCGCATAGAGTTATGACGGTGATGCCCTGTAATACGCTCCTAGTCACAGGGATTCTGTAAATAGTAAAAGTTGAAGTAGAGACACAACTCTAATCTAGAACATGAAGTGCGTAACTTGAGGCATATTTTCCATCAGTAATCTTTACATGGCTCTATTGCATTAGCCTTTTGTTAGGTCCTCACTTTATAAAATAAGTAAAATCAGTTGGAAGGATTTGTGTAAGGTGCAAAATTTGAAAAAAGAAAAGAAAAATTCTATGTCTTGATCATAACTGATTATGATAATGAGAATGATCATATTTGATTTTCATTTTTTCTGTTTGTTATTACTGTACTGCAAGGAGGGATGGTAAGAATCTATAACTCATGTTACAGGGTTGAGTTCCCATTCAAATTTGTGTTGACTTAAATTGATCCGTTTCTTGCACATTGTGCCTGATTTATGCTTTTTGTTGGGTTTATTTTTTCTACTTGGGTCTTTTTTTCCCAAAAAGATAGCAGGAGTACTTGCTGATACTGAAAGAGCGAGGATTACAAAGAAGCTTAGTGAAGCCAACCAGCATAATCGGTTCCTCAAAAGACAGGTCTGTGCATAGATCATATATCTTGGGTTGCTCTTAATTTGAAATCTCGGTTTTTCCATATGATAAAAAGTTTCTGAGTTGACTACCATTTCTCAAGAGTCTGAGTTTCATTTCAATCTTCTAAAATATTGAGTATATTAGGTTTGAGTTTTGTTCACAAACTATATACCTTTCATGGTTGATTCTTCTCAATGGTTGGCTAGAGAAATAATATGAATGTGTTAAAGGACCACATCTATAAATCTAGTTCATGAGGTTGGAAAGGTGGAGGTCAATTGTTAATTCCGCGTTAGAACCCATACTCCTTGATGTGGAACCCATACAATTGACTCAAAATGGAAGAAATTGTGAATTCGGTAATTTATTTTTGGGTCTTTGATCTTGTTAATTAATTGTAATAAGCTAATACGGATAATGGGAATTGTTGCAATGGCGTTTTATTAATTACCAGTCATTGGGGGCTGACACATTCACTTGTTTAAAGTGGGAGCATAAATACCAAATGAAATGCTTTGCAGCTATCCTATTTAAATATCAAATGCCATATATATGTTTATATTCTTTGCATCAGTTAATCAATTTTAGCATGTTTGGCTAGGCTTGTGTGTTCTAATATCATTTGTTATACATATTACTTGTTCAATTGTATTATACTCTAATTCTATATATTTGATTAATTTTTTTCAAGGTCTTTGAAGCAGAAGAAGAAGAAGAAGAAGAAGAAATTATATTGAAGATTTGATGTGATGAATCATTCAACGTCTCATTCTTTAGTATAGCTATGATTTGGCTTAATTGGATAGGTTCCAAAATGTTAATCCTTGATGTGGTCTTGACTAAGTTCTATGCTTTCTGTTCAATTGCTTTTAGCATTTTCTTATCGGATCCTTATTGGTTTCCTTTTTGACTTGGCTGGCTATCCTTTTTTGCTCTCATTTTATTACTATTAATAGGATCCTTATTGTTTCATTTTCGTTTTCTATTTTTTAATTTTTTGATGTGATTGATCAATATCCATTAGGAATTCTGCTGCTATATCTGCTTGCTGAGCAATTCAGGCCTTAACAGGCCACATGCCTTGAAAAAAACTCTTAACAGGCCTTAAAAGGCCACAGGCCTTGAAAAAACAAGATTTTTTTAATTAAAAAAAAAAACAGGCCTTACCAGGCCACAGGCCAGGCTCAGGCCCAAAAATAGGTCTGTTACAGGCCACAGGCCAGGCTCAGGCCCCTTTCTTCCTTAACAGGCCTGGCCTGTTTCCACCCCTACTCCTAATCTCCTCCCCACTTGGGCCTCTTCCCAAATTATTCATCAAATCCCCATTAACCACACCCCACCCTTGCCTTGTGGTGATCCAATTTTTGTCCCTCCTATCATCCTCAAACAATTTCTTATAAAATTGCTGAAACATGGCAGCAATTACTTCCTCATCCTCAGTCCATGTCCCATCATTATTCTTGAGCATTCTTATCCTATTTCTCCTCTTTCTACAAATGGTTTTTGTATGGTAGTATCTCGTATTTCTATCTCCTTCCTCCAGCCATCGCCCTCTTGACTTTTGGAACCAGAGAACCTCCTCCGTCTAAGGGTATGCATTAGCTCCTCCTCCAACTCAATTTCCAAATTCATAAGAAAGGGGTTGACTTTGCGTTCAATGCTTTGCTGAATTCCATTTAGCCTATTCAGCAATCTCCTCTTCTTTGCCTCAATTCTTCCAAAAACCTCCTTATTCCAATTTTTAAGAGCTTGTTGAAGAGCAATAAGTTCCACATGCACCTCATCCTCCCCACTCCAATTTTTTGACTTGGCTGGCTATCCTTTTTGAGTATCAGATGTCCGGTTCTCTCTCATAGCTTCTTTGCGGATGAAGCTTTGGTATACATGAATGCTAACCGTGGTGATTGTTGTCAGTTGGCTGCTATTTTGCAACAGTATTGCGAGGCCTCAGGACAGGTTATAGACCTGGATAAATCCAGCTTGTTCTTTTCAGCTAATACTCCTGATGAGGTGTGTAGGATGGTGAGTAACCTGCTCCAGGTACCTGCTTGTGAGGATCCTGGGAAGTATCTTGGTATTCCAAGTGTATGGGGTAAGACTAAGCAACAAGCCTTGGCCTACATCCGGGAGAGGGTATCTAATAAGCTTCAAGGTTGGGGTCATAACTTCCTTTCCTTTGCGGGGAGGGAAGTCATGATTAAAGCGGTTATTCAGGCTATTCCCATCTATCCTATGAATTGTTTTAAATTTCCTCTTAAAACCTGTAAAGAAATTCATAGTCTTGTGGCCAATTTTTGGTGGGAGGGTAATGCATTTGGGGGTAAGACTCATTGGAAGGCTTGGAATTATCTCACAGACGGAAAGAGCCAGGGAGGTATGGGCTTTAGAGACTTGGTTATCATGAATGATTCTTTGTTAGCTAAGACTGCATGGAGACTATTAACTCGTCCTGATGACCTATGGGCTAGAGTCATTAAGAGTGTGTATTTTCCGAAGACTGAGTTTCTTGATGCGGTTAAGGGCTACAAAGCCTCCTGGTGTTGGTCCAGCTTACTTGATGGTCGGGAATTCCTGAGAAATGAACTTATGTGGGATGTGGGTTCTGGGCAGGCGATTAGAATTTGGGGTGATAATTGGGTGACGGGGGTCTCATTCCCTGAGAAACCGTCAAATAGTGAGGAGTTTATTGTTAAGCATGGGAGAGTTAGCGATCTTATTGTTGAGGGCTCTTGGAATCTTTCCCCTATTGCGCCGTTTATTACAGAAGAAGTTAAAGAAGCTATTCGCGCAATTCCTATCCCTAATAATGGTTTAGAGGACAAGCTGATCTGGACCCGTTCAAAAAATGGGGCGTATACTGTTAAAGCGGGCTATCATACTGAAAAATTGAAAAAGCTTGACCAAATCCATAAAGCGGGGCCTTCCTGTGTAATTCCGGCCTCTTGCTGGAAGTCACTCTGGAATATCAAAGTCATTCCGCGTGTGCAACACTTCTTGTGGAGAATCCTTAACAATGCAGTAGCCACCAATGTTGCTCTCTGTTCTAGAAAAAGGTCCTTGGTGCGTCTGTGTCCGATGTGCGAAGGAGCCGATGAAACTCTTGAGCATCTATTCTTTCATTGCTCTTGGACCCGTTGTGTTTGGTTCGGCTGTAGCTTGGGAGTTAGACTTGATTGCCTTACTGTGACTAATTTTAATTCTTGGTGGTTGATGATTAATGATTTGAAATCTATTACTTCCAAAGATATTTCCTTGCTCTGCTGGATTCTATGGTATATTTGGAAACAAAGGAATGATAAAGTCTTTAATCACTTGGCTCCTAACCCCTTTGTTGTTATAGAAAATGCTAGGAGGAGCAATGATGAGTTATGGAATCACTGTGACTCTAGGCAACAGGCATTGGGAACCTCTGGTAGGCCTACTGTGCGATCTGATAGCTGGGCTCCTCCTGTTCCTGGGCAGTATAAGATTAATCTGGATGGTGCTTATGCATCTGGTAGTAGCCATGGAGCAATTGGGGTGATTTGTCGCGATCATCTTGGTGATTTTAGGTGGGGCTTCGTGGATAAAATCAAGTCGATCTCAGCCTTTATGTCTGAAGCTCTTGCTCTTAAACGGGCGCTGATGTTAGCGATTGATTTGGGACATGATAATGTTATTTTTGAAACTGATTGTCTTTTTTTGCTTTCTAGTATTGATGCTAAAACTCCTGATTTGTATGACTGGCGGAGTAGAAGCATCCTTCACGATATTATTTGCCTTTTTTCTGACAGGGTTGGGTTTTCCTTATCTTATATCCCTAGACGGGGTAATAGAGTAGCTGACTTTCTTGCAGCGATTGCTTATAAGGAGGTGTGCCCGATCGGGTGGGTTATGCAACCATCACCTTCTTTGTCTTCCCTTCTAACATTGGATGCTCAGGAGGCCAATATTATTGTGGATGATTCTTATGCTTCACGTTCGGATCGTGAGCCTGGCTGATTTACTTCGGTTGGCTTTGTTTTGTGCCATTTCTGGCTTGTTGCTGTATTTGTCTGTAGTTGTCTGTATTGGTTTTTCATCCTCTCTTTCTTGTGACTGACTATGGATTCTATTTTAGTAATGCAAGTATCCTTTCCGAGCAAAAAAAAAAAAAAAACTCATCAAATTTGTCATGCACTTTTTTGTTTATATTCTAACAAGAAGCTTGCACTTTTTTCGATGAAAGAAAAAGCATTCTTCATTCTCTTGTTTTAAAACGTTAAAATTTTATTGACGGATTTCTTTTTTTGTTTATGATGTTATCATTTTTTTTTCTAAGCTTTTGTTTTTTAATACACTTTTCTAAGCTTTTGTTAATTTGAAATATGTTTCTAAGTAAATATTTTTTATAGTTAAATATATTTCTAAGTTATATTTAAATATTTTTCATTGAATCATTTTACCCTTTTTTAATTGAAACAAAAGGAGAAAGTGGGCTAAGGTTCACGCATTCAAAATTGCTTAACCACGAGGTGTGGTTCTGGTTTGAAATAGTAATTGGAGGCTTTAACATAAGCTTTTAAATCTTGATTTAGTATATGAACGGAATAGTGGTTGAAACATTCAAAAATAGTTTTTCAATCGTGATTTACAGTGTATAAGGTAAGTATGTGAGAGAAGTTTTATCTTGATTTACGTAAAAGTGATCCCAAGCATGCTAAAGTAAGTATGTGAGATGAATTTTAACTTAATTTAATTTAATTTATGTGAATAAGCATTTTTTGAGCATCCAAAAGTAAGCATAGCCATTGTAAAAGTAATGTTGGGGGTGCTTGTCATTTGTCACTTGTGTGAGATCATTGGCAACTTGACGAACTCTAATTTCTGTTGCATCATCAGTCACTTCCCTTAGTTACTCTAATTTCTGTTGCATCATCAGTCACTTCCCTTAGTTGACTGGTTGTGATTCATATCCAAAATATCTGAAATATTGGTAATGCTGCAATTTTTTTGGTGATCTATATAACTTAACAGGAATTTTTCCAAGATTTTTTACATTCATATCATGTTATTTAAATAATTCTCATAACCATGTCATAATATTTCAATTCTCAATTCTTATACATAAATAAATATATGCATATATTTCACAATTTAAATCATAAGGTTTCACAAGGAAATTTCTATTAAAATATTCATAATTATTTTCACAATATACTCACAACAACATATCAATATACATGATAAGTGGAAAGTGGTTACCTCTCGCTGAAGTTAACTATTATCACACTGCTCTTAATCCAAGAGCTCAAACACACGCCAAAAATCAATCTACCACAATCAATTTACTAACAATTAATAACTCTTCTAAAACTCTACACAATCGAAATTATAACTTATAATTTCATAAAATTAAAAATATACAAATTTTAATAATAATATAGTTGGAATGCTTGAAGTGGCAAATTATGATGGGACTAAAAAAATCAATGAACCATTGTAACTATAAATTCTCATTTCTATTTATTATTAATTAATAACCCTTTTCTATTTATTATTAATTAATAATTTCTTTTATTATTTATTCCCCTTTCTTAATTCTTAATAACAATATCTATTCATTTATATTATTATCTATTTACTCTATGATTATTATTATTTTACTAATTATTACTATTTCTCCACAATTAAATTTAAACTCTGAAAGGCTATCATAACCCTTTAAATTAGGAGGTTAAAGAAATACTAATAACATAAAAATAGATTTTATTATATAACTCCCAAAACATCCTTCATTAATTCTCTTAACTTCCAAAACGACGTAGTTTTGGGGTGACTTGACATAACCTTATGTCAAGTGACATGACAAACGATAAACATATATATATATATATATATATATATATATATATATATATATATATATATATATATTTGTAAATAATATTATAAATGAAATAACATAGGAGTGAGCTAAATTAGATCCTATTATATAGGAGGAAGTTGGATCAGATAGATTTATTTATTTATTTATTTATTTTTACTTTCATGGTATTAGATCAATAAAATAACTTCCATTATACACACACACACTTTATACTTGAATTCCCATATATCATCAACGATCTCCTATTTTTCTCTAACAATAGCCTGAAATATACTTTCTACGTTTAAGTACAATAATATATATATAGTTTATGTGTTTTCATCAAGGTTCTGAAACCCGAACCGGTCACTGAACTGGTTGGGATACTGGGTTAAAGGGTAGTGGGTCAGACCGGAGTCAACCCGGGACAGACCGGTGAGGTATAAAAAATTGGAAAATAATTAATTTCTCATCACGCCAACATAAATTTGACCTACTATATATCATTTCAATATTTTAGATTAGTAGCAAAATAACCATATACTTCAATACTTGTGACATATTCAGATATTCCTAACAATTTTCTTTACAACCTACATTTGAGACAATATATTCATGGTAGCAAAATATCAAAAACAAGTATATGATGACAAAATATTCTCAAGCAGGATCTTTTTTAACACCAGAATGTGTGGGAGGATTGCTAGACTCGGGATTGGGAGTGGTAGTATTCTGGGCACCTTCATTATTAATATTTCCCTCCATTAACACAGCTTCAGGAAAATAAAATAAAACATTCAACAATAATAAACCTGAAGCTCTGCACAATGGAACGAAGCTCTAAATCGAGATGAACAAAGCTCTTTCACGGTTTCACCTGAAGAAATAAACGGTAGTGGGAGGTAAATTTTTTTTTTAAAAAAAAGAACCTAAAAAAAAAAAAATTTGTTTACCGGGTCAGACCGTTACACGGCCGGTTCCCGGTCTGAACCGGCCGGTTCAGTCCGATTTCACAAACCATGGTTTTCATAAAGCTTTTCCATTCTTTTCTCTTTTATGTGCAGTAAAAGAACATACACACACATATATATATATATAATCCCAACAAAAAAATCATATTTCCTTCTATTATTCTCCACATGTGCAGCGACTACAACAGCATATCAGCAAAAATATATATGTAGATGCAGCAACGTTATGCTTTTTGTTTCAGAAACTAGGAATATATGTATATATATCTATACACACACACTCAACAACTTATATTGGCAAGGTTTCTACCTGATTTAGGTATATGTATTAGCAAGGTTCACATATATATATCAGCAAGGTTCACATATATATGTATATGTATCAGCAAGGTTCACATATATATAAAAAAAAACAATGTTTTTCCCTGTATATCATATATATGCAGCATAGGCTTTTACATGACAGTAAAGTTTTCATTCTCTTCCATTTTTCAAAGTCACGGCATTCATGCCTATTTTTCTTAAACTACATACATGCATTGATAATGTCTCTGTTTTATGGTTCATGTAGCAGAGAACTTGTGTTAATTCTTATGGTTTAAAGCTCAGCAATTCATGATGAAAAATCACAGAAGCTAGAAGGGGAGCAGCTCAATGACTCACCTTGGTTAGCTTGCACGTACGAACACCGTCATTCACCAATACACAGCCCCCTGTTTTCGGAACCAAAACGCAGAGGAAGATATGCTTGAACTCTCTCTCTCTCTTTCTCCTTCTCGGTTTCACTTTGCGTTTTCTGTTTACTCTTTCTCTCTCTCCTCCTCTGCCCTTTGTTCTCTCCTCTGGATGAATGAAGAGGAAGAGGGTAAATATAAGAACTTAAGGGATTGGTCCGAGGAGAAAGAAAGGAACAGACCAGAGGGTACTCAACGTGGGTGAGGCTCGAGAAGCATGGGACTGTACTGTTGCTATCGTGAGAGCATGGCGCTTCAGATTTTCTATTCTTGCGTGTACAGTTTATCGCCGAAAGTGAGATGACGCGGAGAATTATAACTAATGGATTTTGTCACTAGTGGAAAAAAGGCTTTTAAGACCGGACAAAAAAGATACATTAGGACCGGACCCACGAGCAGTCTTGTTCCAGACGGTATTAAAAGTCGACCTTTAAGACCGGACTTTTACACGGTCTTAAAGATTTTCTTTAAGACCGGACATTTTAAACCTTCGGTCTTAAAAGTCGTACTAAATAAATATCGACCGCTCTTAAAAGATCCAAATATTAAGACCGGACAAATATCAATCCGGTCCTAAAGATAGAGGACTCTAAGACCGGAGGACTAATTACCCGGTCCTAAAAGACTGACTTTCAAGACCGAATTTTTTTGGACCGGTCTTAAAAGACCAACTTTAAGACCGGCTTAACACCTTTAAGAGCGGTGTTACATATACATCCGGTCTTAATATTTGAACATTTAAGAGCGTATTTTTATTTGCGGTCTAAATTTTCCCGTATTTTTTCCCTGTTCTATTCTCCTGATCAATATATATACACAAATCCACCATCCAAAACAGCACATAAAAATCGATATACTTTAAGCTACAAGCTATGAACATGAATAAATTGAATTGGGAAAAAGAATACAAATATTATCCACCATGAGTTATGTGGCCTCTTAATTAAGTCTAAAACAACTAAAGTAATTTATACAATAAGCTAACATATAACTAATTACAAAGGCAATGAGTTACAATACATGCAGCACATAATTCAACATACAAATGTAGTCCAATATATTATTCACCATGCCTTCATTTGATTCCCACCCAACAACGTAACATGCATCCTCTTTTACACAAAAACAAAACAAGAACAAATTCACATTCAATGATGACATTGTTTAATTAAGAACATAGAAGGAATATAATAATAGTTAAAACATTAAAGTTTTCTAAGAATTCTGCATATGAATATTAATTACCTTATGAATTGACACTTTTATAAAGTGATATCCTCCCATATCCCTTCTTGATGATCATTTCTTATGCGGGTTCATTATCCGCTTCATCTTCTTCGTTCATGTCAGGTAGACCCCTTGTAAAAGGAGTACTCTCGGGAAGATCACCATAATTTGAATGACTTTCCTCATCAATATCAATGACCCTCTTTCCTTGGAGAGCTACGAGACCACATTTTATTTTCTTGATCGGTGATATAGAACACTTGTTTTGCATGATCTGCCATAATAAAAGGTTCATCTCCAAAACTTCTACTATTGACATCGACTAAAGTGAATCCTAGTCGATCGATCTGAACACCATTATTGACATTAACCCACTTGCATTTGAAGATGGGAAATCTAATTTTGACATAGTCCACCTCCCAAATCTCTTCAATAACCCCATAATATGGCATGACTGCCAATTTAGGCCTATTGTCTTTCGAAGCGGAGAAGTGCATAGATTCAACCTCTAACATAACACCACCTGTTCAGGACTGTGCTCCTATCATCTAGGGACTTCGTGTAAAATGTATAACCATTGATCACATACGAATTCCAACTTATGACATCAACTTCTGGACCACGTGCTAACCATTTCATTGTCTCAGAAACACATTCGGATCCCTCGACCTTTTGTTTGAACCAGTTTGCAAAAGTTACGTTATGCTCCCTAATCAACCTTTGTTCGGTCATTCGATGGTTCTCTTTCCTTACGGCCTCTTTATGTGCGAGATATGCGGCTTGAACTTCATCAACATTATTCAAGATGTATAAGTGGACTTGTGACAATTCATCGGGATCCACACTCTTTACCGAAGCCCCACGTCTACCCCCTTCAAAGATGCCGACGTTTTGGAAGCCCAATATGTCTTACTTTGGCCAAATAATTTTGACAAAATTCCATGGCCTCTTCGAAACATATTTCGAACAATTGATGCTTCCGGTACGCGCGTTCTTCACATACCCTTTTAGGAATTTCATAGATCTTTCAATAGGGTACATCCACCGTAAATGGATAGGGCCGCACAACTTTATCTCCTCACTAGATGAATAATGAGATGAACCATGATGTCAAAAATGAAGGAACAAAAAGCTTCTCAAGGTGGCACAAGATAAGATATCCTTCATTCTCCAATTCATCCAACTTTTCAATCTTGAAAACTTTACTACAAACCGCATTGAAGAAGAAACAAAGTCTAGTCAAAACGACCCGAAGATCATATTCGGCAATCCCTCGAATAGCTACGGGAGTAGCTGTTGCATCAAGACATGACAGTCATGAGACTTTTGGCCTACTAATTTCAAGTCCTTCATCGAGACAAGCCTCTTAAAATTTGAAGAATACCCCGAGGGAACTTTTGTGCCATGTAAACACTCACAAAGCTTCGTTTCTCATCCTTAGACAAAGTATGAGAAGCCGGGGACAATAAGTTCTCTTCCCATATGGCCTTGGATGCAAGTCTTCGCGTATTCCCATTGCTTGCAAATCCAATCTTGCCTTCACACCATCCTTCGAACTACCTTGTATGTTGAGAAGCGTGCCCACAATACTATCACATACGTTCTTCTCCACATGCATGACATCAATACGGTGTCTCACATCAAGATTGCGCCAATAGGGAAGATCAAAGAATACATATCTCTTCTTCCATATATTTGTTTCTTTTCTACTCTTTCCAGGCTTACCGAAGATGACACGATATTTTTAACCTTTTCATACACTTGCTCCCTACCAATGCCACCGGAGCTTCTTCATACTCTTGGCCACCAAAAAAGACCTTCTTTAATCGACGATATGGGTGGCCCCGTCTAAGAAATCTCCTATGTCCTGGGAAGTCGTTTATAGTACAAAATATCATGGCTCTCATTCTAAAGACCTCCTTCTTGAAAGAGTCAAAAACATCGACACCTTCTTCCCACAACTCCTTCAAGTCTTCGATCAAGGGCTCTAGGTAAACATCTATGTCATTTCCGGGTTGTTTTGGTCCCGAAATCAACATAGACAGCATGATGTACTTTCGTTTCATGCATAACATAGGAGATAAGTTGTAAACAATCAGGACTACGGGCCATGAGCTATGTATCTTGCTAAGGCTTCCATAGGGATTCATTCCATCCGTGCTAAGGGCAAGCCCGAGGTTCCTAGGTTCTTCGCCGAAGTTCGGAAATAATTGATCGATCTTCTTCCATTGAGAAGAATCGGCCGGATGTCGAAGCGTTTTGCATCATTTTCATTCGCAAACAACCGCTTGAACCTTGGTATGATTGGAAGATACCACAACACTTTTGCAGGCCCTTTATCTGACTTGTACAGTGGGGTTTCACATATCAGACAACTCGCTTCTCTTCAAACTCTTTTCTATATAATACACAATCATTCGGGCATGCATGGATCTTTTTGTACTCCATCCCAAAGTGGACAAAGTATCTTCTTAGCATCATAGTAGCGATGCGGCAACACGTTATCATCCGGAAGCATGTCCTTCAAAGCCTCAAGCAATTCGAAAAACTCTTGTCGCTCCATCCATGACGTGCCTTCAAGCTTACCAATTTCAATACGGCGTTCAACAATTGGTATTTTTACACCCACGGTATAGCGGTGTCTCTGCATCACTGCACATATTACCATATGCATGTGATCGCTCAAAAGCCTCTTCTCCTACATCACGGATAATGTCCTCTATGCGATCATCCATATCCGTGTCATTATCATCAAAGGCCACTTCCCCATGTTGTTTCCCACTTGATGGCACTTGTTCACCATGCCATACCCATACCGTATAAGTCTTACAAAATCCGTGACAAATTAAATGTGTGCGTATAACTTCCGGACATAGTCGACACTCATTCAAACATTTTACACAAGGGCAATAATACTTCCCCCATCATCATGGGCATTTTGTTTAGCAAATTCTATAAATTCCCTAACCCCATTCGATATTCAATACTCGTTCGTAAAGCATCTATCCAAGCTTGTGATCCATAGTAGAATTCCTATATATTATTTAGACGAATTAAGAATTACTTTTGGTCATAAATGCATCACGGTGAATCCAAGAACCAAAATAAATGCAAGACGAGGAAATTAAATGCGGGGATGAAGGTCTTGTGGACTAACCCGTAGCATATGCGTTTCTTGAGTCGTCTTACTTCTCCGCTCACGAACGTTGATGTTGCGGACAAGACAACAATAGTAACCTAAAAACACTTGTTGGTCAGTTGGGTAGGTCTAAAGTGCAAATATAATCTTCAAAAAACAATATTCGTTAACAACGAGAGAATACCTATAACAACATTACACCGATTTCGTTAAACCCATGAAAAACCAAGAACGATAAGCTAGAAAGTAATAAAGTTTTAACCGAAACATCTCTTACAGCTTCGTCTATAGACGTTTAGCTAAGGAACCAGAGAGTGATTGTCGAGAAAGGTATGCGAAGCAGCGACGAAGCTGAGAGGGAAATTTCGAATCGGAACCTGAGTATTCACTTTCGGCGCGACAAGAGTTCAGAGAGGGAAATTTAAGTTTTCCGCGCGACAAAGATACCTTATTTAGCTTTTTGGATTTTATTAATACCGGTTATTAATTAAATGTCCGGTCCTAAAGATACAACTAACATTTTAAGACCGGAGTTTTAAAATTATCCGGTCCTAAAATTTTATTAGACTTTTAAGTTTTAAGACCGGAGGTTTATAAAACATCCGGTCCTAAAATTCAAATTATCTTTAGATCCGTTACTTATAAAATAAAATGTCCGGTCTTAATGGCCTTCGTGATTGCAATATTAAATCAATAAAATAAATGATATTTTTGGACAAAAATAAAGCAAAATTGGAGAATAAGTTTCTTTAATGAATTCTTGGAGAAGAGCCAAAAATTCATACAGTGTTCTTAATGTTTCTTACATTACTTGAGAATATATACATAACAACAAAAACACAAATGAAAAACAAGCTGAATATTATCATCCACAAGAATCGATGAACAACCTCGGCGATTTCGGCGTGAAGAGCATTAATTCCCGCCGGAGATCAGCAAGTTGTTGTCTTATTCTCTCCACCCGCAATATGAATGGATCATTACGGGAGAGCGGAGAGGGGTCAGAGGTAGGCGCGCTGGGGCCAACAGGTTGGAGAGGGGGATTACGAACATCTGTATGGCCAGCTTCAAGATGACGGTTGAACTCAGCAAGGAAAGGATCGGCAGAAGGATCGAGGGGGGGTGCGGCATGAGCAATCTCTTCATCATTCGAAGAAATAACAATGGGTCCAACGACCTCGGAAACAATACGACGCACTGTCGCTGGAGGAGGCGCACCATATAATGATCTAACCATGGAACGAGCATGAGGCGTGTATGCACCCCTACGAGCAGTTTGCTTGTATCTAACCATGGTTTGAGGATTTGAGAAGTTGGGGGGAGAGCTAGGAAGTGAGGAGTTAACAAGGACAAAGAGGTAGTGTGTGGAGTATATAAAGACGGATGGCAGGAGAGATAAACATCGATGATGAATTCGTCATTTTACTTTTATACAAACTTTTAAGACCGGACTTTTATCTTATATCCGGTCCTACTTTTAATTCAATTACTTTTAAGACCGTCCTTTTATCACATATCCGGTCCTAAAACTCATTTAAGACCGATATATTACTTTGTATCCGGTCCTAAAACTAATTTTTAATTCAATTACTTTTAAGACCGTCCTTTTATCAAATATCCGGTCCTAAAACTCATTTAAGACCGATATATTACTTTGTATCCGGTCCTAAAACTCATTTATTTTTATATTTCAATTTATTTTTTCAAGTAAAAATCTTTGGTTAAAAATATTACTTTTAAGAACGGATCTCACACGTATCCGGTATTAAAAGTTCATTCTTTTCAAGAGTCCCTTCCCCATTGTTGAAATGAATTCGAGTCTCTTCGGCTTCCACATAAACTTCCCAACTAGGCGTCTCCTCGTATTACGAGCAAATATGCGTCTCCTCGTTAATGTTTCCGGCGTTTCACATTCTTCAGGATGGGTTCTCTATTTAAACCCGTTGTTACTTTCTTCACATTCATCTCCATCTCCTCCTAGAACCTCCACCGTAATGGCTTCTCCACCACGACGAGGTCCTCCTTCTGGGCAAAATCCTGAGGCACCTCCATATCCTCCTCCGTTGCCTCCGAAACCGAACTTCGCGGATCTTTGGAGCACTGATAGCCGCGTCGATCATATAGACCAAAGCTTGGGCAAAGCTGTTTCAGTCTATCACGCCGTCAACAACAAGGCGAAAGCGGTACTCGACGCCAATGACGTTGAGTACCATACCTCTGATGACGACGTCTCAGGCCCTTCCTCCCCTCCGACAACGATGGGGAGGATTAGAATTTTAAGTTTTTTTTTGTCACTGCTGCCTTACGAGGCCGCAGAAAAAAAAATTATTAAATAAAATTTTTATTTCCCAATCGCCTTCCTTGTTTGTCTTTAACTTTATGTTCTTTTTTCTCCGACAACAAGAACAAACAAAACATTGTCCTATTCGTGGTGATCAATCTTAAAAATTTGCAGAATAAAGTTAACACTTGCGACCATACAAAACAAAACAAAAAACATTATTTACCTTTTTCGAATAAAAACAAACAGAGTGACGACTATTCTCAAGTTTGGACCATCGTTGTCTTCCTCTACTTTTCCGGATGTGATGAAAATTTTCGGTGTCGTTTTCGTTATCTTCTTTCTTTTTCCGACAAAAAGAAAAGGGACACCGATGACGTTCTTCACATCGAGAAAAGTAGAAACGAGAACAACGAAGCACAAAACTTGAGAAGAACGCCTTGAAACATGGTTGCCTTGAACCCTAACGATATGTCTGAAAATCGAGTCACCAACTCTATTTACCTGTACCTCAAATTTCAAGCACTAAATAGCTTTATCAATCATCTCATTCATTCAGAAACCAAAATGGACACACACAAATTGTTCAAAAAAATAAACAAATTTATTATTGAATTACATTGCTATATTTACAAATGAATGAATTAGCTAGTCGAAAAAATAAACAAATGTACAGAAGGCTATTGTTGAGACAGCATCATAATATTTACAAAACAATTCGCGTATGTGCTCCACTTCATCATCAGAAAATGGCGTTGGACAGGAAAACCTCTGTAACATCAAAGACAGAAACATAAATAACATATTATTACGTGCATATTTCATATGTAACATTAAGCCATCAGTGACTGAATTCAGCCATAACATTATTTTACCTTTACAGTGAATGTAGTCTTTCCCTCCGTCACAATATCATATATGTGTTTCATGACGTACGGGCCACATAAGTTCGATCCTTCCGGTTGCCGACGGGTCTAAAAATAACAATAAATATATATAAGAGCATATATAGCTTCTTGACCAACTTGAAGGCAATTATGCCATGTCCAATTATGTACTAACCTTAATTTTGTGCCATTTAGGATCGTGAGTGAGCACCACGCTTTTTTTTACCTCAACACGGAAGGTCCCTGTTGAACCAGTTTCTCGTGCATGCACCTACAAGAATGACATCGATGATGGAATTAGTATATATGTATATATGTGTGTCTAAACGGTGCATTTCAATTATGTAATCAAGGAAGAAGATACTTACTTCATAAATATTTGAACACATGGACTAATAACCTCCTTTCCAGGAAGCAGCATGGACTCTACATCTTCATTATCAATGTAAACCGGTCCAGGATGAGGGGGCCTATTACTTCATCGACGAGGCCACGATTTATCTTTAAACCATTTTGGGCTACCAAATCTTGTATTTTTTCCTTGACCGTCAAGTTAGTAGTAGGGGGTGGAGCTTGAGGAGGGGGTGGAGCTTAAGGAGGGGGTGGAGCTTGAGGAGGAGTAGAGACATCTACAAGCTTCACTGGCCAAGAGATGAAGGTTCCCTTGACATCACTCACAACCTTGACTCATCGGTTGGGAGAGGGACAGGTGCATCAAAGATCACCTCTTCAAGCGACACTCGACTTCATCATCGGCCATTTGTTCGTGGTGTACAGTTGATCCAATTTGTGGACGGTCCCTTTAGCAACCAATTGTCTATGACCATCACGATCCTCCACATACGAGATGACAATGTTGCTCGACTCGATTGTCCAACAATGCAGCTCCCTCAGTGCTCTCTTCTTGCATAGATTCGGTGAAGGTGTCAAGGGATCCACACTGGTCTCGGCCGAGAGCTCGGGAGGAACTTCATTTTCTCCATCTCCTCCTTCATCTTGCTCATCTCGATTGAAACATCCTCAATGTAGCATCTTTCGCCGCTGATTCCTCACTTAATTTGGCGGCGTCGATCCATCTCCTCCCGGGTAACCATACTTTGTACGTGGCGTTTGGATTTACCAAAGTATTGCTTTAGGCTACCCGTCCTCCAATCCCCTTACACGCCCGAGTGATCTGGTTTTCCGTCGCGGCGGTCGAACATCATTCCTCCCGTCCGACGCAAAAGATCCCTCTGCCTCTTTCTTTTTAAGATCTTCTGTAAGATACGAGATAACGAGAAGCTTAGTGATGAAACATGTTTAGTAAGTAAAAAATAACAATATCGATACTTACAATTCGTTCGGCAACTACACGAGTTTTTCACTCGTGTAGGCGCCGCTTGGCTTTGCCGAATATACAACCACAGCTCCTCGCGACGTATTGGAGATGGCGGTGGTCAACTACCGTAGAAGGATTGGATTGACTTCATCTTCCAATCTCTTGTTTATTTGCCATCAAATCTTTTTGGCCTTTTCATATCCGCCGCGAGAAGCCCTGTGTGGGCAATCATTCTTTCTCCCAATCTCGATATTTTCCCCTTATTTTACGTGAATCGGGATTGAAAACAACTATATATCAATTATGAATTCCAGCCATGTCACTAACGAAATTAGAGAACTTACGCTTGATATGAGCGTCAAACATTAGTCAAATTCACTTCATCAAGTTTCAACATTTTACTTAAGGAAGATGTAGCATTGTAGAAGAAATTGGGAAAACCAAAGGAAAGGGAGTTGCGAAATCTTTGCCAACTCAGTCAATTCATTCATTCATCATAAATGGTTCCTACACATATTAGAATAACTAACTAACTAACAACAACGTCTAACCATGGTCATTACACAGTTTACATATCAAACTTGCATGGAACTAGGACATGCTCCTCTCATGCAAGACAAAGGCAGCAAATGTATACTTCTATTCACACACCAAACCATTTAACTAACAGGATTAGATGTACACAATAACATTCACATATCCGCACGAGTTAATAAGCAAACAAAAGTGCAAACAAAACTAAATATAACTCACGAGCTTCGAGGAGTGGTCCGCTTCGAACAAATTGTTGCCAAGTTTGTTCATCAATAAATTTGTACTTGTCCCGGGGTTTATGGTCGGGCTCAACCTCGGCAAAAATATAAGTGTTAGCCGAGAAAGGTCTTAAACTTCTGACAGCTCGGCACAATAAGACAATGTTGAGTCTTTCAACTTCTCGGACTCGGGGACGGTGAATGTAAGCGGATAGTGTCCCACATAGGATCCTTTATTGTTTTTTGGTCCACATTTTTCCACTCATCAGTCAAAATGCTAACCTTGCTGCGTACTAGAGCGCCGAAAAAACTAGTATATGTGCTTTTATTAGGACCGGAAGGTTGCAAATTTTCATCAAAAAAAATCTCGAGCTTCGTCCCAGAATTTCGACTAAGGGATACTTCCATCATTCGTGTGCCGCTTCTACCACGGCGTGCACGGCGAGAGGTTCAATGTGAGATGAAGAGGGTTCATTTGTCCGACCCTCACCAGTCAAACCAGTATCTAGAGTTTCAAGAACACGAGTGGAATCGTTTTCACCGTTCATTTTCAAGACAGTAAGAGAGGAATGCTTGAGAAAATGAGGGAGTAACAGAGGCTAACGGTACGCGGGCGAGGAAAGAGGTAATGGAACAGGGAAGGGTTTCGCAACGTGAACGGGGTTCTTCGGTGAGAGTGTGAGAGTGACAAAAGCTTCCGCGCGAAGTTAAAGTTTGGCGCTTCATTTTTAAGACCGGACAAATACACATTTTTTGTCCGGTCTTAAAAGTATAACTTTTAAGACCGGTCATTCTGTAACTATGGTCTTAACATTTATTACTTTTTATTTAAACTTTAGTACGGGACAAATTTTAAGTTCGGTCTTAAAAATCAAAGTTTTAAGACCGGCTTTTATATATGTTCGGTCTTAAAACTTTAATACCTTTATATTTATATTTTTCCGTATTATTTTGGAGTGTAGAAAATATAAGTACGCCTTGATGAGATTTCTCCATAAAAGTAAATGCTATTTCAATTTTTTTATTAACATTTTTAAGACCGGTTGTTATTTTAACAGGTCTGGATAAGATCTATGAAAAAATGATCTGAATAAGAAGTTCTTTATATTTACAAATATGCCATCGGTTACAGATTTAGGACCGGTCGATACTTAGACGGTCTTATTGAGGCGTCTTTCATTGTATAAGAAGTTCTTTTTATTTACAAAACTGCCACCGTCACACCATTAAGACCGGTGCTTCGATTATCCGCTCTAAATGAGGCGGTCTTATAGCCCTTCATTGTATAAGAAGTTCTTTTTATTTACAAAACTGACACCGATCACACCTTTAAGACCGGTGCGTCAATGATCCGCTCCGAATGAGGCGGTCTTAAAGCCCTTTTCATTCTCTTCCATTTTCCAAAGTCACGGCATTCATGCCTATTTTTCTTAAACTACATACATGCATTGATAATGTCTCTGTTTTATGGTTCATGTAGCAGAGAACTTGTGTTAATTCTTATGGTTTAAAGCTCAGCAATTCATGATGAAAAATCACAGAAGCTAGAAGGGCGGCTCAATGACTCACCTTGGTTAGCTTGCACGTACGAACACCGTCATTCACCAATACACAGCCCCTGTTTCGGAACCAAAACGCGAGAGGAAGATATGCTTGAACTCTCTCTCTCTCTTTCTCCTTCTCGGTTTCACTTTGCGTTTCTGTTTACTCTTCTCTCTCTCCTCTCTGCACTTTGTTCTCTCCTCTAGATGAATGAAGAGGAAGAGGGTAAATATAAGAACTTAAGGGATTGGTCAGGAGAAAGAAAGGAGCAGGACCGGAGGGTACTCAACGTGGGTGAGGCTCGAGAAGCATGGGGCTATCTTGTTGCTATCGTGAGAGCATGGCGCTTCAGATTTTCTATTCTTGCGTGTACAGTTTATCGCCGAAAGTGAGATGACGCGTTGGAGAATTATAACTAATGGATTTTGTTGTCTGTTCTCTCTCTCTCTCTACTGCGTTTTGTGTTGCGTCTTGGGTGAGGATTGTTTCTGCTGTACGTTTTGGTGCATCTGATAAGTGGTTAATAGGATAAATTACTTGGGTTTTGTTTTGTTGCAGTTGGGCCAAGATGGAATATGGGATAATGGGTTTGATGTTTTATTAGGTATTGCCTAGGGTTTTATTTATTTATTTATTTATTTAATTTTTTTCCTAAAAATAAATTAGGATATTACAATTACCGTATTGGGAAAGCCAAGGTCTTGACTGTTCCTAACAAGGCGGGGTCTTCCTTAGTTGTGCCAACAGGAGGTTGGAACTCAGTTTGGAAAATCAAATCTAGTCCGCGAGTTCAACATTTCATTTGGCGGATCCTCAGCAATGCACTCCTTACTAATGCCGCTCTTTTTTACCGGAAAAGATCACATGTGAATCTATGCCCAATCTGTGAAGAGGCTAAGGAATTTCTCGAGCATCTATTTTTTCATAGTTCTTGGACTCGATGTGTATGGTTTGGATGTTTACTAAGTGCTAGGATTGACCTTTCCTGTGTTTCAAATTTCAATGCCTGGTGGTTGTTTATTCAAGGTATGCCTAACTTGACCACCCAGGACATTTCCCTTATTTCCTGGATACTATGGTTCATCTGGAAGCAAAGGAACGATAAAGTCTTCAACCATGTGGATCCTAATCCCTTTGTGGTCATTGAGCTAGCTAAGAAGAGCAATGGTGAAGGTAGTGTTTGGAGAATAGGAATCCGCAATCTGGCTTGACAAATGACTCTGCTAATCCTCACTCTTGCTGGCATCCACCTAAACCTAGTTGCTTGAAAATTAACTCTGATGGGGCCTATGTGAGTGGGAAGGATTTTGCTGCTATTGGGGTGGTCTGCCGTGATTATCTTGGTCACTTTAGGTGGGGTTTTGTGGATAAAGTGAAATCTATCTCTGCCTTTATGACGGAAGCCTTGGCTCTTAGAAGGGCTTTATTATTAGCGGTAGATTTAAGTCATGATAAAGTTATTTTTGAAACTGACTGTCTTCCTCTTATATATTGTGTTGAAGCCAAATCTCCTACCTTATTTGACTGGAGAAGTAGGGGTATTATACATGATATTATTTGTCTCTTTTCTAACAGGGTTGGGTTCTCTCTATCTTTTACTCTGAGGAAGGGTAATCAAGTTGCTGATTCTCTTGCAGCAAATGCTTTTAAGGAGGTGTACCCGGTGGGGTGGGTTACGGAACCAACACCTTCTTTGTCTTCTTTACTGACCTTGGATGTACAGGAGGCTCATGATGTTTTGGGTGATACTCAACGATCCAGTCATATTTTGGTTGGGGATTAATTTGTTGTCTCTATGTTATTTGTTGTTTTCCCTCCTTTTTAGGTTGTTTTTACTTTTGTACTGGTACTGTCCTCGTGATGGTTTTGGTTTGTTTTTTTCCTTCTTATTATTGTAATAGTTGTACCCCAAAGGCGAACCTGCGTTATGGCGGCTTGGCCTTTGGTGGCCTTCTAGAATCTTCTAAAATTTGTTAAAATATATGTATATGTCATATAATATTTTATTTTGACCATTAATTTGGCCCCAGCTAATCTCTTAACAAGGCCTTAGCTAACCTTCTAAAATTTGTTAAAATATATGTATTCATTATATAATATTTTATTTTGGCTAATAATTTGGCCTAATTAATGTCTTATCTTCTCTATAATTACACTTTTTGTTAATTACATTTTTCCTTTTTCCCCTCCTGCTTAGTGTTCTCCATTTTCCCCTCTTCTTCGTGCTCCTCTTCCTTCACAAAATTGTCAAATAATAATCACTCAGCTCCTAAGCACATCAAATTCAAACTCAAGATCAACAACAACAAAGGGAATTGGTTTCTTCATAGATCACATTATGAGGTTAATTTTGTTCCTCAAATCCCTAGATTTTCTAATTCCGCCACTTTGCCCTTAGACGTCGACGTTGCTGAGAAGGTTAATCTACTGGCTTTGGAATTTAAGTCTATCTCGGAGCCAATCAATCAGGTGAAAAGGCTATTGCATTTCGCGGTGCTTCTGCCGCCCCCAGAGGAATCGGCTCGCGTGCTAGGGAACAGGGTGACGGGGTGCGTAACTCAGGTGTGGGTGATCGTGGTGATGGAGGAGTTAGGAAGGATGACATTCAGAGCCGATAGCGATTATGAGATATTGAAGGGTTTTTGTTGGTGCTTGATTTGGATGTTGGATGGCGCCAAGCTGAAGGACGGGAGGTGTTGATGGTGGCGGCGAAGGGCAAAACAACAAAAGCTTTCTCTCTTTCCCATTTCCTTTCTCTTCACTACTGCTCACTAGTCACTCCTTTGTGGTGGTGGCGGTACTGCATTTTGCTTAGAGAGTGTACTGTTGAGTCTTTTGGGGTCTAACAGGTCAAGAGAAAAAAGGGTAAAAGTTGAAGAAAATACAAAAGTGAGAAACTTGCCTTCAACCCTCACACACAGCTTGGGGGTTTGTTTCTCTTGAAGAAACAGAGCACTTTGCTTTTGAAGATGCCACGACCAGGGCCCAAGACGTATGATTGTGTTAGAAGAGCTTGGCGTAGTCAGTGGCGGACCCAGAAAATCATAGAAGGAGGGGCACAATTAGCGGGAGATTCGGGGTTCGGGGCGGCGCCCCTAAAATTTTTTAAGCAAAGTGAAAAAAAAAATATATCAAAATAATATTTATGAAATCAAGTGAATATTGATGATGTAATAAGAGAGACAATTATTTTATAAACCTGTTATTTAGAAAAGTAAGGCTAAGTACTGTTAGAAATAAATGCAGCTACATAAATAACAATGAATGGTGGGTACTCAATAAGTTCAAGTACATATATTTTAATAAAAAAAGTATACTACAATAAAAATAATTATAATGTCATCATTCTAAGCCTTATTTTTTGGAATTCCATCATAATTGTCTTATTATCAATGCTATAAAATACATCTTTTTTCAATATAAGACACTAAACAATCATTCAACCATTTACCCTTCATCTCATTACGAAGTGTAGCCTTGATGTATTAAGGGTGAACACCTAATTTAAGGGTGGACAATCATTCAAACATGTATTAACTTTTTTTATATAAAAAAAATCCCAAATAATTGGGGGGCACTTGCCCCCCCAACCTATAAGGTAGGTCCGCCCCTGGGCGTAGTGACATGCACCAACCCATTAGAGGAACTCTCATTCAAGAAATTTTCAAGTTCTTCCCTTCTCTTGTTTTTATGTATATATGTTTATTCCTTTACATTCTAATCCCTGTTTTTCTGAATGATTTTAGGGTTGTCAATGATATACATGGCCTTGCTACTAAGAATAATTTCTTTGTTGATTGATAATTGTGTTTAAGATTAGTTTGTGTAGAAATTCAAGGCCTGATTTTCCTCTGAAATCTGAATATGATTGTTTGAATTTAGTTCTTGCAATCACTCCTGTCGCTCTAATGAGTTCTTACAACTCCCTATTCCTGCTCGCCATTAGAAATTGTTCATATTGGAATGGATCTAGGTTGATGTTGTGCTTTCAGACAAAGTCAGTTGATTATTTTTTTTGTCTTGAATTGGCCCAAGTATGAATTTTTTTTTATTTATAGTTTTGAGTGAAAAACATATAATCTCATGTAATGCTATGCTGTTAAGTGTTAACCGGTTTTACATATAATCAATCCCAAAAAAAATGAATTGTTTGCTTTGTCTAGAAAAATGAAGCATACCACATTAGTAACTTGAATAGAAAAATGAATAGTAATAAATAATGAACTTGACAAAATATTTTTTTTCCTGATGAGTTAGATTAGTTTTGTACCATCAAAATGTTTGTTTTTTTTTTTGCCCGGGCTAAAACCACCACTATGTAGCCCTGTTTCTATTATAGTAATGCAAGTAATTTTTCCTTGAGCAAAAAAAAAAGTAGAAGCTAAGAACATAAGTCGATGCCATTGCCACGATAGCGAGACAAGAGACAAGACCGTGTGCGGCGGTAGCGGCGTCGTGACTACGGATGAGTACGGCAAAGGAAGAAGGTGGACGCAGTTGAACGTGGAGGAGCAAAGTGTTTAATTTTTTTTTCCCTTCTTATCATCAATAATGAGTTGTTATGACTTATGAATAAGTAGATGGCAGAGAGAAATAAGAATGATTTTAATTTAAAGTAAATGGATGCATCATATCCATCCATTCATTCATTCTCAAAAAGAGTTCATCTTTACAAGATAAAAAGCTAGCCAGAGTCAAAAACAGTGGAATTACAGAACAGATCACTCCAAAAAAGAAATCAACTACCTATATCTTCTGCTTTTCTCTCCCCATTTTAACATCATCAACAAGGAATAAACAGGGAAGGAGCAAAATGGAAAGAGGAATAGGATTTTCAGTCTTTTTCATCATCAGATGTGTCGGAGCTTGCATGTGGCGGAGTTGTACCAGGAGGGATAGAGGGTTCTAAAGCATTGATTCTTAACTAGAGTTTTCCGATTTCAGTGGACAGGACACTCAACGCTTAGAGAAAACGCCAAAAAACAGAGTAAGTGTTAAAAAGAGACTCCCGGAGATGTTGAAGCGGGGCAGTAATGTCATCGAGCGACGGTGGTGGAGGGGGACCAGGAAGCTTCTCCTCTGATTGTCTCTTCCGGCAGGACCCTGCGGCAAGAATGTTTCAAGCTTGCTTTAAAAAGACAAGGGTTTTGTGGGATTTAATATATCTTATAAAAATATTATTATTATAATATTTCTCTATAATGTTTAAAAGTTACTTTAACAATCTTTCACATAAATCAAGAATGATTTTAAGAGTGTGTTTTGTTTGAAGGGAGAGAAGAGAGAGAATTTTCCTTCTTAGTGTGAAAAATCAGATATAATTAAAATTTTAAGGGTTGATGAAAAAAATTATATAATTTATAGTCATATCTAATTTTTTATACTAAGAAAGAAAACTCCTCTCTTAACCCTCCCCTCAAATCAAACACATCAATCTTATTCACACTGCCTGATGAAAATAAAATTAATATAATAATAAAATTATAAAATTATATGATATAAGTAAATCTTCTCTATGCACTATGCGCTGTAGCCTATAATTAAGGCTAGAGGTGTATCAAATATCAAAAATCAGTAAAATTTAATCTAAATATTTGATTAAAATATTTTATATAAACTCTCCAGAGTTCATCTAATAGTAAAAGTAAATAAATGAAAGGAAGAGAAGTTAAGAGGTTATCTCGACGGTTCTACCCAATGACGACGGCGATAGGGTAAAGGAGGGGCATTTTGGGTTCGTAAAGACAAACTCTAGTTTAAGTCTGAGTTTATTTCTTAAAGGAATTCATCTTTAAAATCTTAAACAATTGAGTCGTTGGTCTGGGCCTTTTTACTCAGCGATGGTGCTCAACCATATTAATAAGGGTAGTGGGTGAGGGGTAATAATTAATATAATATTATAATCTGATCCAATTAATAGGAATAATATTAGAAATTACTTAAATTTTAGGACAACTTTAATGACTTTAACTGTTTTTACTGATGTGTAAGAATTATTAGTTGGTACTCCCTCCAGTCCTAATTATAAAACCTATTTGATTTTTTTGGAGAGATTAAAGAAGCTAATTAAATTAATTTAGAGTATTTTTATTTTTAGTTTTTTCTTCAAACTATTTAGTTTGACTAATAAACTAAGGGAAAAACACTTCTCATGTTGTAGGAGGAGTGTATTCTCATGTCACACACGGGAGATTGACCAAAATATTTTTTTTTTATAAAAAAATTACCTAATTAAAGCAGATTGGAAACATTTTACCAAAGTAATGCAGTTGGTGGCGCAAGAAAATGTCACGCCACTTGTGGCGTAAAAAAGATTCACGCCACTGGCACAAAATGTGTCAGTTTGTGTCAGTGGCGTGAAGAAAGTTCACGCCACTTGGCATGAATCAACAATTGTGGAATCAGACCCACTCAATTAGTGGGTCTGAATCCATATATTAAAAATAAAAATAAAAATAAAAAATAATAAAAATAAAAATAATGATAAAAAATTGGAATAATTTAAAGCTCTATTTCATTTAATTTGAAGTCAAAAGAAAGAAAACAGGGAGCTGAAATAACTCATTAAGAACGCCTTTTAAAAGATAACTTCTTTGATCTCTCTAAAAAAATTTTAACTTGATCTTATAATTAGGACTGGAGGTAATACCTTATAGGGTTAAGGAGCAATTTTACACATGAGCTTTTCCCCCAGGAGCGCCCAACACCACGTGCTTTTTTCTGGAGCAAAAGTACACACGTGGTTACGTTTTGGGAGCGCCCAAGACCACATGGCAGTTAGTTGACCGTTAGTCAACCGTTAAGTTGGATGGAAATGAACAGTAACTCGGGTAAAATTACACTTTTGCCCTTAGTTTTAAATAAAAATTACCCTTTTACCCTAAGTTTTTTTTTTTAAAAAAAAAACTAAAAATACCCCCTCCTTGGTGGGCCCCACCACCGGCCACCCCACCACCGCCGGCCGACCACCGCCGGCCGCCGCCGCCGGTGGTGGTGGTCGGCCGCGCCATCCGGCGGTGGTGGTGGTCGGCCTGGTGGAAGGGTATTTTTAGTTTTTATTATTATTTAAAACTAAGGGCAAAGGGTAATTTTCATTTAAAACCAAGGGTAAAAAGGTAATTTTCATTTAAAACTAAGGGGCAAAATGGTAATTTTCTTTTTTTTTCTACCATCAGCGTCCACGTCAGCATCCACGTCAGCGTCCATGTCAGCGTGTCAGTCCAAATAAGCGCCACGTCACGCCACGTCAGCGTTCCTTCCAAGTTAACGGTTGACTAACGGTCAACTAAGTTTTTCTTGCGTGGTCTTTAGGCGCTCCTAAAACGTAACCACGTGTGTACTTTTGCTCCAGAAAAAAGCACGTGGTGATGGGCGCTCCTGGGGGAAAAGCTCATGTGTAAAATTGCTCATTAACCCTACCTTATAACAAGGGTCGGAAGAAATAATAAATAGATAGATAAATTTAACATAATGTTACTACAAATTTTCTAAAGATATAATAGATTTTTTAACCCAAATAAGTAAAGCAAATTTGAAAATTTCAACTCAATTTCAACATCTAATAATTAGAGGAAGATAAAGTATAAAATAATAAAGGAGATCGGGTGTTTAATTTACATTTTAAATACGAACCATTTTTTAATTTTCTAGGTTTTTTTTACCAGAAAATAAAAAATGGTTTGGAATAATTTAGTTAAACATATTTAAAATGTAAATTAAACACCCGATCTCCTTTTATCATTTTAAACACCCGAGAAAATAAAAAAATGGTTTGTAATAATTTAGTTAAGAATTTTAAATATGACCCATTTTAAATACTGTAATATTTCCGAGAAAATAGTTTGTAATAATCTAGTCCTAATATTTCAATATTAGTTACTGTTCAAGTCTCTAATTAGTAGTTATTGTTAGAGTTAGACCAAACTAAAAAAGTGTCTAGTCACGTGTCAAGGTTTATTTAGTACTTTTTGTAAATATTAAAAGTTAGGGAACTTTTTGTAATTTTGCCATATATTTATAAAAAAACAAAAAAATGCATTCATATTTCATGCTTGTCGTCTTCTGCTTCTCCTTCACTATGCACTCCAACCGTCTTCTATACTCTGCATTTCTCGTTGAATGCTTCAGGTGATTCTTCTTCCTCCTCCTCGAACTCCTTTTTTTCGCTTTTCTTCCTTTTCTTTTTGCATGTTCCCTAAACCAATTAGGTTGCTCGAAATTTCCAGTGCGATATTTCAACTTTCTGTAAATGAATAATGTTTTTATAGAAATGTTCATTCCGTTCTCAGCTAAACTTTGACGAATGGTCTTCGTTTTTTCTATTTTCGGTATTTTTTCAGTTCATTTATGCTTTCTTATTTCCCGTTGCTGGTTTTGCTCAGGCGGTTTCTGGTTTACAGAGAAGACTTGTATTGTACGGACCGTGAAGAAATGAGTTTCTGAAGTTGGCATTGGCATTCTTAGAGGCTCTTATTCACAGAAAAGACATAAACGGTGTTTCCAATGGCTACATTAGGTCTTGATAGTCACTTCGAAGAAAGAGTGGTTAGGAGGTCATCGATGGAGGATTAAAGTACTGGCTAGAAAACTTTCTCTCATATATATTCCACATTTCGCGCTTCTGATCAGGCTAGTCCAGAAAGATACTAAGGAAAAGCCAAAACTAAAGCAATCATACCAACTTTTCACTCCTGTTTAGTATTTTGGAATTCCTGGGTTCTTCCCTGCATCGTTGTTGTGGTTTCTGCCTTTTAAGTTTCAGGTAGTCCTTTTTTGTTCCTATTATAAATTTTGTCGAACCTTTTCGCCCCGTTTTCTTCCACGTTGATTGTTTTCCGAATTTTGTTTTGGTGTCTTTCGCAATATTATATCTAGTTTCGGAATCCAGTTATATTTATGTTTTCCCCTTTGATTCTTAAGCTTTCTATAAGACCTGATCCGTGAATGAGCTTAGTTTTGTGTATGTGTTCAATTCATGAGCTTTGTTCTTTTGTTATTCTACAGCCTTGCTAAGAGATTCCAAGCCTCTCTACTCGACCTAATAACTGTTTGTTGGTTTCACTAATTTTAATTATGGAGAGAAGGCTTAGTTCTAAGTTTGAGTGGTTTGAGAGAAGGGTTTTTAGGTAGAAAAATTATAAAGTTGAGCAAGATATTAAGAGGGGATAATTCAGTACAACTCTCTGTCTATTGTTATTATTCTTCAAATTACACATCATGAAATAGGCAGTCTATTATATCCATGTTCGCATTCAATGTTTCAGGTGATCCTTCTTCTTCCTCGAACTTCTTTTGCCCTTGTATTTCATGTTTGCTTTTGCATGGATCCTAAATTAATCAGGTTGCTCTGAAATTCCACTATGATTTTCAACTTTCTTTCAATGAAGACTGTCTTTATTGAAATATCAAGTCTGTTCTCAGCAAAATTTTAATTAGTGGGTCTTTGTTTTTCTGTTTCTGGTTTTTTGTTTTGTTCCCCATTGTTGACTTACTTGGACAGTTTCTTTGGTTATGGTGTAGACATAAATTGTTGGGACTGATGGGAAATGAAGTTGTGATTTATTGATTTTTTTGTTCACAGATCAGTAGATACAAATTGTACTTCCAATGCCTACATCATTTCTTGATGGTCAGTCTGGAGAAAAATTGCTTCGGAAGCCATTTGCAATTCGTGATTACCCGCCTGGGGTTGGACCAAATGCTGCAAGAATCCATGTTAAACCTAAAGAAGGTACTGCTAAGGGTGGTGAGGCTAATCTTCAACACTCTGCCACTAGAAGATTTGTTTCTGCTATTAGAGACTATCCTCCTTTATGTGGACGTAATTCTCGGGGACTGAGTAAGGCAGATGTTTCCAAGCTCATGCAGAGGCATTTGATTGGTGTTAGGGAAGAAAGGAAGAGAAAACTTGATTGCCTCACACGGGGTGATGGATCTAAAGCTGTGATGAGGACTAAAGACTCTCTGAATCATTCCAACATGAAGGTTTTAAAAAAGAAAGAAGGAAATGCTGCTTCTGGAGTTATGGGCAGACTTGTAGCCATAGGAAAAAATGGTCGTGATACCAATTATAGCAGATAATTTTCTAATGGCCACAGATCATATGGTGTGAATGTTCCACTTCTGCAACATCGTACTTTGAGCATTCCCAACAATGACTCAATTGTTACCCGAAATACTATAAGAGACACATTGCGCTTGTTCCAAGCTCATTGTAGAAAATTGTTGCAAGAAGTAGAAGCAGAGTCAAAAGGCAATGCAAAAATTCATAGGAGGATTGATTTAGAGGCAGCAAAGATCCTTAAAAGGGAAGGCAAATATGTTAATGCTGACAAGCTGATCTTTGGTTCTGTCCCTGGGGTTGAAATAGGTGATGAGTTTGACTATAGAGTGGAGCTTAACTTAGTTGGTCTTCATCGCCATATACAGGCTGGCATAGATTATGCAATGCGCAACAGTGAGCATCTTGCAACTAGTATTGTTGCATCAGGGGGATACAATGATGAGTTGGATAATTCAGGTGTTTTGATTTATTCAGGGCACGGGGGGAATGTGATGTCCAAAAAGAAAGAACCTGAAGACCAGAAGCTTGAGCGGGGTAATCTTGCTTTGAAGAACAGTATCAAGAAAAAGAATCCTGTTAGAGTGATACGTGGTGCTTTCTTTGGAGGTGGAAGTCGTAGGACATTTGTGTATGATGGACTGTATGAAGTTGAGTCATACTGGCAAGAAAGGGGGCCACATGGCAAGATGGTTTTCAAGTTTCAGCTACGAAGAATCCCAAATCAACCCGAGCTTCCTTGGATTGAACTGAAGAATTCCAACACGTTCACATTAAGGAAGGGCTTGTGTGTTGCTGACATCTCACATGGTAAAGAGGCATTACCAATTCGTGCTGTGAATACCAAAGACCATCAAAAACCACCATCGTTTGAATATATCACTAGGATGATCTACCCTGGTTGGTTGCAGCCAATACCTTCTGAGGGATGTAACTGTACGGACAGATGCTCTGACCCTACAAGATGTTGTTGTGCTGTTAAAAATGGAGGAATCCCATTCAATCACACAGGATGTATTGTAGAAGCAAAGTCTCTTGTCTATGAGTGTGGCCCTTCTTGCAAATGCCCTCCAGAGTGCTATAGCAGAGTCAGCCAACATGGCATAAAATTGCCACTTGAAATTTATAAAACTGAAAAAAGGGGATGGGGTGTGAGATCTCTATGCTCTATCCCTTCTGGAAGTTTTGTATGTGAATACATAGGAGAGTTGCTTGAAGACAAGGAAGCTGAGAAGAGAAGTGGTCTTGATGAGTATCTGTTTGACATAGGTAATAACTTGATCAATAATGGTATACTTTCTGATGGAGTCTCCAGGCCTGAAGTCTCTGAGGGTGGTAGTGGTTTCACCATTGATGCAGCTCGGTACGGTAATCTGGGCAGATTTTTCAACCATAGTTGCGCCCCTAATATGTATGCACAAGATGTTTTGTATGATCACGGCGACCGCAGGATTCCTCACATAATGCTGTTTGCCGCTGAGAACATTCCTCCATTAAAAGAGCTGACTTATGATTACAATTACTCAAAAAATCAAATCTTCAATTCTGACGGCAGCATAAAGAAGAAGGATTGCTTTTGTGGCTCTGTGGGATGCACTGGAAGGATGTATTGAGGTCCTTGGAGGTTTGTTAATGGAGAAGAGGTGATAGATTTTTGACTTTGTTCATTACACATTCCTTGATGTGTATGACTTGTTTTCTTTGTTCTATACTAATCTTGATTCTAATGGGATAGAAAGTGTGTTGGCTTGATCTGCCTCCTGTAGATATGATGAATGAAAAGTACTTTAACTTTACTCAGTTTAGTTTTGTATGTAGTTTGAACACTTAATGTATATCATCGCCAGTAATGTAGATCCTTCATTTGGTAAGATTGTCTTTATATATTGATCTTACATTGTTTGTTGTTGTAGCCTACTGTTCCTAATTATACACCTATTGAAGTAATTTTAAGTAGTATATTTATGTTTTACTATCCTTTGCTATATATTCTTGAGTAGGGAATATTCATTGACTTATATGATGGAAACGTGCTATGGATTGATTGATTCCTTTGAGAATATATATCCGTCATATGAAATGCAAAGTTTTATAGTTTTGTTAGTTTTACTTCTGTTAGGTTTTTGAGAAAAATATTACACAGTATGTAAATATGTAATAGAACTTATCTGAGTGAGTGAAAACGCAAACTCATGTTATTGGTGCTAATTTTGTTGGAAGTATGTAGTTGCCAAGCCAATCATCAACAAATGATATAAAATCTTTAGAATATATTTTTCATGGGGCCAAAACAGGGTTAGTGTCCTTTTTCTTCTGTTTCTAATTCTCTTTCTTCTATTCAAAAGCAATTCAGTTGAGTGAATATTTAGGTTAAGCAATTCGGCTTACTATTTTGTTTCACTCATAAAATATAATAGCAAATGTAAATTTCCCCCCCTGATTGCATTGGTGATGAATACACAAGGAAGATTTACTGGCATTGTTTATTGTTGTTGATTACTGTTCCTAATAATAAATCTATGGAAAATAATTTTAATAGAGTAGTATCTTTATATTTTTATTATATATTATTGAGTACCGAGTAGGGAAAATTCATTGGCTTATGCAATGGAAACATTTGCTGTGATTGATTGATTCCTTCGAGAATGTTGTAAGAAATCAGATTCCGTCATGTCAAATGTTAAGTGTATGCTTTTGTGGATGCTTTTGAGAAAATGTAACACATGATATGTAATAGAATATATCTGAACAAATATGCAAACTCACGAGTTATTTGCTGGTACTGATTAGGGTTGTAAGTTAATGTAGTTGCCAAGTTAATCATCAGCAACCAGCATGTATAATATAAAATCTATATGCGAAGGATAGGGCTTAAGGTCTGGTTTGTGTACATATCTAGCAGAGTAAAGCTATGTGAATCTCTTGTGATTTTTTTGTTTACTGCAATAGGGTTTTTTCCAACTGTTACCATTCCCAATTGTTTTGCTTCTTAAAATAGTGGTTTTAGAAGCTATAGTAGTATCTTTGTGTGTTGCAGTGTTATTTCTAAAATGGACCATAAAACCTTCTTCAAAGTGCCTTATATACTAGACAGTAGGGAGAGTGGCATTCTGTTTGAAGTCTATTGATTGCCATTTACAAGATCATTATAATCAATTATGGTTCCAACACTCTTCTTCCATGTACAGCTTCATTCTGTTTTTTTCTTAGTTGGTTAAGCAAGCATGATGATAAATGCTCTGACTAGGTGCTTGCTGAAGTCTTGATTGTAATCTCTAGCCAAATTAGATATCCGATTTTTTTTTTTTTTAAAAAAAAAAAACCTTGATTTGATATAACAAAAGATTTGATAGAAAGCGTAGCAAACCAGAATGCCTTGACATGATCACAAGTGAAGAAGATTTGCTTTGAAGATTCATAATTAGGAAATCCAAAGACACAAATTAGATAAATGATGCTTAGTAATAACATCACTAGAAGACAGAGCCTTATTTAGCTACTCTCCAACAGAAAAAAAATGAATTTAAAAGGAAGCTTGATTTTCCAAAGGAAGACCAAAGTTCATCCTTATGTGGACTATCTTTCAGAGTGTCCTGCAAGCAATGAAGGGTCTATATAACTGAGCAATAAGGGCTCTGTTTCAACTATAACGGAAGGTTTATTAGAAGAAGCCACTATGATAACAAGCTTTGTGGGGATTTGGTTTATGCTTATCACAATGTTGAGATCTGTTCTGTTATAAATTAGAGGCTAAATTATGTTAAACTCTTGAACTTTGTCCCATATGAAAATAATTATCTTAACATTTAAGGAAAATCTAGGCCCATTTGTTTAATCCCTGGGATGCACTGGAAGGATATGTTTTGAGGTCCTTGGAGGTTTGTTAATGGAGGAGCCGTGATAGTTTCTTGACTTTGTTCTTTACACATTCCTTGATGTGTATGGCTTGTTTTCTGTGTTAAAGCTTGATCTACCTGATTTAGATACGAAGGAAAAATACTTCAATAACTTCAGTCAGTTGAGTTTTGATATATAGTTGGAACACTTAATGTATATTTTGCCCAGTAATCTATAGATCCTTCATTTGGTAAGAGTGTCCTTATTATTGATCTTCTATTGTTTGTTGTTGTTGATTACTGTTCCTAATAATATGCCTATGTAATTTTAAATAGTATTTTTATATCTTTTATTCTTGAGTAGGGAACATTCATTGGCTTATGTGATGGAAAGATTTGCAGTGGATTGATTGATTCCTTTAGGGAATGTTTGTCCATCATATCAAATGCGAAGTGTTAGTAGAAATAGTTTTTGCTAGTTTTACTTCGGTATGCTTTTGAATAAATTGTAACCTTCCCCCATAAAATATACTACCAAATATAACTTTTTTTTCCTTTGTTGCATTGGTGATGACATTAAATTCTTAAATAATTAGGAGGCTCATGTATAAGTATAGGACTTTGTATCCATATCATGAGCATAATTATGAAGTCAGTCAATAATTAGTACGCTTATAAATAACCTTTATTTTGGGATAATGGGCTATTTGTGATGCTAGTTGTAGCGGTAGGCTTTACTTGTGATAATGTATTTCTTGTGTATTTGAAGGTGTATCACTTGGTGTTTGGAAACATTCAAAAAAAAAAAAAAAAATACTTGTGTTTCATGAGAAAAAATTATTCTCCCAGATTTATCTCTTACTGCCTAACATCACTTAAAATGAGTAAATACCCTTTCTGATCCCTGACAAAAAACACGGACCCCATTTTGGTCACTGACAAAAAACCCGACCCTTATTCGTCCTTTTTATGGGACTAAAAATGACCTTTCGGAAATTTGTAAGGGATCAAAATGTTCACCAATCGACCCTTATTTATCCTTTTTATAGACTAAAAATGACCTTTTGGAAATTTGTAAGGGATCAAAATGTTCACCAATCGACCCTTATTCATCCTTTTTATGGACTAAAAAAGACTTTTTTTGTCAGGGACCAAAATGGGGTCCGTGTTTTTTGTTAGGGACTAGAAAGGGTATTTACTCTAAAATAAATTAGGTATAATTAATCTGCAGGTCATTATAGTTTTAACTATTTTTTAATCATGTCTCTATAATTTTTTTTCTTTTCGTCAACAACTTCTTGATTTTCCTTTTGTTAGGCACATGTACTCCCCCCAAAAAAAAAAAAAAAAAAAAATCAAGTTAACTATAGGTACTTGCAGATTAATTATCATAGTAATTAATCCAAAGCTTGTTATGCCGTTGAACTGATGAAAATAGACTATTGCAGCTTTTGAGATAAATCTATTAAGATAGTATTCATATGATAAGATCTAGTTTACAGTGCAATTTGTATTATAAATTTTGTCTTATATTTAAGATCGTCAAAACTACCATATTTATTAGTATGAGTAGAAAAAAATAGTAAAGTTTAATCATATGGAATTATGGATTCAAATCAAGCAGCTAAATCAAATGTCAAAGTAATGAAACTACACATCTCATGATCAATTCTTGGTGTTGCATGAGAAGCCATATTAATGATCTAATGGCATATATCCCCTTTACACAATTAAGATTTCATTTTCTAGCTAATTTCAAAAGTAATTCAAAAGATGTTTCCAATTAAGTCAAATACGTTCACTCACTATCAACTATTTCAATTAATTAATATAAATCCATTTTTGAATTAAAAAAATAATAATGGTTAAGGAGCAAAAATGCCTATGAATTTTTACCAGAAGTGCACCTAGCACTATATATATTTTGAAAGTACAAAAATACATGTGAACATTTAAAATGGAAACAAAAATGGAAGCACCATTAAATTTGACTTAACATCGTTACATATGCATGTGCAAAAAGAGTGTGGGTTCTACTACAAAAAGTAATGGTGTTAAGTCAAATTTAAAGGCGCTTGCATTTTCTCCCATTTAGGGCCTGTTGGGGAAAACGGTGAAAGAGGGAAAAGCCATGGTGCACAGTGAAAAAACCCACTTTTTTTTTTATAAGAAAAAAGTTTTGGAGGGGTTCGACATCAGTCCCCCACCAAGGCCAGGGCACAACCCTGGGCTCTATGAGCACTTACTGGGGACTTACGAGATCGCCTATCAAAGGAGTCTCAGCGACGGTAGAGGGGATCGAACCCACGACCCAAGGACCTAGTCCTGAATCCCTTACCATCTATGCCAACTCACATTGGAAAAAAAAAAAAACCCCACTTTTTGAAGGTGCTTGGTTGGCTTTATAGCTTATGTGCTTTTGTTAAAAAAGCCACAGTGGCTGAGAAGCAACAATTTGGGGCTTCTTCTTCTTCTTCTTTTTTTTGTCTCTTACTTTATTTCACTGGAATTAAATCGCTACGAGTCCCACCAATATGTCCCTATACTTTCGCCCCCTTTTTTTCAGTGAAAGAGAATACTTTTTTAATTAGTTATTGATTTTCAAATGGCATATTTTTGAACCAACTAGCACCCAATAACAAAATCTGCTATTTTAACACATGTTAGTAGTGATGTAATTAATGTAGTAGTATTGGGCCTATCCTATTGGACCTATACATGTGTGTGTGTGTCTATGCCTATATAAGGCCATCACTGTACATTGGTTTCACTATTGAATGATAAAGATTCATTCACTTTAACATGGTATCATAAGCCAGGTTTACTTTTTAGGTTTTAGGGTTTGGGCCAGATAATCAAGAAGCACATGAAGGTGGTTCTTGGGTTTCCACTGGATGGGTTTTCCAATTATCTTGTATGGTCCAGTAATTATTCGGGTCACTATTTTTGACCCGGTTGAATCTTGAATTCCCGATAGGCTGTGCGCAGAAAAGAAAAGGAAAAAAAAAACACGATACGTTCGGTGGTTCATCTCCGACAGTGGTTCGAATCGACGGTGTTTCGCGGTTCCTGTCCTGATCTCCGGCGGTGGTTAGCAGTGGTTCGAAACTGGTCCTCGTGATGGTTCTCGTGAGATTCGCGGTGGTTCAAGATTCGCAGGTGATACGCGGTTCTTGGACTGACGTTCGACGGTGATTCTTGGTTATCTGGCCAAGGTGGCTCACGAAGGTTTAAGCAGAAACTACCGATCTCGAATTCTGGTATCTCAGCCTGATTGTGAAAGCTGTTACTGAGACTTTGAGGAAATCAAAATCCCTTAAGATCTCCGAGGATGGGAAAGAAGTCCAGGTCCAACATCCAAATTCTGGTTTCGACGGTGAATTTTCAAGGCTGGGATTCTGGGAAGTTGAAATTCCAACGATAAGTTTTTCATTTCCAATTCAAAATGATCGAGTCTCGATGCAGAGCTTGCTGAGAGAAGATAGTATGGTGAAGATGCCCTTAAAGATGGAATGGGAGGAGGAGGTGGTGGCCCATTTCATAATCCATTTGATATATTTGAGTCATTCTTTGGTGCGTCATCCTTGGTGGCGGCAGTAGTTCACGTGAAAGTGAGGAAGAAGATGGTGATGTAGAGATGAACACCAAACACTGCAAATGCTATGTTGCTGAAACAGTGTGAAGCATTGTTGAAACGTTTGATGAGTCATCAGTATGCTTGGGTTTTCAACACCCCTGTAGATGCTGCTAAGTTGAATCTTCCGGATTATTTCACCATAATTAAGCATCCTATGGATTTGGGAACAGTAAAAGGCAGGATAACATCGGGAGCTTACTCAAGTCCTTTGGAATTTGTTGACGATGTGAGGATAACATTTTCAAATGCAATGACCTATAATCCCCCTGGAAATGATGTCCATATGTATCCAATATGGCACTTGCCATAGGAAGCATGTTGTACCATGCCACACTGCAATGCGTGGTGTTCTTTTTGACAAAATTACAGAAAGTTGACAAGAGTTGTTGGCATTGCTATACAATGGTTGGATTCATAAAAGCTTCAAAGCTGAAAATAGGTTCTCTATCATGTTCTCCTTGTATTGACTTGAAATAATCGAATTTGTGCTTGTTGATTATTGCGAATGTGTGCCTGTTGATTATTGAATCTGGTGATTTCCTCTGGTATTAGAGGTGTCATTCTTGGTTAATCAGAAATTCAGTTTGGTCCCTGCAACTTGGTAAACGTCTTGACTGTTCTTGGCGTCTTGGTTGCGGCGGTGAATCTTGATGATGTTATTCCATCGAAGGTTTCTCGGTGATGTTAGATTCTATCGAGGTTGGTTTCTCGGTGATGTTTATTCCATCGAGGTTGGTTTCTCGGTGATGTTATTCCATCGAGGTTTTAGAGTCTCTATGATTACGGTGTCAATTCTATCGAGGTTTTGACTGATCGGTGCTCCAATGGTAAACTTGGAGGTTTCAAGAATCCACGGGTTTCGTGGTCCTTATTTCGATCATGGGTTAGTGCTTTCCAGATCGGTTGTAAAGCCGGATGAAGTCCCCGGAGAGACCGGATGAAGTTCCCGGAGATACTGTGAGATACCGGATGAAATCTCCGGAGATAGTGCTTTCCAGAGTCTTCTTTTGAGAGAAGAGAGAAAGAAAGAAGAGAATGAAAATGGTCACTCTGATGAAAACTCAGAAATGAGTATTGTGAAACAGGAGAATAAGCCTAATCATACAGAGGAAGGCGATACAAATCAAAATGATTCAGAAAAGCGTACTGTACAGTTTGAGGATGATTGAGGATGAATATGCTGGGAATAAAAATATGGAGCATGAAAGGTCATCAGCATTCAATCTAAAATCTGACAAAGTAATGAGCGCAGTTTCAAATGATTCCTTTATTGTGACGGGTGGTAAATTTGACAATGGGGGTCAAACTCGTATTGAATATTATAAGGAAGGCAATGATGGATCTACAATTGTGAGGAAAATAAATAGCACAGATGAAGAGTTTATGCTTTCAAAGGGAAATAAAGAACCAGCAGATTTACAAGTATTTGCCTAGCAAGTTAGGTGCCATTGATGTATATAGCCCTAACTTGAGGGGGAGTGTTAGTAGTGATGTAATTAATGTAGTAGTATTGGGCCTATCCTATTGGACCTATACATGTGTGTGTGTGTCTATGCCTATATAAGGCCATCACTGTACATTGGTTTCACTATTGAATGATAAAGATTCATTCACTTTAACAACACACATTATTGTAATTCTTTTAAAAATTTGAATTCAAACTTATTAATTATTTTCTTTATGTTTTTCTTGTTCTTGTTTTATAATTTGATTTGCTCGAAAATCTGTTTCATATATTAAATTTGATTTTAAAAAATTTATATTTTTGTCTTGTCCTTAATTTGATTCTTTGATTGCATTTTGCCACCTAAAGAATTTAATAATAAATTATGTATTTTAGTGTTTTCAATATTTTTTAATAATAAATTAACTATTTTTATTATATACGCGTGTATATTATTTAATAATATTCATATTCTTTTAAGTCATTTTTCATATAAACTTGTTTTTCAAATAATCATTCAAACAAGCAAGTTTCAGTTTGAAAAAAGCTACTTCTACTATTGTCAATCTAAACATAAATGACATTTACAATATAACTTCTATCCTATTTTAAGTTTGCAAAAGTTAGATTGAAAAAAAAAAAGTCACTTCTGCTGCCGCTAATCCAAATGGGCTTTAATGTTCATGACTTCATGAGTATTATTACACCTCCGAAATATACATGGTGCTGAAAGCACTTTTAGTAAAAGGTCATGAGTATTTTTACACCTTTACCTACAAATTAAAACCAAAATAAGGCTTACATCTACTTTTAATTTTCTTTACAATTATAGAGGGAGATTTTAGTATTGTCAGAAATCTCTAATTAAACTTATGGAGTTGATTAAAAATCTGTTGAAAACTGCACCCGTGCGGTAACCCCTTTTGAAAAGTTATTTTATGCAAGTCGAAATAAAACTCTTCTCGCAACTTACCTTATAAATTCTAAAAGCTATTCTCCAAAAGGTTCCCAAAGGGGCACAATATGTTTAAAAGGATTGACCAAGAGTTTTTAGGTTGTGATCAATTGAGTTATGGTTTTGACAAATATCATAGGGTTTTAGCACTTTAGATTTTGATATTTCGGTTATGTGGTCGACAATGTTATCACAAACATATGACTCTGGGTCTCACCAAATTTGCTTGGCTATACAGAAATATCCTCGCAGAAATTTGCTAGTACATGTTGTACAAACACAAGGTTGTCCAAACTAATTAAAATTGGAAAAATCCCATTTAAATTTCAAAACGCTAAAAGGTCTGTTAACATTTAGAAAAGACATAAAGGTGACCGGGATAAAATTAAAATTTTAAAATGTTGATGAATTTATCATTATGTCATCAGTTTTTAAATATAAAAAAAGGTGACAGGGTTCAAAGCCCTATGACATTTGTCAAAACCATAACTCAATTGATCACAACCTAAAAACTCTTGGTCAATCCTTTTAAATATATTGTCCATACTTACCAATTTCGAGAAGCATGGAGGAGGGTCTGGAGAAGCATGGAGCCTCCAGTGAAGGATTCAGGGTTTGATCCAATGAAAGTTATGGCAGAACCACACCTTGGTAAGGCCCTAGCTGACCCGAGCTGAACCTTTAGAATTTGTTAATATATATATGTATTTATTATATGATATTTTATTTTGGCCAATAATTTGACCCTAGCTAATCTCTTATTTTATCTATAAAGACAATGTTTGGTTCATTACTTATTGGGCTGTAGAAAAGTAAAATTCTTTTTTGAGATATCTACTGAAAATGTTAGTATCATCTTATATATTGTTTCGATTTATAATTTCCGGTTATTATTTATTTGTATTTTCAATGTTATGTGATACTATTTATTATAAAGTATCAACTAACAATTCTTACAAGCTAATAAAAACAATTTAAGTAATTAAAATTGTCCTAAAATTTAAGTAATTTTCAATATTATCTCTAGTAATTACACAAAACTCTAATATTATATTAATTATGAGTATATATGAAAAAAATACTTAATACTATTTTTTATTAAAAATATTAAATATATTTATTAGTTAATATCTTATAATAAAAATTAAAAAGAATAGTTCAAGATATTTATGTTTTGGGTAAAGCTATTTTTTTTTTCTAGTTTTGTGCCACTGGTTTAGAATGTAAGGTGGTGAAGAAGGGAACCGGATTTCCTCAGAAGCAGAGTCTCAGAATCTCTCAGTATTCCATCACCACCGTTTGTTGGAGAGAGAAATTGAAAAGTTCAAATCTCAATGAGGCAAAAAAAACCGCGCGCGGTTTAAAAAAAAATAGATATGCACCCTTAGATCAATTTTTGGACAGATAAGATCGAAAGATACTGAGGGATACTGAGGATTCGGCTTCTGAGAGAATCCGGATCAAGTCATGCCTCAAACGCGGGAGGGGAGAGAGAAAAAAAAAGAGAGAGAGAATCTTGGGGAAAGAGAAAGAGAAAAGGAGGTGACTGAAAAGATAACAATTAAGTACAGGAGAGGAACATGAGGTATAGCTCCACTAACCTTCGGAAGAGCCACAGCTATAAGCCTAATATCAAAATTGAACAGTTATATTTAGCCCTAGGCGTAGGAAGGCATTCGCAATTTGATAAGAAGACACGAAAAATCAAAAGTTGTTGGGAAGTGGAGGAAGGGGTGGGTAAATAAGTGGCCATAATGAAATAAAATGAATAATAATGGAGGGTGACATCTTTGTCTGCAGCTCGAAAATGGGGACTGAAATGAGGAGATTGCAGACTTTGTGGAAGAAGTGAGGAGACACTTCATTTTTTGTTCAATGGACATTTATCGTAATCGCACATCTTTTTACTCAGATGTAGCAGTGATTATTGATTTTTTGTTTTTTATAATTTTATATTAATAACCTAAATCTTCACTTTTTCTCATTGGTTTAACTTCAGTTTAGTCTAATCTAACCTCTTGACGCTTAACTCAATACCTGATGGATCTTGTTTATAGAGTAATATAATATAATATTTAAAAATGACTTACCACTCTGATCCTTTTTATAAGTCTCTTTTGATCAAAAAAAAATTGGTCCTATTTATAAGTCTTTTTTCACCAAATTAATGAGATTGTGACAATTTTGCTCATATTAATGTACCAATGAAAATAGAGAGAGAAGAAAAAGTTAAAAGTATCCATTCATAAATGAGGGTAAAGTTGAAAATTTACCCCATAATCATTGAGCTACCTACTTCTCCTTGGTATGTGTGATTTGGTCAAAATGGACTTATAAATAGGACCAGAGTGGTACAGTCTGGATAGAAACGTGCGTGAGGGATCAATGGGGGTTGGTACAAGTGGTAAGCGGCTTGTGTTGCTTAAACAAGGTCTCGAGTTCGAGCCTTGTGAATGCAGAAAAACTCTACTGAGAGACTCACCCACTATAATCAAGTATGCGAGTCGGGTCGGACTTGAATTAGTTAAGATGAAAATCTGAAGAACATTAAAAAAAAAAAAACGTGAGTGAGGGCCTCTGAAGTCCGAAACTTAAAGAAGTTTTTGAGAAAGTAACGTCATTGGAAATTTCAAAATTGTAGCAAAGTTGGCCATTGAAACCATTTTATTTGGCTAACACAGCCACATGGCACTCCATAATCCAACTCATCGCCACCTCATCTTCTCATCTTTGATCACTCTCTTCCTCTCATCATCGTCATCATCTTTCGTCTTTGTTTTCTTGTATCTGAGTCTTCCTTTCTTGTTTCCTTTACTTGCAGGAGAATCAGTGCGTCTCTCTCCAGAAGACAGCTCCTTGGCTTCACAGTTTATGATTCTAGGTCAAGAAGAAGAAGAAGCAAACAAAATTATCCAAAGAGTTCATGAATAACATACATGAAGTTCATGATTATGAGATACTGGGGTTACCTTATCTCCTGATATGAAAGATGAAAACTAACATGCAAAAGATGATTTTAAACCATAGAAATTCCAAGAGGAACAACATAATGAAATATTCCCCTAATAGAGGTGCAAAAGGGGAGAGCAGCAATTGAATCACACCATGTTCTACTGCGCTTAACAGACAAAAGCATGTAAGAATTATGGAGGAAAAGTCATGAACAAGATAAACCATTCACCAAAATAGTACAACACAATCCAGACCTAAACCATGAATTAACAATAAAAAAGAATAACATCAAAATTATCAAATTTAAAATGAGAGAGAGAGAGAGTCGTCTAAAGAGATAGAAGAAGACGACAAACAAAGATCAAAGAAGAAAACGAGAGAAAATGGTGTAGTAGATATAAAAATTGAAAGTCTTCTCAAGAGATTTGGCTCCAAATATGGAGAAAGCAATAAGGATAGGGAACCAAAATTGGAATGAGTGTCATTGATGAAGGTTATTATCATCTGCATTGTCAACCATATTGTTGCCTCTAAACCTGACCACAAAATTGAAGGCATTGAGGCAAAGGGAGGAAGATAAGGGTGGAGTACGAATTGGTGGAAGTAGAGATCTCACTATCATATACCTTGATTCAACCTCTTCGTTGTCGTTATTAACCATCATTGTCACAGACCTTAGAAGGTCGTCCTTGTGTTGTTAAAGAGGAAGGTTTTCGCTCATTCTCGCCACCACGGGGTTGGTGGTTGGTGTCGCCGCTGTTGGGTTAGTGCTTGGCAGCTTCCCCTAGGTGAGTGTTGCTTTCATGGCACATCATAGTCGAGGAAGAGGAAGTAACAAGAAGGTTATGCATGATAAAGTAGTTGGTATATTAAGCTAAATTTATTAAAACTGTACTGATCACGGGTAAGGGTCGGTGGGTTAAACTGAGTAGCTAAGTATGGATTTATCATATAATATTAATCACACCCCACAAATTTTTTTTCAAAAAAAGGAAAATAAAATGCACAACTTTTGAGAGATGAAAAGACATGAAGAGACATGTCTACTCCTTCTATTTCCCATTTAACATCACGTCCTTCTATGAGTTTTTCATTTATTAATTAATCAGCAAAGGTGTAGGAGCAAGAAGAAGTGCATTTGAATCAGAGAGAGAGAACACGAACAAGGTACTATTCGTCGTCTTCATCGCACAAAATCAGGGAGGTCAAACATGGAGGTGTCATCTCTTTCTCTCTCTCTCTAATATTCTCTCTTGCAGCGACATTTTTATAATAATAAAAAAAACTACTCCAGTTTCTATGATAGACCAGGCCGGTTTCATGAGCGGTTTGTCAGTTTCCAGTTCGAACCGATTGATCCGGATTTCATAACCATGATATTAAGTGCCATATTATTTACCAACTTTGCATTTGGGGGTTAAACTTTCTCACTTAAAAGTTAACATTAGGGTTCCATCCAGTTAGGAAAATATTACTACGATTTTACAACTTTAGGGGTGATATTGTCCCCTCAAAAGCTTCCAGGTACTAATCTCTTCCATAAAAATTTTCAGATAAAAATGTCGAAGGACCCTCTTTTTATTCCATTCTAGCAGTAAAGGAGAAAAATGTGTGATAACTTTTTGATTTTTTTTTTTTTTGATAAAATAACTTTATGTTTTTAAAAGAGAATTAAAAAACATAACTTATGACGTGGATATCTATATTCAACAACTAAACATATATAACTTATGACGTGGATATCTATATTCGACAACTATTCGTATGTATCCCCAAAAAAATACATATTCAAAAACAAATTAAAGTTTAAAACAGGCAAAAAGAAAGGGCCAATTGGGCCCATCTTGCGAGCCAGTTTAATCAAAGAGCCCAATGATTCGAGTTCAGTTCAAACAACATTGTTGTTTATTTGGGCTGTAATTCTTGCAATCCCCTTCACCTGTCCCCCAAAAAAAAAAAAAAAAAAGAAGAAGAAGAAAAGAAAACCAAATTTTGGGTTAGCCGAATCATATATTTCTAACTCTCCAGTGACCGGGTGAGATAAAAAAAAAAAAAAAAACTATATCAATGCCCTTAGTCAATTTTCACTTTCAGAGTGGTTCGGGTATAATATTTTAAAAAAAGGAGTAATCCTGCAACAACTTTGTATAATGTGTACTAGAAAGTCAAATTCAAAGATCAACAATGAACAAAGAGGATTCATTGTGTACATATAAGATGGGATGGAATAGTAGAATTTTCTTTTAGTTTAAGATATAAAAGTACGAGTTTTTTTATCGTAAAAATACATGAGTTTTTACTCAAATTGCATCTACTATCATATGTTTTTTAAAAGTGTAAAAATACACATTAACATTAAAAAATAGGAGAAAAATGCTAGAACTATTAAATACAACCTAACACAATTACATACGTCTATACAAAAATAATGTAAACTTCACTAATAAAAATATTTTGCTCTTTTTTTTTTTTTGGTATCCCACTCAATTCACGAAACCTTCGGTTCCAACTAATCTGGATTTCACTTTGCATTAGGCCCACGACCAAAAAACTCCCAACACCATTTTCACAATTTCCACGCTTCGAACCGATGATATGATATTTTTTTGCTCTTATTTAAATGTTCATATTTATTTTTACATCTCCAAGAAGCATACGGTGCTGGACTCACTTTAAGTAAAACCTCATGAGCATTTTTGAAACATTAACCCCTTTTTTAAAAGCAAAAATGTAAATTTTAGCCTTGGCTAAAAATAATTAAAAATTGTTGAGGAATCATAACGAGAATATACCCTATTTTCCCTATCTTAATGCAAAATATGCATTTACTTTTGTCAATAATCTAAATGGAAAAACTCAAGTAACATCCACTTTTTCTTCCATAAATAGTTCTAAAAGAGATCTCACAATCATGAATTGCAAATCAACCGTAGGATATACTACCAATCGATATTTCATCCTGATCTTTGAAATTACAGGCACACCAAAGTGCTTCCTCTATCATAAGAATCACACGCCATAATAATGCACAACATTGTTGTTCAACCCCTACTTGTCTTTTGGATTGGAATGGAGAAAAATGCTGTGACTCTTCATCCCAATACACTCTATTCCAAGGCAAGTTCCATGAACTTTTTTAGTACATCTCAGGCACAAATAATATTTTGTACCACAGAAATACTCAATGAACTTAAAGGAGACGAATGGTACAAGCATCTAACAGATATGATTGACACACCACTCTCTTTCCAGCAGAAGAATATCATGTCGTTGAGGTGGGTATATATAACTTTTGGCATTCCTTTCAGTGAGCAGGCTCCATCACGCAACAACTGGATCATCTTTTCTGTAAAAAATTTACACATATAAAGAAACCTACCTTCTCCATGTGCTTAGAAGTTGACATAAATAAAATTTATACATACCTTTTTAAGTAGCCCAGCCTTGGGTTGACCTGAACTCGTTAAGGACGATCCCTAATGGAGGGGTAGCTCATAGCAGGAATGATCCGCCTCAGAACCATGAGGAATTATTGCTGTTGTAGTGGTCCATAATCTGTCAGTCACGTAAACCTGATGCTGCAATGAAATGCAAAAAATCTCAAAAACTAGATCAAACAAGATTTTCATATGCCAATAAGATTGAATATTTTCTATTAAAGTTAAAATAATCTACTTAACTATGAACAGATTTCAAGAAACCCAAACCAGCACAGAGAAACCATCCTTATTTATCAACTGGTAAGGGAGAAAACTACTTTTAGCACCAAAGTAATTACTTGCAGATACCCCCATGATAAGCTCAACGCCCATAATGGGCTAACATTTGTCATCAGAGTGCCTTGTGGGTTGTACTTGGACCTGAAAAAGAAACATTGAGTATGCCCTGTCCAAGACTAAACCCATCACTAAATATGAACAGCCCCTGAATAGGAATTTTGGGATGAGCCAAACTTCAAGATGGAGTACCAGCCATTAAAGACTTCTCAAAGAGCCTGATTTAAAATTTTGAGTGCTCAAGGGAACAAAGAGGCAGTGATGGACAAGTATCTACAATGGTCACGGTCACGGAGGGTGAGACCCCTTTTCTACTGCCTAAGAGTTGTGTTTACCAGACTTTGGCAGTTTGGCCAACCTATACAATCGTGTGATGCTTCATCAGATGAAGCTGCAGTCAATCTTATAAAGCAGGCCATCACATGACATATTTCAGTCTGAATTTTCTCTCTCTCTAATTGCACCAAATCAACTTATGACAAAGAACTCTAAGCTCGTTCTTGCTGTACAAAGATGGAAGCGATACCTAGGATATTATTTTTAGCTCAAACTGATCACTGCAACCTTAAATACTGGATGGAACAGCATATTAATACTACCGCAAATCAATGGTTGCTCATGAAACTGCTCAAATTAGAGCATATGTATAAAAGTGACCAAGGGAACTGTGGTGCTGATCCCATATCAATGCATACTTAACAAGCTGACTTTCCTGCCCATGCTCTACCAAACACTAAGCTTAATGGATCTTAAGGAAGCCCTTCAACAGGACCCATACACCCTAAAAATATCATAATCTCTTCAACAAGATCCTTGTCTATTCCAAACTTTCATGGTGTGGACAGCCAGCTGTATTATCAAAACACGTTAGTCATTCCTGCCCATTCTTCATTACACTGTAAACGTCTGTAAACCCCAATCTGATGCTTATGAGACCTTGACTGGAGGACAAGGAGGGCAGTTACACCATTGGCTCTTCAAAACAGGGGTACTTACACTTGGATTATTAGTGCAATGGCAGGACCACCCCATTGAGGAAGCAAGCTAGGAAAATTATGAAATGTTTGCTGCATAATTTCCTTCCTTTAGCCTTGAGGACAGGGCAACTCTCGAAAGAGGAGCGAGTGATAGAAAGCCCATAACAGCAGCCACTAAAGATCTATTGTAAAACACTGAAGCGTGGGGGACAGAGTCTCAACAGTGAATTAAGGAGGCCAAAGCAGCATCCCAACAGTTGGAGAAGTGGAGTCCAAAGGTTTTTTTTGGTTTGTTGTTTTTGTTTTTTTTTGCCGGGGGCAATAAATACCTATATTCTGTAGTTTTTTCTTTTTTGGGTGAACATATTCTGTAGGATGTTATCCGTATTTCTGCTCTTCACATATATCTTGCTACCAACCAATAATTTTACAAAATATTTTCAGAAAGAACAAACTTTTTGTCAAAGTGACAGCTTTATCTCTCCCAACTGACATAATAAGCCCTCAATTTTTTATAGAAGGGATAAGAAAGGAAAACTAGATGCAAGCAATACTGTACGTACCACCTTTAGATATTTTACGACCCTGAGGATGACTTCTGAACCCACATTTGCTTCTGCAGAAAAAACCAGCACTAAGTGAAGGTCCATGAAAAGATGTAAGAAAAATAATAATGGTAACGATCACAACAATATTAAGAATAATACTCACTTCGTTACATTTTACAAGGTGTTTTTTTGTAGTGGTTTCATTTTTCATAAGATGTTTTGCAAAAAACAATGATGCATTAATGAAACTTATCCTAAAATACCCTTTATAATTTAATTAATGGAGAGAAATTGTGACTTAAGGGTCAGTGTCAAATGAAGGGTACTTTTGAAAGTTTATAATCCTTTTTGGTAAAAAAAAAATTAAGATAAGATTCTCAAGTGCATTTAATGGTCTTCATTAGTATTTACCAATTTTTGGAAAAACATCTCGCACAACATAATGGAGGGAGTAAGAACATTAATGATATTTACAACAACAACACCAATTGCATAAGCGTACAAAATCATGGTAGCCAAATTACGATATTGTCATGAATTGAAAAAAGTATATTTTTGAATCATGAATCATCAAACGCATCAGTTCATAAGATTCTTGAAATGATATCTCTTCATTTATGAGGCATAACAACACTCAACAACAATACAACACTATCGTGCCAATTTGTTATTCTCACACATCCCTGGTCAGAAAAGTTATATTACTCCCTCCATTCCTAAATGTAAGAGCTGGTAGAGGGGTTTGCTTCGGTCCTAAATGTAAAAACTCAATCCACTTTGTCTTGTAACTTTTTTCTAAACTCTCCCTATTGATTGCAGATGGTAAGAGAGCTTTTCAGCAAGGGAGTAGTTTCCCGTACAAAAAATTAGAGGGGGAACTTTAGGGAAACCAACAAATTATTTTACAAATTTAGTTCCTATATTTTAGACTGAAGGGAGTATTATGTTCTATTGGCTTGGACTGAATGATTCATGACCAATTCACCTATTAATTAATATTGTTGGTTATGTGACTCATCATGAATTGCATGATTGAAATTGTGAAACGCACAATTTATGACTCCTTTGAACTCAATCAATATTTCATATCATTGAATTCATGATTCATAACAAATTATAGATTTGAATATTGAATAGTAAGATTCAAGATTACTGAGTAAAAAATACATACCTCATGAGCCCCATGTCCAGTAACGCCTTTCTTAGAAGGTTTTGCTTCACTTAAACTGACTGCAGCATCATCCTTCACTGCATAAGCAGCTCCACGACGAGTAAAATGTCTTTGAGAACCTGGAGTTTAGTTGAAACATTGAAATAGAAATCAAGGTACGTATATTCTAGTGTATATTGATGGAATCAGTAACAAAGAAACACCAACCATTCTCAACAAAGGGACTATTACGACCACCAACAGAGGCTGAGTATTCCCCTTTTCTGCTTCCAGAAAAGATATCATCTTTCATTTCTCCTGTAGACGGGGAAAATTACAGGCAGATAATGACTTTAAATCTGTCGGCTTTACATTGAAATTTAAGAAAGAAAAATCAAAGCATACTTAATTCACAGAAAAATATGTTAGTCTTTGCAATGAAAAACAATTTAATGCCCTACTCAATAGGCATACCTTCAACTGATTCAGAACGTGACAAGGTAGATTGAGACACAGAGGATGATGAGTTCTCATTAACAATGTGAGAAGCATCAGATCGACGAAGAGGAGCCCAAACACCACGATCAGGTCTATCCTTATTTCTAGTACGCCTTTCTGTTTTTTCACCACAGCCCAAACCATGCAGGTCCTTCTTTAGGCACTTTTCATCTGAAGCCCTCTTAGAATCCCCTTCAGAATTAACTTGGCCTGCATCATGGTTGGAGACTAGACCATTTGTCCCAGACCGTGAATTCGTATTCTGAGGTGGTCGCTTACCATTCTCAGAACTCAAGATCTGGACTTTCTGTTGAGCAGAAGTTGTAGACTGGCTTTGACGAGCTTCATTATTAAGAAGTATGCCCCTAATCAACCTTCCACTAGCTTCGCGTCTTTGGTTTTGCTTTGAAGAAGTGGAAACAGCAGGATTTCCAGATTGTACATTTTGAAGTTGTGCCATATTCTCAGCAGCCTAAGAGAATACCAAAAAAATACTTAAAATCACAATTTCTCAAAGATGAGATGGAGTAAATAAATGTAAGTTCAAGGGAAAGAAAAAATAAAACTTCCATTGATTTGTCTTAATAAAGAGTAAATTTGATTAGAAGAAAAAATCAAATAAAAAGACATCAATTATCATTGAAGAAAAATCTTCTAAAAAAACCTACATTGAGAATTTCTCGTTCTTTCCCTTTAACCAGCAGGATTTTTTCTTTCCAGAGCCAGCAGGCAGAGGGATGGCCGAAATAGGACCTTCAATTCCATGCACTGCAAATTCATCAAGCATGTGACTTTTTAATATATAAAAGGAATCTTCACAAAGAAGATACGTGACTACTGAAGTTGGTGGATAAGAAATCCTATGCAAAAGAACACAAGCATGCGTTTTTTTTAAGTAAGTCAATTACCAATGTGCATTGTTTATCTTATGGAGACTAGATGATATTGAATGTCTAGGTCCCACCTCAACAATTAACTAACATCTAGCAGAGCTAGATGGTTGATGGTTATGGAGAGAGCTTCTTATGGAGATTTCTTAATGGCGGAGGGTTTTGACATAAGAGCAGGTTGAGTAAATCAACTATTCAGGAGGGCCAATTGATGGAGATTAAGGTAGTAGAGGTGAACATAGACAGGCTTTGCGCTTGACCCAAAGCCCAGCATAGATTTACCTAATAGTTCACCATGCTGGGCCAAACCTTATTGGATCAAGCCGAATTACATTCTGCAACTTCTAAATTCCAACACACAAATCCAGTCCATTTGAAGCAAGAAAATAACTGACAAAAAAGAGGAGGGAAAACAAAGCAATTAAATCATAGCAACTTCACAATCAGATGAACTGACAGCCTGTTAGTAGTTTTATTATATTCCCTGTTACATCATCTTGCACAAAAGCACTCTAGGCCAAATACGGATGGACAAGCCCATTATTCATTCTGTTGAAACCTAATTTCACCTAAGAATGGGAGCTCAAAAAAGATCAAACTCCTAATCAATTTGTTATTGAGGTTCTCATACCAAGACACCAACTATTTCAACTATTTTTTTGTCCCCCCCCCCCTCGGTTTTTTTTTTTTTTGGGGGGGGGGGGTTGTTGGCCATTGATTATTTCAACTCAAGCTTCAGAACATGTCTGTTAAGTCCTCCAAGTCTCCAACAATCTATATTGAAGAAGAGAGGGAGACCCTTTTGCAGAATAAATTTCAAGAGCTTTAAATAAAATAAGTTGGAGGCAATAATCTAGGAATAAATGATCCAAGAACAGGGATCTAAACACATATTTGTTTCAAAGAGAGACAACTATCACAAAAAGGACAAAACTGATTATAAAATCGGCATTTGATGATGGACTCATGTTAAAACAATGCGGATAATTTCTGACAAGAAAACTAAGATTTTGTGGGTCTATTCTCTAAAAAAGAGACTTGGTTAACCTTGAAGGTGTGGACTGGGCCCCAATAAGATAACGGAGGCAGCTTGGTTGGAGAGACCTTTTGAGAAGGAAGGGATAAGAAAAGCTATTGGTTGCCTCTATATATAGACAAGTCTTTTGTTCCATATCATTTTTGAACATTCTCTACCCAATGTTAGAAGTTATAATCAACTTACAAGTAACTGAAGGCAAATAACAACATGGATAAAATGCAGGGGAAAATATTCCTGTCCTGTAAAATCATAGATCAAAAACTTCTATTTGACCACGAGAAATAATTGCATGGGAAAGGAATGCATTCATCTATCAAAAAAATAAAAGCATGCATTCATAAGCTGAAAGATAATTCAGTAAACGAGAACTGCACATAAAAAGTAGAATTAACAGCTTTCTTTTCATTTTTTAATGAGAAGAAATTTTATTAAGGAACAGGACAAATATGGAAGAGGAGAATAAGACATCTCCAAAACAAGCCATGAGAACATATGTACAGAGAAAAAGAAAATAAATAAAATATCTAGATTTGGAAAAATATATTACCAGCTGCAATTTCAGATATTCCTTTTGAACTGGATGCAGATGGCCGATCTTCTCGCTGGGGAGCTATAATGGAGCTTGATTTGTGTTTCCGGTTACTACTTTTGGCATTGTCCTTCTTAACATACTGACACTCAAAAACTGAGTCAGTGACATGATCCATCATTCTTTGCAAGAATATATAGTGTGGTTTCCTTCAGAAATAAATTAAAGAAACAAGGGTAAAAGTGCAAAAATTACCATAAACTTTTACCCAAAGTGCACCAAACACCATATGCTTTTAAGAGGTGCAAAACTACTCATAAACTTAGAAAATCAGAGCAAAAATGCCACAACTGTTAAAATAACAATAGTGAGGGCCCCACCACAAAAAGTAATAGCAGTTAGGTTATTTCAATGATGGTGACATTTTTGCTCTCATTTTCAAAGTTTATGGGTAGTTTTGCACCTTCGATATGTTGTTCGGCGTACTTTGGGTAAAAGTTTATGGGTATTTTTACACCTTACCAAGAAAGGATCTAGACATTAACCAAGGACTAAATATATCCAAAAACTACTAGCTTAAATTTAAAGATTAAATTCATAAAGCAACTATGGAAAAGACAATTGAAGTTACAATAATTAAATTTCTAAATTGTTAGAATATTATGGTTTAGATAGTTAGATTAGATATTTAGATTAGTCATTATCTTAAGATTATCATTGATATCTATTAGGGTAAAGATATGGATATATTATATGATAATATATCTTAATCATTTAGATTTGATTTAAGTTATTTTTGATAAGATTAGATTCTAGGGTTAGCCTTAGGTTTGCCTATATAAAGGCCCATCTGTACTCACTTTTATTTATGGAGTCTAATAGAGTGAAATTTATCCCTCTAAATTAAACATGGTATCACAGCCAGGTCTAATTTTACATCCACAATAAACTCCACAATACCCAAAGTCTCCTGTTCGACTTCCCCGCCTCACCATCGTTTTGAGAACCTCCAGAAGATCTCCGATCTTTGAAGATCTCCAAATCTTCAAAGACGTCCTGCCCTTCTTCATAGAGGCGAGAGAAAGAGAGAGGAAAACAAGAAGGTGAGAGAGAGAGAACGAGAGAACACGAAGAACAGTGACAGGGAACGGTTTTCAGATCCACGTCGACGGAGTGCACGTGTACCTGCACCGCCACCTTCGACAGGACCAGTAAGTGCCGATCGGCACACCCCAGAGAAACGCCGGCGATCTGCTCGGCGCGTGACCCCCACGCGCCACCACTCTCCCAGCGCGTGACACCCACGCGCCGGCGTAAACAGTGATCTTCAAATCTTTTTTTTTCCCTTTTCTGACCAGAACAATGGATCCTCCCAAACTACCTTTTTTATTCGGTTCAGTACCTCAAAGTTACAGTCAAACTGGAGTCAATCCCATGGCTCTTATGACAAGTAATAATTCTCAAACTGAAGACTCTTCTGCATCAGACCAACCAAACCAAACAGTACCCTACAAAACATCAGAGATGGTTCCAGATTACCCAGAAAATCACAATATGGTTATTAACCATAGGTTTAATGGTAAAAACTATCTTCAATGGTCCCAAAGTGTACTAAGGTATATTCGTGGCAAGAAGAAGGAGAAATATATAAATGGAGCAGCCCCTCAACCAGCTCCTAATGACCCAAATTTCGACACATGGTTTGCTGAAAATAACCAAGTTATGACTTGGTTGTGTAACTCAATGACCGTGGAGATCAGTGAGGGCTATCTCCTTGCACACATAGCAAAGGAAATCTGGGATACAGCTCGAAGGACCTACTCCTCGCTTGACAACACCGCTGCCTTGATTCACTTAAAACGACAACTCCGTGATTTACGACAAGGTAACATGTCGGTGACTGAATATTACAATTCTTTGCTAAAACTGTGGCAGCAACAGGATCTGTTTGAAGTTCACCCTTGGGAATGTCTCAAAGATGCACAATTGCACAAGCGAATTGTGGAAGAAGGAAGGATACACGATTTCCTTCTAGGCTTAAATGACACTTTCGAAGAAATAAGGGGCAGAATCATGGGATTGAAGCCTCTACCACAACTCTTTGATGTTGTTAACTTAGTACATTCGAGGAAAGTAGAAAACTTCGAACAAAAGTGGCCCAAGCCAAAATGAAAGCTCAAGACTTGCAGTTAAGGGACCACCCGGAGAACGAAAGTCTACCAAGTGGTGCAACTATTGCAAGAAGAAAGGTCATAATAAAGAAGAATGCTGGAAACTCTATGGAAAACCCCCTAGTGGAAAATCAAACTCCCAAAGTCACATTACTACAACTGAACCAACAGTTGAGAATGATAATCAATTGAGCACGGAAGAATTAAAGATGCTTCGTCGTATGCTTGAGAAGCAGAATAAGTCAACCGCTATAGCCAATGTGAATCTAGTAAAATCAGGTAATTCTATTGTAGCTCTTAATGCTATGACGACCAGTGACAATACCTGGATTGTTGACTCAGGAGCTACGGATCATATGACTGGTAACAAGACTTTATTCCACAACCTTAAATTCTGTCATGAACACCTTAAAGTCAAAGTAGCTAATGGTGTAGTCACAAGGGTTGAGGGAATTGGCACAGTTACATTATCTGATCAGTTGTCAATACATAATGTTCTGTTTGTGCCTGAACTCACTTGTAATCTAATATCTGTAAGCAAGTTGACTAGAGGCCGACTATGTCGAGTAATTTTTGATGATGATTTATGTGTGTTTCAGGATTTAAAATCGAAGAGGACGATTGGGACTTCTAGAGAATGGGATGGATTGTTTTACCTTGAAGGATCAAACAAGAATAAAAATGCGTGGAAGGCAAGACAAGCATTGTTTAGTTCAAATTCTCAAAATAATGATGTATTTTTGTGGCACTGTCGATCAGGCCATCCTAGTTTCGATTATATGAATCATTTGTTTCCTAGTTCATTTAATAAAAATTCCATTCCTTTTCATTGTGAAACTTGTCAATTTGCCAAACAAACACGATCCTCATATCCTAAACAGCCCTATATCCCCTCCTCCCCATTCACACTAATTCATAGTGATATTTGGGGTCCCGCCAGAATAAATACCCAAACACATACTAGATGGTTTGTTACTTTCATCGATGATCACACCAGAATTACATGGGTGTATTTAATGAAAGACAAATCTGAAGTGGCCAAAATATTTCAAAAGTTCTATACCTATGTGCAGACCCAATTCAATACCTCCATTAAGGTACTGCGTAGTGATAATGCCAAATAATATATGAGCTCTGCCCTTAAAGAGTTCCTTGATCACCAAGGAATTCATCACCAAACTTCCTGTCCATACACCCCTCAACAAAATGGAGTGGCCGAGCGAAAAAACCGTCACCTATTATAAGTTACTCGTGCCTTACTAATGGAACGGAATGTACCTACCATTTTTTGGGGGGATGCCATCCTTACTGCAGCTTATCTTATTAACCGTATGCCTTCTAAGGTACTGAAGTATGACACTCCAATTCAGAAACTTCTTCAACTCTTTCCGAATTGCCCTCTAATCAATTCATTACCTCTTAAAGTGTTCGGTTGTGTTGTATTCGTTCATAATAAAGATGGCAACAAATTTGGTGCTCGAGCCAACAAATGTATATTCCTTGGATACTCCTCTACTAAAAAAGTATACAAATGCTATTGCCCATCTTCCAAGAAACTCATTGTTTCCAAAGACACTGTGTTCTATGAAGAGGAAGCCTATTATCCCAAATTACCCATTCAGGGGGAGTATTATGACATTGAATGGCTAAAATCAAACACATTACCCTCACCGCAGCCTAACCTTATCACTACTCTTGACTCACTTGCTCCCATAAACCAGCCTAGTCCCACTCAGCTTGAAACCAATGAACTGGAAACAAATGTTGAAATCAATTCAGGAATGGATGCTGAAACGCGACCAGAGGAAGATTCCAACTTACAAGCTGAATCGGACACTGGTAGAACTGTCTCTCCCATTCAAAGGAAGGACCATGAGTCCAATCCGGGATTAAATCCTGAAGAATCGGGTTGGCCTATTGCCTTGAGAAAAGGGGTAAGATCGTGTACTCAACATCCTATTCAACGATTTGTCTCATATGGTAATCTTTTCGCAAGAATGCAAAGTTTTGTTGTTAACAGTGCACAGATAACCATTCCAAATACATTTCAACAAGCGGTGACTGATCCAAATTGGAAGCAAGCGGCAGAAGAGGAATTGAAGGCACTCAAGGAAAATAGAACATGGGAGATCACGACTCTTCCTAAAGGAAAGAAACCAGTGGGGTGCAGATGGATCTTCACTCCGAAATTCAACCCCGATGGCAGTATCAACAAATACAAGGCTAGACTTGTTGCAAAAGGATATACCCAGACATACGGGATCGACTACCAGGAGACATTTGCTCCAGTGGTCAAGTTCAATACCATTCAAGTACTGTTATCACTTGCAGCAAACTTAGATTGGTCTCTATACCAACTAGACGTGAAAAATGCATTCCTGAATGACAACCTAGAGGAAGAAGTATACATGGATATTCCGGATGGAGTTTTAGCTCCTAATAACTCTATATGTAAGCTAAGGAAGTCATTGTACGGCCTAAAACAATCTCCTAGGACATGGTTCGGGAGATTCACCAAAGCAGTGAAAGGGCTTGGATATACTCAGGGACAAGCTGATGACACTTTGTTTACCAAACGTGTTAATGGCAAAGTCACCATATTGATCGTCTATGTTGATGACATAATCATTACAGGGGATGATGAGGAATCCATAGCTCAACTAAAACAGACTTGTCAATGAATTCCGGTAAAAGACCTTGGACAAATGAGGTATTTCTTAGGCATGGAAGTAGCAAGAACCAAGAAGGGCATTAATGTCTCTCAACGCAAGTATACATTAGACTTGTTACATGAGACAGGAATGTTGGGATCTCAACCAGAAGGGATACCAATGGAAGAAGGATGCCACTTAGAGATCAAACCACAAGGAATTCCAGCTAATGCAGAGAGATACAGAAGACTTGTGGGAAAATTGATATACTTAACCCACACACGTCCTGACATCAGCTATGCAGTTGGAATAGTAAGTTAGTTCATGCATCAGCCCCAAGAAGAACACATGGCGGCAGTCCACAGAATTTTGAGCTACCTAAAGCTTAATCCTGGAAGGGGAATATTCTTTCAGAAATGTACTACCAGGAACATAGAAATTTACACTGATGCAGATCACGCAAGAGATAGAGACCGGGAGGTCAATCTCGGGGTACTGTACATACGTGTGGGGAAATCTAGTTACCTGGAGAAGCAAGAAACAGACAGTGGTGTCACCAAGCAGTGCTGAAGCAGAACTAAGAGCTGTCAACAAAGGAGTATGTGAAGGACTCTGGATTATCAGATTATTAACAGAGTTGGGAATACAACATGAGGGACCAATGCAACTCTGGTGTGATAACAATGCCAGCATTGAAATGGTTAAGAACCCAGTATATCATGATAGAACCAAACATGTTGAGATAGATAGACACTTCATTAAAGAGAAGATTGAAGCTGGAATTATGATATTGTCTCACATAAGATCTGCAGACCAAGTTGCAGATATCCTAACTAAACCACTCGGACGAACGAAGTTTGAAGGTTTTCGTGGCAAGCTGGGATTGATCGACATATACTCTCCAGCTTGAGGGGAGTGTTAGAATATTATGGTTTAGATAGTTAGATTAGATATTTAGATTAATCATTATCTTAAGATTATCATTGATATCTATTAGGGTAAAGATATGGATATATTATATGATAATATATCTTAATCATTTAGATTTGATTTAAGTTATTTTTGATAAGATTAGATTCTAGGGTTAGCCTTAGGTTTGCCTATATAAAGGCCCCTCTGTACTCACTTTTATTTATGGAGTCTAATAGAGTGAAATTTATCCCTCTAAATTAAACATAAATTATTAATTAGACAACGATTATTTAGAAAATGAGCAGCTTACATGCATAAATAATAGATTATTCACATTTTATACCATAAAGAAGTGCCAAAAGACAATGCATCAAATACATAAAGAAGTGCCAAAAGAATCAATAAATTGTGCAATGACATAGAGGCATAATCTGGGACAGCGACACCATTGATGTAGGGTATTTAGTATATTTCAAACATTTTTTTCTGCAATGAAGCCAATAATACTACACATGCATTACATCAAAAAGTCATACCTTTTTCTTCTCAGAACCTCGTCTAGTATTCTGTGAGCCAGCCTTGCTGGATGAAGAAGCCCTGGCTCTTCTGCTAATCTTTGTCACAACTGGTGAAGCCTATCATAAATCAGTAGAAGCAACATAAGAATAAATGTTATATCCAAGTTAAGAAAAAAACAAAACAAAAATCTTGTTTATTATGCATAATTTGAACCAAATAATAGGCAGAGACTCCAGCTACAGTCTAGAAAAGTGATGCAGCATAATAAATTATAAACAACACCAGAATAATCAACCTTTATAAGATATGCAGCCATACTTCTGTTAGGGGCTGCTCAATGACATGCAGCTATAACAGGGATTTTAAACTTTATAGCATGAAAGACATTCCAATTTCTTTATATATTTGGTTTTCATTTTTATATCTACTGTTTCTCAACATCCTCGTTTTCTTCTATACCAAAAACCATGCTGATACAATGTCACAATTCATGAAAAAAAAACATTGGTACAGATAAATTGCAACTCGTGCGGAAAAACAAGATCCCACACACACAGAATGCATCCCGCTAAGAGAAGATACTTTGGCCTGACTTTTGCTAAAGGGAAATTCATCAGGGCCACATTTGATTTCAATGATACGAATATGTATAACACCTGCGTTTGATTTTAGCGCTCTGCATCAGATGACTCAACATTTGTGTATCTCAATTTCAAGTTGCAAAAAGAAATTAAATTAAACACGTTAATAAAACCCCAATACAATCACAGCATATGAATCATTGCTCACCTAATCCATTCGTAATTTTTTCTGCCAATTTTTTAAACTTCTTCCCTGCACACTTACCATAATATGAATGAATCCTAGTCTGTAACCTTAACATCCATTACTGTTATTGAAATGCTACAACATAATATCCCTATCTTTTGCCTTTCTTGGCCACACGTATCTTTTATGTTGAAGATTGGATAACTGCAAATCTTCACTCTATAAATTATCTTGATTTAAGCTTGCACTTAAAATGCCCACAGTCTAATTAAAGCATGTTTGTTCATACTTGGCTCAAACAAAAAAGTCAAAATTAACATACAATGTTTAGATTCTTCAATCTACTCTTTCAATTATGCATCAAGTTCTCCAAGGCAATGAAACAAAAAGAAACCAACAAGACATAATCTGTTTTCCCCAATAACTTTGAGCATTATACCCTGCACATCCCACAATCATATGCAGTGGAAAACAAAGTAAAAAATCATTACCTGTGAGCCACTCTCAACTGCACGCTTTTGACGAATATATTCCATCAATGGAGTGACAATTGGCGCTGCCTTGGCAACCCCTAGAAAGGAAGAGACAAATATTAGACACAGTGACACTACAATCTATCTTTATGAGATACTTCCTTATGGGCACTGCTACTCTTTTCTAACTACCTTTATCATAAACCTTTTAACAAGAACCTTGAAAAAGGTAAAAAAAAATGAGGTAAATATAAGTCAGTATATTTATTCGTGGATGTCACAATAAATTGATAACTAACCAGCTTGCTCAGCTTCTTTTCTTTCCAATTGTATTTCTGCACTAGGAAGATGCTCAGGAGGGTTTGCAATAAGCTTGAGAAACTCCAGATAGTCTGGATCTGTTCTTGTTTAAAAGAAAGAAGTCATTACCATTATTAAAAGGGTATGCATTCTAAGTCTGACTAGCATTATAGTTTCCACGTTAAAAAACTCAAAATTATAACCAAAGTAACACCTTTGTATATAGTCCCTTCACGACCATCCTTTCTGGCACTTGATTTTGGAACACGCTGAGAAGGTGAATATTCAACAATGGCCTTATGTTGGGCACCTGAATATGAATCAGACATGCACAGCATGAAAAATTCAACAATAAGTAACAATGATAACAGCAGAATAACAGCTGAAGTACTTTGAAGTGAGTCAAATATGGCATCTAGTAGTTGTCAATTAAAATTAAGAACACCTTAACAACAGGTTTGTGTTAAAATTAATTGGACCAGCTATGCTCTATATGCATGATGAGACAATGCAATCCACTCCAAAGGTAAATAAGCATATGGCAGTTTTGCGCTCAAATAAATTACCTTTCTCATTGACAAAGACATGTCCATCAAAGAATTTGGCAAACTCAAAAACATCTTCAGCAAAATTGAAGTTTATGTATGCACGAGAATACTTCTGATGCTTGTAACTGAAAAAATGTCAATCAAAGCATAGCTCCATAAGTTAAAAAATCCCTTAAGGTTTCAGACTTCAGTCGCATTATAATAAAAGAAAAATACAAGTTAGCAATACAGAACATCCTAAATATGGGTACTATTTAAAGATAAAAGGTTCAGAAGTAAGGAAGGCAGATATCCAAGCCTTTCATTCCAATTCTACAAGGGAAAAGTGGCCCACATTTTTATTACCCAAGTATACCGCACATGTACTAGTTTGGTCAAAAGTGAAGGAAAACAAAAGGACTGCTAATAAATGTATGACTGCCTACTCAATTCATAAAATCACTATAAACTAAAATATCTCAACAAAAATTAATACAGAAGTCAATACAATTGCATATGTCACAGTTCAGATATCTGTAGCATGAAAAACACATTAGAGAAAGTTCATTAATTAGCTCTCTAAATGTCTTTATAACTTTATAGATCTTCCCCTTTATGCCCCTTTTTGCTTAGCTTATCTTAGATTATCACTATTAGACTTGCATAAAGCCTCAGAATCAGTTCTTAGTCTGACTTTTATATCTAATATATAGGCTTGAACTCAAAGAATGAAACAGAAAATTTAAATTTGATAAAGATAGAACTTTTCTTCTCCTTCCTTGGGTTGTTCATCCAACAATAGCTACAATAAAGCCCATTTTGCTCAAATTTGCCAATTCTCTTAAAAGAATGTCACGGGGCTTCTGATCAAAAAATTCTTGCATTGGTGTTGCACAACTCCAGAACATCTTGTATTGCTAACACCAGTGATTGACAATGGAATTGTTCACATTATACAATATAAAAACTGTATCAAATCGCACTGTTTATGTGAGCCAAGAATGGTGTGGCTCCTTCCTCAAACACCATGTAACGCACAAGACTCAATAATTTCAAGCTAACTCCCATTTGCCCTTTTGTTTAGAAGTAAATGGTTAGTTTTATCTCTGCTTAGCCAAACTAGACAGACATGTGCTAAATTCTAAGCTGGCCTTTACCTCTGTTTGATCATACTAGATGAGACCTAATATTCAAAGCTCTTCATCATTTTTAAGCAGAGTAATAAACTGATAGTGAGGGGACGAGAGATCTGAGTCCATGTAATGACAAGATAATACAAACTGATTTAGTATATCTTAATGCTTAAAAAAATAATATTTTGAAAGGGAAGCTTAAAATCAGTGTCGCGCTATCGCTAATTCATGATTTGACGCAATCCACATTATGATCATCACAAGAATATAAAATGCCTGTCTATTCATTTCAGGGCGCAAAGGTTAGGCTTAGTTTATATGGTCTTTTGGTCTATGATATGCAATTAAATGAATTGGAGTCTGGAGACAATATATTTAATACAACTAAAATAATAACAAATTGTGTTGGAAGATGACCCACAGCAAAAGGGCTTTAAGGCCCAAAGACACAGCCCGACACTCTTAGTTTAAGCAGTTTATTATTTTAGTATATCTTACTGCTTCTTTTATTATCCTATTTTATCCACATCTGCTTGTCTAATTGGTAGATTACATATTCTTATTAGCTAGAACTAGTTAGATCTAACCTAGATACCACGGACAATTTTGAGGCAACATAGAGCTTCGGCTTCCCCTATATATGTTATGTACCCTATAATAATTCGAATAAATCAGAAGCTGAGTTATTAATTGCTCAGCTGTTCTTCCAAAAAAAAAAAACAGTATGGCATAAAATGCAACATGGGCATTTAATAATTTAATTAATTAAAATTATCATAAAATAATATACCAAATCCTCCATTATTCTTCCTAATTATCTCCTTTCTTATTTCCAATTCCCACTCATCTTTCCGATTCTCAACAGAAGATTTATGTGAGCCCAAAAAGAATAAAGATGTGTGTTGTTGCAGCTGTAAGACATATTTTTGAAGCAAAATATAACATTAACTAGACTGGCGGCCCCAAATCGCACTATTCATAATTTGCAAACAGTATGACTTATCATATATTACACACACACACAAAAGATAGATACTTCTTTCTCCAATTTTCATAAATACAATAAAATTAATTATTATATAAATTCACAATCTATCAATCCATTCCCCCTCCTCCATCTTCTGGTAAATTTTATCTCCTTTTTAGAAATTAAGATTCAAAAATCAAAATTAAAATCACAATCTCCTTATACCATCTCAGTTTTTAATCTAATTATTATCTTCCTCCCACTATCTATTAGGTGATAGCTCATCTCACCTTAACTGTCTCCTTTCATCTGAATATGCCACTCTCATTTCATCTGAACATGCTACTCTTGCTCGTGGTGAAACAAACAACTCCAGCCGACATTGGGTGTCTTTCTTGTTTGAAGGTATGATCTAATCTGTAGACTCTTTCGTTTGCATTAGAAACTTATTACTTCTGGTCTTAGAACACCCTGTTCTGTATACAAATTGGGTGCCAAATCTTGCATATTTTGTCTTGCAAACAACCCATGATTGGGGTAAGAGTTGCCAAAACGGAATTTGGAGCCAAGATTTCCAAATTAGGTAATACCACTTGAAATATCAACTAATTATTGATAATTTCTAATGACTGTGTTATGTGAATGTTAATAAGATGTAAGAGTTAGTAAGGCTGTTAGTAAGTTAAGGGTTAGTCAGGAAGTTACAAATTATGTCCCGCCTACATTGTCTATAAATAAGGCATAAGCTCTTATCTGTATGTTGTTGATGAATCCATACAGAAGCACTATTCAGACCTCTCTAGTTCCCCCTCTCTCTTCTCTTCTCCCTTCACTTCCTTCTACTACAACAGACAGTGACTTCAAACAGACTGACAGACTCCAAAAGAAAGAACCAAAGAATTATAACGACAGTCTACCAACGGAAAAAAAGACATTAAATAAAAAGCATAAAATCTTGTGTTTCAGGGCCTTACATTTTTTTTTGGGCAGTGAAATCGAATATATAAAGCATAGCTTATAATCACAATTCATCTGGGAAGTCTGTAACATCCACTAGATCATACTAATGTCATTCTCGAACAGTTAATACTATGAGGAATATACAAAAATAAGCCATCCAACATTCTTAAGATATTTTCATCCTCCCCACCCCGCAATTAACGGCAGTACTTCACTTCGCTCCTCATGGGGTTTACTGCCTTTGGGACGTTTTTTCACATTTGTCTGCCTTTACCCATACAGACACCTGATGTGAATATATTCAACATCTAACGTTTTCCTTATGATGAAAAAAATTGTCAACAGACAGAGGTCATGGGCTCCACACCCCAAAATTGACCTCAGACAACAAAATGCGTTAAAAAAAAGTATTTTTCAAGGGAAAAAACTGACAAGAAATTTGTTTTGCAAGGTTAATGGATTCAGATGTCTTGAGTAGGCAGAGAAAGCATGAAAAACGAGAAAAAAAGCATTTAAAAAAAAAAAAAAAAACCAATACGGAAACCGAAGAGGCTTAACAAAAATTCTAACCTGCTCTTTCCTGGACGAAAAGAGAACCAATTAAATCGACCAGAAAGGTGATCATCAATTTGCTGGAGGAGATCAGACTGAGCGAGGGACGGAGGCAAATGCCTAATAACCACTTTAGTCCTGTCCGGAGGAGCCTTCATCTGAAATTCGAATGAATAACAGATACTGGATCATGTACAGGAGAAATTTGATGTGGATTATTTTGCAGATTTGTTGAATTAAGAGGAAGAACAGACACTTTTGTTCTTGAGTAACTCTTTTTGTTTCGCCCTCTAGAAATTCAGAGTACAAACTGGAAAATTTGTCAACATAAAATCCGTTCGAGAAGCAAAGCGACTCGCTCACGCACAAAGGATGGATATGGCCTGTATTTAAGAGGCCCAACTAGGAATGTCTCGGTGACCCGGCCCAGAAAGGACTTTTGAGTCTAAACACAAGATCGTAATCTGCTTATATCATATGTTGTACAGATTACCAACGTGAGTTGGTATAGATGGTAAGGGATCCAGGACTAGGTCCTTGGGTCGTGGGTTCGATCCCCTCTGCCGTCCCTGGGACTCCTTTGGTAGGCGATCTCGTAAGTCCCCAGTAAGTGCTCATAGAGCCAGGGGCCATGCCCTGACCTTGGTGGGGGACTGATGTCGAACCTCTCCAAAACTTTTATGTAACAAAAAAAATATGTTGTACAGATCGTAATCTGTTTTTGTTTATCACAGTTGTTATTTTTCCTCCAAAATTACTCTCATCCCAGGCATACAGCAATGATGTGGTTTTGAATATAAATAATTTAAAAAGAGGTATTTTCTTTAATTAATAATTATCAATAAGCTAAAGTATACGTTTGGTCATTCATGTTTGCTTCTGATATCATTTTAGTCCCTTAAGTTTGTTAAATGCACGTTTGGTCCTTTAATGTTAACACCGTTAGTCTGACTTAACGGAAAATACTAATTCAACAATTTTAAGCGATAACTGTACAATTAAATGCTGACCAAGCATGCTTATATGTTAGTATTTTAATAAATTAATATTTTAAATCCTATTAATTGAAAAATATTCAATTTTTACAGACTGTTTTACGGTTTTCACAGTTTATGAAGATTATATATATATATATATATATATATATATATTTGTTGAAGAAGATTAAATATTTTTCAATTAATCTTATTTAAAATATTAATTTATTAAAATACTAACATATAAGTATGTTTGATCAACATTTAATTGTACAATCATCGCTTAAAATTGTTGAATTAGTATTTTCCGTTAAGTCAGACTAACGGTGTTAATATATATTAAGGAACCAAACGTGTACTTTATAAACTTAAGGGACTAAATGATATGAGAGGCAAACATGAAAGACCAAATGTATACTTTAACCTTATCGATATTAATCATCATATCGTCAATATATATACAATTAAAATCGAATAGAAACTATAGATAATTAGAGGACAGAAGTCAATCAAAACCGATGCAAGAATGGATTTTCTGAACTAGCTAGAAATAGTTGAAGGTGTTAGTTCTCTATGTGTTTTGATGATAACTGACAATTGTAAACAAGTATAAATGTTTTTGATAAGTTAAATGAATTAATCTTTCTTCAAAAACATTATGTTAGCGCCAAACTCGAGCCTAGATAGGCGAACTCGAGTTTGCTACTAATAGAGAGCATTTCAGGCTATTTTGGATTTCAAACTCGAGCTTGAAGATATGAACTCGAGCCTATGGTTTTTATATAGAGTTTACTCTATGGTTTGAAAGACAAAGTTGAGTTTACAAAACATGTAAACTCGAGCCTGCTGTTGCAAGCTCGAGTTTGCCCTTGGCAGAGAGCATCCAAACTTTCATACTCCTTCAAACTCGAGCCTAGCTTTCTTGAACTCGAGCCTGAACTTTAAATTGAGTAAAGTTATTTTATGAACTCCAGAGTTTATATTCAAACTTCAAGTTCTCTCTGAAATGATTAATTTGTTTTGACATGAATAGTGTCAAACTCGAGCCTGCTCACTAATGGACTCGAGTTTGCCCATTGTGTAAAGTTTTGATTTCATATGGCTCTCGCGACAAATACCTTACAATGCTCTGAACTCGAGCCTGCTTCTATGAACTCGAGTTCACTCTTTGAGAAATGTTACAAACTCCAGAGTTTGCCTTGAACCTCCGGTTGCACCTTGCGTAAGCCGAACCCGACATTCAAAATGCCTTGCAAACTCGAGCGTAGACTTGCAAACTCGAGTTTGAGTCGTCGCATGAGATGAACGCTGCTGATTTCATCTTGTTCAGATTGATTTATACTTTAGCCTTATTGTGCGAATTGTTTGTATTTGTTTTATATATTTCATATCTATATTTAATCATTCTATTTCAGTAAGTTTCAGGTATCCACGATTGATTGACGAAAAAGAATCAAAAGCATTAATCTCACGCGTCAAACAGAGGATTAGTCAAAAAGGTGAATTCCCTCATTTGGAAACAATTGCTACAACTTTTACTCAAAATGATTTGTTGCACAAATCAGTAAAAACACCAAATGATCTTCAATGCAGAGCAATCATCGGAAATTCAAGAATCAGTATGACCCAACGGCTATATTCTCCATCCATGCCCACAACAAACCTAGAATTCAAATGGAGACAATGCAGAATGGAGAAGCAACGGTCATATGAAGATTTGTCGCTATATATAGAAGCGCATACAAGCCTTCAAAAAAGACACAACAATCGAAACGAAAAACAAATTTCAATAGTTATCTACTCTTTCGCTTGTCTTTCGTATAGTATCTTTGATACTTAGAACTTCAGTGTTTATCAATATCTACTCTGTGAGAGAGCTTCTATTCTTGTATTTCATTCATTGTAAGAATCTCAAGTCAAGGGGACTTGAGATTGGAATTTCAGATTACAACTTGTAAGGGGAGTGTATCCTAGAGAGAGGATAATCCTTGAGTACAGAGTGTGTATCCGAATTGAGTGATAGTAGAAAACCCAAGGAGCTCTGGGACTGGACGTAGGTCAAGAGTTAGGACCGAACCAGTATAAATCATGTGTCAAGCTCTTCTTCCCTATCTCTACTTTATATCCAGCTTCATCTAGTGTGTGGGTGATTGAAAAAGAATTTTTGAAATCCCCAATTCACCCTCCCTCTTGGTGATTTCCTTTCACTTTCAGAAGGATGTGAAGGGGAAAAAAAGTAATGCTTTTGCATATGCAAGGATGCCATCCAAACATACTGCCCGAGTGTCCAATCCTAATTATAAGACTAAGTAGATTTTTTTAGAAAGATTAAGGAAGCTAATTAAATTACTTTAAAGTATTTGTATTTGTATTTTTTCTGCCAAACTAATTAGTTGAACTAATAAACTAATATATAATCTAAAGATACACAACATATGATCTGATTAGATAACTCATTTAGTTTCCTTAATTTTTCCAAAAAAAAAAAAGCAACATGGTCTTATAATTAGGATCGGAGGTAGTATTTGAAAAAGTAAATACTCCTCCAGTACTAGATGCATGACTTTTATGGGTGAATTTTACTCTTAAATATAAGATCTTCCCCCCCCCCATTTGTAGCTCTTATAATTATTATCCAAACCCATTTGCCGAATTTTAAAACAGATATATAATCTAATACTATTACACTAAAGTATTTTATAGATATTATGTCACATAGGTTATAATTATATAATTTACTTGCCCTCCTTAATCTTCTCAAATTAGATAAATAAGTTTTACATCAAGAGAGTAACGAGGGTACTCTAATTTAAGGAGTTGACCCCATCAATAGGAGTGAACAAGCCACTGACAGCTCACTAAACAAGTGGGTATGTTAAGAATAGGAAAATTGTACTGACGTCCCAAAGAAAATAAAACATTACTCTAAGATCCCTTGAAAAGACCCAAATACACCGGTTGATTAAAAACAAAAAGGGAAAATCGCACTCAGGTTTCAAGGACTAGAAAAAATAGCAAAAAAGTTTCATAATAGATTCTCCTATCAAGAAGCTCCCTAAGAATTGTAGTGATATAAATTCCGAATATTAATTGCCTTCTTTCCCCCATTGGTTAAAAAAAAAGGAAAAGAGAAACAATAATATATGATTCGCCGATTCGGTGCATGTACTTGTCAATCACCACTCTATGACTTGTCAAAATAGGCACATCCACTTGTCAGTCATAAATTTTGAATGCAACAAACTTCAATGATGTATTTCGACAAATTTATGTACTTATAATGATAAGTTATTGATTGGCAAGTGTATGTGATATTTTGATAAATTTATGTGCATATTTTGACAAGTTATACATTGGCAAGTGTATGTGCCTATTTTTGACAAGTCATACATTAATAAGTGTATGTGTCCATTTTGACAAGTTATATATTAACAAGTGTATGTGTTTATTTTGACAAGTTTATGCGTTATTCACATTAGCAAAGTGTACATGCCTATTTTAACAATTTTATGTACTTATTTTGAGAAGTTATATATTGGCAAGTATATGTGCTTATTTTAATAAGTGTATGTTGTTAGTTCTCATATTTTTGAAGTTTTGATGATAACAATTATAATGTAATTAATTCTTAATTTTCGATGAAAATTTGAAGTTTCTGATTTGCCTCTAGTTAAATGATTAATTGCCTCGAGGTATATAAAATTCAGGCATCAATTTCTTTGATTCAAGGCATCTAGTGGCAAACTTGTAATTATGCCCAACTCGATGGTTTGCCTCTAGTCAATTAGTGACTTGCCTCAAGGCATCTCTTTTCACTTCAAGCATATGTTTCGAAATATCATCTAATGGCAAACTCGTAAATATGCTTAAATCAACGTTTTGCCTCTAGTCATCTAAATAATTGCCTCGAGGCAACTTGGCTCCATACACTCTCTTAATGGCAATTTCGTTATTATGCTCATATTGGTTTTTAGTCATTTGTTTTTCGAACAATTGAAGCTATTTTGTTTTGCCTTGAGGCTAATTGATTTTAACTAGAAGTCAATTAGTTTGTAACATGTTTGCCTCGAGGTAACCTATCATTTTCCTCGAGTTAATTGGATTTGAAAAGTTAATTATTTGTTTCGCGCCAGTACTCTGTTTTTAACTTGAAGTTAAAATTGAATTGACTCTAGTTAATGCTCTTGTCTAAAGTAAGTATTGTTTTTAACTTCAAGTCAATTAGTAAATGACTCAAGGCCATTTGAGATCTTAACTTGAAGTTAAAACTAATCTGACTCAAGTTAACTCTTCTCTGAAATGTTTTGAAAGAAAGCATCGGGTTTAACTTAGAGTCAATTAGTGAGTGACTCAAGGCAACTTCTCTCTTAGCATGTCTTTTATACCCAAGTTGCGTTTTTGACTTGAAGTCAAAAACTTAATGCCTCCCGTCAATAATATTTTCAACTTGAAGTTAAAAGCTTATTGCCTCAAGTCAATAACGATACATCTCAAGACATGCGATAAAAGCTTTTTAACTTTTACAAATGAAGGCATTGCCTCCAGTCAATAATTCAAGGCAACTTTTACTTAACTTGAAGTTAATTACTTAATACCTCAAGTCAATGACTTTATGTATCAACTTAAGTGTTTCTTTCTTACTCTTATCATTTTTAACTTTCATAGGAAGGAATTGCCTCCAGTTATTATATCAAGTTAACTTTCAAATCTTTCAAGTTAACTTTTTCTAAGACTTCTTTGAACTCTGATTTCAAGTCATCTACGAAAGAGTTAACGTGACTCCAGTTACAATATTTTATTACCTCGAGTCATCTTTGCTAAAGATCATTTGTCTTAAACCATGAGTTTGCCTCAAGTCAATTTTTAAATTTCCTCTAGTCAGTTTGCCTCAAGGCAACTTCAATTTAACTCGAGTCAAATATCCTCTGATTTTGAAATCACCGTCTCCGGAAATCTAATATTCTTAATTGTGATTTCATTTCTTTATATCATTACTCATTACTGTACTTAACCACTTTTAATCAGTTTCTTAATGAGTTTCAGCTAATTATACGAAGGATTAACAATAAATTATTGTAAAGTAATTTGTGTGTCAGAACGCATTAAATGCAGTTACCATATCGAGACACAATCACAACAACCATTCTTCTGATCATTCGAAAGACATTCTTGCTATTCCTATCTCGCAATAAATGCTATTTCACAATAGGCAAAACAGAAGGAATAAAAGAATGTCGTAACGACACAAATCCACCTGGATCATTAATGGCGAAAGTGATTATCAAGCCTCATCTGTCTAACGGCTATATTCAAGAGTCTCAACGGATAATCTTCAATCTTCTCCAACAATCATTAATGGCAACAACTATAAATACCGAAGTATTGAATTCGCCAACTACCGAAACACTTGTGCATTAAATTCTGTATTATTACAATCAACTGTTTCATTTAATATCTTCGGATATTTAGTGCTCTTCGTTGTTTATCATTTATCTACTCGGTGAGGAGTTAAACACTATTTGAATATTTGTTTATCAGTTAAATCTTAAGGTTGTGGAATCTTAAGTGTGGGTGTACAATTACAACTTGTAAGGGGGAGTGAGTCCTAGTGAAAGGATCATCTCGAGTACAGAGTGTAATTGTGTCTGTGTTTATTTGATTACAACTTGTAAAGAGGAGTAAGTCCTAGTGAGAGGATTACTCGAAAGTTACAGAGTGTGTAATCAAGTTTTGAGATAGTGAAATCCCAGAGAGTTTCTGGGGACTGGACGTAGGTCAAGAGTTGGACCGAACCAGTATAATCTTCTTGTGTTCATTATTCTTCTCTCCTTCTCTGTTTAAGTGTTCTTGAGCAATTAGCGAAAGAATTTTATAATCACCTATCCACCCCCTCTAGGTGATATTCCATCTTCATATGTGCCTATAATGACAAGTTATATATTAGCGAATGCATGTGTCAATTTTGATAAGTAATATAGTGTTTGTTGACAAAGCCCATTTATATTAACTAAAACAGTTCTAGTTGATAAGTGGATGTACCTATTTTGACAAGTCATAGAGTGACGATTGCCATGTACTTGCACCTAATCATATATATATGACTGCTTCTTTTTCCCTTTTTTAATCAATGGGGCAATAAAGTAATTTCACATTAAGAATTTATATCACCATAGTCCTTAGAGCCGGGAAATCGGGCCAAGCCCATCGGGCCGGCCCGTTTAAGCCCTGGCCCTGTAGGGCTCGGGCTTGAAAAATAGGCCAAAAATTTGAAATTGGCCCTGCAAGGCCGCCCGTAGGCCTCGGGCTTAATCTGCCTACCCGTTAGGCCCGTTTAACTGTAGCATTTTTTTTTAAAAAAAATTAATTACTTAGACTTCCACTTAATGAATGTGTTTATTTGTAATTACTTAGATTTCTTTAGTTTAAACTATAACCCTTTTTTTATATTTATTATTATTCTGTATTAAAACACATAATTAGTTATTATAAATTTTAAAGGGATATTTTCATATTAAATAAACACATACTTTGGTATTACAATATTATATAAGTAATAAATTATAAATACATTTTGTCTAAAATAAGTATAATTATTTTTACCTGTCAGTAAAATCATGTCTGAACCGAAGGAATTTGCAGACACACACAAAATTACGAGAGGGAAAGACATTTTGTCGTGGGCATACATAAAGCAATTCCTTTGTTTAATATTTTTTTTTTTAAAAAGGAAAAAACATATTCTTTGTGTTTATTTATTTTTTATTACGAATTAATAAATGTGTTTATTTGTTGAATGATTTATATTGTTTAGATATTAATGTTGATAACATTTATTTGATAAATTGGAACTTTAATGGATACAATTTACTAATTATATTTGAAAAAAATCGAAGGAAAAATAGTTAAAATTTGGAATAGTAATTTTCAGGCCCTGTAGGGCCGGCCCTGGCGCTATCGGGCCGGGCTTTGAAAAACAGATGTTTTTCTTACTCCAGGCCCTGTTGGGCCCAGGCCCTGTCGGGCCGGGCCGGTCCTGATTCCCAGCTTTAATAGTCCTTAAGGAGTTTTTTGATGGGAGAATCTATTATACAACTTTTTTTTTTTTGCTAAAGTATTATACAACTTTTTCACTATTTCTTCTAATCCTCTTGAATGCGATTTTCAAAAAAACAAAAAACAAAAAAAAGGGGGACCCGGGCTAGCAGCGCACCTCCCCGCCCATTCGCAACTATAGTTTTTTTTTTTTTCCTTAAAAAAAATAAATAAACTGTACTTGTGTTGCTTGAAAACTTCCCAATAGCTGTACTATATGTCAATTTGTATTTGTTTTGATTTTGAACATTAGAGTGACGGTCATGACCTTCAAATTCGTATCATTACAATTTACAAGTTGTGACTTTGAATCACCTTGCGAATGCGATGAGCTTGGAAAAGGGGCTGAAATTTGATTTAAAATTAATGTTTAAATAAAAGTCAGTGACGAATTCAACCCTCCAATACTTCACAATTTCATTCTAGAAATGGTAGGGGTATGTTTAAACCCGATAGTCTGATTGAGTTTGGTCCAACCCGAACCAGTTTGATCCAATCTAATCTTAAACCAAGGTAAACTACAAGGAAACAGAATGATATTAACCCTTTATATTATTATAGTCTTAATTGTATTTAATATATTCAAATTTTACCTTCTAAAGAAGGAAAAAAGCAAAAAATAAAAATAAAATTTAGGTCCTGAATTGCCTCGACTTTTCCAAATAGTCCACTAGACTCAATTTGGCCCAGCCTAGCCTCGAGTTGTTGCTGGATCAGACTGGACCACATAATCTATTCAATGCTGGAATCAGACCTGCGATTAATGTGGGTATTTCCGTCTCCCGAGTAGGATCTGCGGCTCAAATAAAATCCATGAAACAAGTAGCTGATAAATTAAAATTAGAATTGGCACAATTGCGAATTAGAAGCTTTTACACAACCCGCTTCGATCTCGATAAAGCTACTCAAAATCAATTGGCAAGTGGTCAACGGTTGCGCGAGTTGCTCAAACAATCCCAATCAGACCCTCTACTGTAGAAGAACAAATAATAACTATTTATACCAGAACGAATGGTTATCTTAATTCATTAGAAATTAGACAGGTAAGGAAATTTCTTGTTGAGTTACGTGCTTACTTAAAAACGAATAAACCTCAATTCCAAGAAATCATATCTTCTATCAAGACATTCACATTCACTCGGGAAGCAGAAGCCCTTATGAAAGAAGCTATTCAAAATCTCATTTAATGTTTTAAATTTTCAAAATTTAATAATTATTTAATGCTGCCTACAGCCCGAGGTCCTTTTCAAACTAGAAATAAAAAAAAGGATGACAATAAAATTGGTACAGTAGAGAGAAGATTGCATCACTCAGCGAAAAGGATGACATGCACAAATTAAAAAAAAAAAAAAAAGGAAATCAAAGGATGAAATTCATAAATTAAAAAACCCATTCAATAATTAATGGCAGAAGGCTAAAATAGAATATTAAAATGAAACCTGGTAACATGTCTTTTCAAGCAAGTCAATAAAACTCGTCTCTTAAATTGAAATGCAAACCAACCATACGCAAATAAACAACACATCTACATGAGAGAGTTATGTGAGATATAAAACAATAATAATAACTTCCAAGTCATTAACCAGCAAGGGCCATCAAAGAATGGCGCAATTGCCTCCGCCTTTCTTACGGAGTTCTTCCTGTGCCATCTCCAGATTTTGTCTAAGTATCCGAATTTCATCCTGTGATTTCTTTTGAGCTAAATATGCATTCTCCTCTGCCTTGAGCCTTGCAGCTTGCTCTTCAGCCAACTGTTTTTCAAGCCTGGTAGTTGCTTCCCTCAACTTTGTCTCCACCTATATGAAATAAAACAGTACATTACTTGAATCCAAATCTCATACATATATTAGGGAGCATGGCTTATGGGAGGAGCTTATGGGTTTCTCTTCTTCTTTTTTCGTTTGGATGAAAACGGTAGCCAATCGAGCTTATGACTTATAGGAGGAGCTTATGAAAAGCTCCATTTCCTGGCTTATGGGAAGAGCTTATGGCTTATGGGAGGAGCTTATGGTTTTTTTCTCTTATAATTATTTCAAAAATCACTTATCCATAAGTCATTCCAAACAAGTTTATTTCACAAAAGCTACTTATCAATCACCAATCCAAACATAAATCACGTTTCACAATTTGACTTTTATCCAATCGGACTTTTCCATAAGTCTGATTGCCCACCGATATCCCAAACAAGCCCATATAATTACATTATTCAATAGACAATATGTTGTTCCCAAATTAATAGCATAAGGAGTGCTTGAGTTCATGAGAATACCATGAGAGGTAGGAGGTAATGAATAGTGTCGCGATAACTTAAATTCAATCACGAAAAATATATTCAGAATCACCATATAATTATAAAAATTCTCTCTGATAGCCAATAGCGACAGAAATGCGCAAGTCAAAACAGGCTATATCACAAGATAGTGTTTGCATTTATCTTTCACAAGAATATGGTGAGAGTTCTTACATCACAAGCTAGTGTTTACAAACTTTGCATGCATATGAAAACCATTTTAGGGATAACAGGGTGTTTTTGCATATTGTTGTAATTCTTAAAAATACTGAAAGCATAATAATTATAATCGCAAAAACAATAAATGACAAAGAAAAATATGTGAGAGGGCCAAGGACTCAGAAGGGTACCATCTCAGTTATTCGTTTTAGCTGCACATCATAAGTCCTATGCATATGTTCCTTCATCTCCTTTATCTCACGTTTCGAATATCCTTTCATAGCATCAACCTCTATTTGTTGGTTATGCAGCTTTTTTGCTCCTTCCTGCAGCCAAGTTGTAATTCCACTAATATAATATATTCAAAGCAAACAAGTTAGACAAAAATTTGCAGAAACATTTACCTTCAATTCTGTGAATAACTCATCCATATAAGGTTTTCCGCCATTCTGTGAAACAACCTTGTTTACAAGAGAAAGAAGTTGCTCAACTTGTTTATGCCGTTTTCTTTCATCCTTAGTCTTGTTATCAAAAAGAATATACCGATTTTTGCACAAAGCAAGAATTTCCTGCAGCAATTCAAAATTAATTTCAAGGTTAACAGAGTTTATAAATTTGACAAAAAAAGGACACACCTACATTACAAGGTATTCTAGCAAAATAACATATTTTTATATTACCGAAACCAGCAAGACAAAGGCCAATAGATTTAACAGAAACTAAAAGGTTGACAGAGAACAAAAGCTGTTACTTGGGTCAAATTTGAAGGGATGAAATTTGAATTAAGAACGCTGAATATTTATATTCCAGCTTGAAGGGAAACTAAAGCGTCCCATTTATTATCATGCTATATTACTCTTGTTTACCAAATTGGCTCTGTTTGTATTGTTGCTTTCTTCCCAATTCTTTCTTCTTCTTGGGTTTTTTTTTTTTCCAAATGTTTGTTTTCCTTATTTAGGAGACATTTAAGTCAACTAAATCTGGGTCGTCTTTTTTTTTTTTTTTTGCTTTTTAACCTGCATCACTTTCTGCTTCAGCTATATGTATCATGTATTGGTCTTCAAGCCTTTTGTTATATACACATAATGTGGTCTTCAAGCTACGGCTACATAGTTTTGTCCAGTCTCTTCCTCTCATTCTCTCAGTTATCTTCATTGTATTATACTGACACCAGTGAGAAAATGACTAAGGAAGTGCTTTGACAGAACTAGAAGGTTGACATTTCATAGTAAGTACTTAGAATACAAAACGAAACCTTCTGAAAAGGATTAGTTTCTTCACATTATAATTTCGTTTGGTATCCTTGTTCGGTTCTTACTTTAAGGCTTCTAAATCCATAGCAGACCATCTTAACTAAGGAGGATATGAGTGCAGCACAGTCTATTCCCGTAGATTAGCCCTCATGAGTCATACCTATCAATCTATTTTTTTAAATTAAGAGGACAGACACTAACGGTCTAAGAATACAAGTGGGATTGAACCCATGACCTCCCACTTGAAGGAGCACTCTCATGCCACTAGGCTACAAGGCCTTTGGCATACCTTTCAACCTCTAAAACTCTGTATTTCTTGGATTAGACCCTCATCTCAAATTTACTTTACTTTCAGTTCAAAAGGCATGAACCAACACAATCATGGCCATGGCACTAAAACAGCATAGCAGTTACAATAGAATGGGAATAGCATCTACCCCTCTCAAGGGGTTCCTGTGATGTGAAAGATGCCAAAATAGTATTTGATTGCACAACAAAGAGGAAGTAAAGGAATACAAGTAGTACTTTTATTAGAGAATCCCTGCACCAATCTTAAACAAGCTGTAATAAACCCAGGAGCACCTCCAGTACATAAATCATAACCTAATCACATGAAACATTGCTACCATCCTACCTTAATTTTTACCATAGGAAAAAAACTTATAACCGAACACATAGAAGAAAGCAAGAAATAAACATGTTATCCTCGACTGTAAAATAAACTAACCAAAAAGAAAGCCGCAGGAATATAAATGCTTAAACAAAGCTTAAAAGGTTCAGGGTCCCATAAAAATAACAGTCAATATAAATGTCATAATCAAACAAACCTTTAAAGGCTGTGGGCAATCATGAGTTAAATAGCCTTCTAAAGTTTCATCATTTTCTTCCAGTTCATCCCCTCCAGTGAAGAGGGGAATCATGTAGTCAACTATTTTGTTTCCAAATAATGTCTGCAAGTTACGAAGTGCAGCATGTTCTTCTTGAGAAAAACGAGTTCTAACAGAGAACACTACAAGGATGGCATGTATCCCTTCTTTAGCCAGATCAATGCATTTTACAATTTCCTTCCCAATGAAGTCAGATTCGACAGCCAAATCAAATAGCCCTGCAAAAGGACAGATTAATTTAATAGACTCATTGATACAAATGACACATACAATAGCTAAACAAGACAATCTACTTGATTTTACCCGGGGTGTCAATAACATTCACAATTTGACCATCTCTGAGTACTGTTCTTTGCAATTCACAAGTGCTTGTTACACCCGATGCACTTGCCTTTGACTTGAAGGCCTTCTTCCCAAGAATACTATTTCCTGTTGCACTTTTCCCATTGCCAGTACGTCCAACCAATACCACTGTTCGGGCCTCATCAGTTGAGACAGTAAGGTCCCAATCATCATCACCTCCAACCATGATATCTCCACCCATAATATATATAAATTAATGCTGCCTGCAATAACAATAAAAAAAAAAAATTAGGGCACACATATACAAATAGAAAGGAATTGACAAGAATTCAAGTCTCCCTCTTGAGGATCAAACACAAAAACCCTAGTAAAGATAGTAATTCAACAATTCAAGAGCATAAATCCACCTTCTACATCAACAATCAACAATTTGAGTAATATAAAGAAGGACCCAAAACAAAAATTCAGAAAAGATACAGACTCCATTAGAAAAGCAAACAGGGGAACTCATGATATCTCCATATACAATCTCCATAATCATTGAAAATCGTACAAATCATTTAAAAACGTATTACCGAATTTGAGTAATAAAGAATGACCCAAAACAAAAAATTCAGAAAACATATAGCCCAATTTACAATGATTGAGCCTTAGAGAAAAATAAGCAATATAAGAGCAAACTGGAGAACTCATGATATCTCAATATACAATCGACCATGTACAGCTTCATGATCATTGAAAATCGTACAAATCAGTTAAAACCTAATACCGGAATTCATTTGAGCAATAAAGACCGACCCAAAACAAAAAATTCAGAAAAGATACAGCACAATTTACACTGATCGAGCCTTATAGAAGAGTAAGCGATAGAAAAGCAATCTCATACCGAAATTACTAATCTCAGGTGAACAGAGTACACGTGTGTGCAAAGAATTGAACCCAAAGGAAGATAAGCCAAAGGAAAACGAAAATCGGGGCGAGATTACTTACTCAAAGTCAAAGCAAACGATATAGATAACAGAGAAACGACTCTTGGAATATGTTGTAAATATACGAAACGGTGAATCTTAAGGACGAAGATTACGCTAAAAACCATAACAGAACCATCTACAAAATTTGTTCAAAATCTTTTGAGCTAATCGATTTTATTGTTCTTTAAAAAATTATTTTGAGATAATTTATTAAAAAAATGACACAAAAATATCACTTGAATTTGAATTTCTGTTGATCACAACAGTAATACCGATTAACAAGAACACTAAAAGAATTGACAACTTATTTTATTGGAAAATTATCTATCTAAAATTTTGAAGTTCAAGTTGTACTTTTTTAAGATTTTCCCTAATTTATATTTAGAAGATTTTTGACATAATTGATTTTATTGTTCTTTAAAAAATTATTTTGAGATACTTGATTTTATTTTAAAAAACAATTAATTTCATTCTTATTAGTTTTTAGGAAAATCCTTAATAAAGAATTTTAACAATCCTAAAAAACAAAAAAGTATTTCAAATATTCATAATCCAATAAAAATGTTAGGCTTGAATTTTCCTTTTTTGAAATTACAAAGAAAATATCAAATTGTCCATACATATATATATATATAATATTTTTTTTATATGAATATTATCCCCACCAGTCGGTAGCAAGAGCTTTGGTGGCCGGCCGTCCCTAGCGACGGAAGTTTCCGGTGGCTAGCCGCCGGTCACCGGAGCTCCTACGGGAATATTATGATGGGAATAAATATTCTCAGAGTGTCAATGGTGGAATTTGAACTCCCACCCCTTAGTTTACAAAAGGCCACCAATATTTTTCAATATATATTTTGCAAGTAAATATATATAAGGTAACCCTTTAATTTAAACTTTAACTCATTCACAAGTTTTATTAAGGAATTCACAATATTTTATTAGGTTTTACTAACTTGTGTTTACCCAATAAAAAAGTTCACATAATGAGGTCATTCACAAATTTTATTAGGAAATTCACGAAATTTTATTAGATTTTCAAGAAATGATTTTTTTTTTTACTGGGTGAACGGAAGTTGTTAAAACGTAATGAAATGTTATAAATTCCCTAGCAAAATTTGTGAATGAGCTAATAGTGTAAACTTTTTTACTAGATAAACGAAAATTGATAAAATCTAATAAATGTTGTGAATGCCCTAACAAAATTTGTGAATAAGTTAGAGTTAAATTTAAAGGGTTAACATATGTATGTTTGCTTGCACAATATATAGCCACCAATGCTTTTTACAAACCAATTTGTGAGGGTTCAAACCCCACCCTTGGCACTTTGGGAATATTCTAGCCACCAAAAACTCTAGCGGCTGGTAGGGAGTGGTCGTTGGCAATTTCAAAAAAAATATATATATATATTAGTGATTATATATATATATAAGGGCAACTTGGTCATTTCCTTATAATTTCAAAAAAGACAAATAAGCCTAACATCTTTTTTGGATTATGAATATTAGAACTTTTTTGTCTTTTAAGATTATTAAAGTTCTTTATTAGGGATTTTCCTTTTTTAATAAAACACCTTAGTCATCATCCTTAGCTCTCTTATTCCCTTTCTTTCCTCATTATTATTGATGGAACATCAATATGATAAATTAAGTATTTTATTAAGTTCAGTAACATAAATTAGAATTTGATTAGGTAAATTGTCTTTCTTGATATTTTCCCATGAATATATTCTAGCTAATACTCTTGCCAACAAAAAACACAAATATAACTTCGGTTAACATATTGAAAAGGATATATTTTTAATCTTTTAGTTTTAAAGTTTTAATTTCTTTTTTTTTATATTATCACTCAGTATCCGGTTCGAGGTTTATGACTGCCCTCCCAACATAAGTGCCTCCTTTGTTAATTTCTATGTTACTTATAGGTAAAATTATAACAAAACTAGGTGTTTAAGTTCTAATAGAATATTCAGGTAAAAAAAAAGTTCAAATAGAATAGAAAAATACCTCATAACCTTAATACTAAGTACAAATAATAAAATTTTCTTTTAACTATAAAATGGATAAAAATCAAAATTTAGCGTAATCCAAAATATATTGGTAATGTATCCATAATGTACTAGTAATTTTTCTTTGATTTAACAGTATCACCTAACATAATTTGGACGAGACAAAATTAATTAGGATTAAATATTATTTTTGATACGGAAGTATTGTTTATGAAACATTCAGCACCCGAAAGTTTTTTGAATATCATTTTTGCTTCGGAAGTTTACAAAAAGAAGCAAATATGCTCTGAAAGTTTTTTTAAGGAACAAATTTGCTCTAGAAGTTTACAAAGAAGAGCAACAATTCAACGATTAAGATCAACCGATTGACAAGATTGCTATGTTTGTAAACTTCTGGGGTAAAAATGATACCCAAAAATTTTCTGGGTGCTGAATGCTCTCTAGCCAATACTTCCATGGCAAAATTGGTATTTAACCCAATTAATTATGAATATTTTTATCTAGTTTATAGCCTAATTTAATCTACTAAATCAAAAAAATTTAATTTTTAATAAAAAAATCTATCAAATATTAGAAAATCCTTACTGGCCAAAAAAATATTGGAAGTTCTGAATTGCATCAACATGATTTTCCCCGCTATTGCAAAGTTTACCAAAAAAATTAAGAATATGAAACAACTCGGCTTTTGATAGTTTTATTTATTTATTTATTTTGACAATAATTAAGTGAGTTCTAATAAATTCTGATGGCGATGGGAGAAAGTGTCTGGCAAACCTAACAATAAAGACTTTATTCTCTTTTTTTTTTTTTTGGTAAAAACGGATAACAAATAAATTTGGAGTACGAAAAATTTTCATTAGTTATATATATTTATCTGAATTTGACATCCACAACTCAAATTTTTAAATTGTAATGATTTTTTTTCATTACAGAATATTTTTTTGCTTTGAAATCTACACAAGATAAGCTTTTCTCTTTTTTTTTTTTTCCACCAAAATTTTAAAAAACGTAGACGTAAAATTTGGTCACTTTCAAGGTTTAAACCGAGAAAATGTGATATTGCTGGAAAAAGAACAGTGAAAATGCCATATTAATTACTCCCTCTCATCTTAAATATGAAACAGAGTAGACTATTTTGAAGATATTAATAAAATTAATAAAATTACTTTAAAATATTTATATTTATTATTTTTTCTCCACACTATTTTATCTAACTTATAAATTAATATATAATCTAATAATACATATCCTATGATATGATTAAGTAATTTATTTAGCTTCATTAATTTCTCAAATTAAATCAAATATGTCTTATAATTAAAAGCCCGTTTGGATGAGCTTTTTTTAAAATAAAAAAGTTCTTTTTTTAAAAAAATAAAGTTCTTTTTTTTTTAATTATTAATTTATGTGTTTGGATAAGATCTTTTAAAAAAAAAAAAAAGTAACAAAAAAAAAAAAAAAGCCAAAATTCTCTCCCTCTTTTTTTAAAAGCTTTTAGGATCAGAGGGAGTACTTTTTTTTTTCAATCTTTTCTATAAGAGAATGATATTTATGATACCAGCGCCTTAGTAGCACAGTGGCATGGGAGTTAGTCTCTCGTCCCCCTTGTCCAGGGTTCGAACCCTGCCCCCCTCCCCACCTGAATGTATAAAAAAAAAAAGAATGATATTTATGATAAGAAGTTAGGATAAAGTTGTAATTAGCTAATTACAAATCCATATAGAAAATATGATAGAAAGGGAAAATTTCAAATAAATACAATTTGAAATTGTAAAACCCCCAGAAGTCTTCCGAATTTGTAAAAAGACTGAGAGGTACAAATGACTTATGAGGGATATGCAAATTCGGGTAAAATTACTTTTTCGCCCTTAGTTTTAAATAAATAATTAAAAAAAAATCCCTCCAACCCCTGCCACCGGCCACCACGGCCGGCCGCTGGCGACCACCACCACCGGAGGCCCCCGATGGTGGCCTCCGGCGGCGGCGGGGTTGGAAGTTTGTTTTTGATTTATTTAAAACTAAGGGTAAAACGGTAATTTCACCCAAATTTGTATATCCCTCATAAGTTCTTTGTACCTCTCAGTCTTTTTACAAATTCAGAAGACTTCTGAGAGTTTTACAATTTCAAACAGTATTATTTAGAATTTTCCCTAGAAACAACAACTAATAATAAATGATGAAAAGAGGACGTTGAAGCCACTCTGATTGGGGGAGGTAAACGGAAGGGGAGAGGGTGGTCTCTTGTGACTTTCTTCTTTATTTTCTCTCCATTGACTTTTTCCACGGTTAGATTAACTTCAAATGGTAAATATAAACTATTAAAATTAATTTAAATAAGCCAACTCTATGAACTTTTATCAAAATATTTTATAATTTTTTTACTTATCTATCTTCAACACTTCTGAACTTTTTAGGTTAAATTTTAATATTTTAAATTTAGTTATATTTTTTTTTTATTGGAGATTATAATATATTGTTATAAATATTAAATCCCAATGATTGGGTTAATCCAATTATTAGATGTGGGGAATGAAGAGGAAGTTCAATAGAAAATCTGAATATTTTAATTGATTTCTTAGATAACAATGTATCTTGTTGATAACATTGTTAAAACAATATATTAACAATATATTTTTTAATTGATAGTAACATTTTTTTTTTTGTAGTAACGGGGCACTTCAGCCTATTCTCATTCTGATTCAAAATCCATCTTGGGTATGAAATACCCATATAGTCTCTATACAAGTATTTATGAACTAAAATTGGAGGACTATCATATATAACATAAACATCCTCCTGCAAAAAACTCCTATCAGCAAGTATATCGGCACAACAGTTTCTCTCTCTATGCACATGGGAAATTACCAACCTAGAATTTTTCTTCATAGCATCCCTGATCTCCAGTAGCAACCGTGATTCGGCTTCCTCCTCCAACTGCAATTTTCGTAGAACCTGAACCACAACATATGAATCACTTTCAAGTATAATTCCATTTTGATGTTTACACAGAGCAAGCTCCAAGCCAGATAATATTGCCCAAAGCTCTGCATTATAGGCTGAACATGCACCTAATTTCCTTGAAAAGCCCCCAAGCCATCTACCATCGCTTCCTCTCATTAACATGTTTACCATTTAGCGAATGATTGCAGAAATATTAATAATAACAGTCTTATAATCCAAAATATATTAGTAACAATTATAAATATAATATTATATTTGCGTGGGTGTTCATATCTCTCTTTGTCTCCCATTATCTCTCATTCTCTTGTATCTCACAATTATATCATATTATTATCAAATTTATAGATATTGATATAATTGAAGTTGTTAATGTATTCATAGGGTCTAGGTCAAAAAAAATGTATTCATAGGGTATACAGTAATTTTTCTTTTATTTAATAGTATCCCTTAACATAATTTGGAAGGACAAAAGTATTTATGAGTATTGCCTCATTTAATCTATCAAATCAAGTCCTTCCAAAATGAAATGTTATTTTTTTATTTTTTTGGAAAAAACCTATTCCTCTAGTGAAGGTAGAGATAGAAGTTTTTTTTTTTGGTTTATTTAGTCACTTTATCAAATTTTTTATATAAATATACAATTTTATCCTTCATTTATTATTATACAGACTTTATTCTCAGGGATTATGATATATATTAAATAAGGATAAAACTATAAAATTGTTAAATTTTAAAGTAGAGTTAATATGATTTAATATTTTTTAGGTATATGTGAAAAATTTTATGTAAGTTTTGTGCCATCTACGTGCATTAATATAAAGTACTTTAAAAAGCATTTAGAATAAGGAAAAATACACATAAAAACCAATAAAAATAGTAAAGGATAGAGATGTGCTTTCAATTTTAAGAACCCCAATAACATGCTGGTACTCTACTTGTCTTTTGTAAAATTAAAAGGAAATAACACAAATACCCTTTACAAAAAATTGTTTTAAAAAAGTAATCCCAGTCCTCGTCAGCGACATGCCCCACCAGAGCTCCGGTGGTTGGCAAGCCGCCCACGCCGAGCTCGGCAAGAATAATTAATCATTTGTAATTGGATAGTTGTCATTTTCATATCTAAAGTTATTATTTTCAAATTCAAACTTATTAAACACATATCAGTCTAGGAATTAATCTATACATACTTTCTCATTTTCACAAGTGGTCAATTTAAATGGATAGTTGTCATTTTCATATCTAGAATTGTTATTTTCACATTCAAACTTAGTAAACCTATATCCCTTAAGTGGTTATTTTTAAATGGATAGTTGTCATTTCCACATTCGGAGTTGTTATTTTTAAATTAAAACTTGGTAAACCCATATCAATTCTAGGAATTAATTTATGCTTGCGTTCTCATTTTCACAAGTGGTCATTTTTAAATGTATAGTTGTCATTTCCATATCTGGAGTAGTTATTTTCGAATCAGAACTTGGTAAACCCACATCAAATCTAGAAATTAATTTATGCTTATCTTCTTATTTTCACAAATGATCATTTTTAAATATATAGTTGTTATTTCCATATTTGGAAGTTGTTATTTTCACAAAAATCATCATCACCTTCACCATCAAGCCTCACCATCTCCAACCACCACCTCCATCTCTAGTTACCTTCTTCTTCACCGCTGGCGTCTTCTCCACCACTAGAGAGGGAGCAAACTTTCAAACTGAGCTTGGACCTAGAGATTTTGGAATGAAAGGGAGATGGGAAGAGGAAATTAGACCATCGTCAAAATTCTCCACCATTGTCTTCTTCTTTGTTCTCACATACCATCGTCACCAGAGATCATGTGTTCTAACTTCACCCCTTCCACCTTCAGTATCATTCTCTTTCCTCTACTACCATCGGACTTTCACCAACATTTCTGACCACCTTCGTCGAATCACCTCCAGCCCTCTTTCTTTCACCATAATGACTTCTTCTTCTAAACAAATTTCATCACAGATTCTCCTTCCTTTACTTCCTTCTTTTATCCCAGACGTAATCATTGATGTCATTTATGGCGAATGTCAGAATTTTTGGCGGCGATGAAATAAGTGTGAGGGCATTTTTGTCATTTGCTTTCAATTTAGGACATGTTTGGTTTGAGGGGAGGGAGTAAGAGGGAAGGGAGTGGAAAGGAGGATATTGACCAAATTGCCCTTAATGATAAGAATATTCCTTTTGTTGAGAGTATATTTTTGAAATATTGAAAAGTTTCCATTGACAATTTAGTAAAGAGGAGGGTAAAAAATTTCTTTTTCCCCTCCCACTCCCTCCCCTCAAATCAAACAAGCCCTTTGAAAAGACATAGCATCTCATAAGGATGTTAAAATTGGAAGCACCTCTCTATCCTTTACCATTTTAAATAGTCTTTATGTGTTATTTGACTATGCTTTTAAATTTAAATAAAAATTCTTAAAATTATTTATTTAAAATATTTATTTTGCCATGTATTTCTTAAATAAAAAAATATAATATACTTAAAATTATATTTCAAATTCACAATGTTATTTCTTAAATGATATGGAATATAATAAAAAATAAGAAAATTATGGCACGACAAAAATAGTGAACTTTAATGGTAGTTTTAACCCCAGGGGAGTTGATAGTCAAAAAATGAAATATTATGGCCATTAATTTAAAATTTTAAAGATTAGGAGGTAATGTGAAATTAACCCAACATTTTGGAGAGTTTTATGTAATATAGCCTAATTCAAGTCATAACTAACAATTTGGTAAAAAAAAAATCATAAATATTAACAAATTAAAGTACCAAGCTATGTTCAAGAAAAATATCCATAAATCGTATAAATATTTTAATATTTTTACGTCATGTTTGATCATATAATTTATAAAGGATTAAAAAAAATTCAAATAACCATTAGCTAAAGATAAAATTGAACAATTATTATTATTATTATATAATCAATGGAAAGAAAAAGAAATGCACAGCATACTTCTTCTCTAATCCCGGCCAAATTCTCAATGTGTATCACAAAAGTTCAATTTTCCCATTCTAATTATCTTAGACATAAGTATATATATATATATATATATATATATATATATATATATATATATATATATATATATATATATATATATATATATATATATATATTGGATGGAAATGGAATGTATTAAGCTATATGTATAAATATTATAGGGTTAAAGTGTAAAAATGCACATGAACTTTTTTTACTCAAAGGACACCCAACACTAAATACTTTTGGGAGGTACAAACACATGAATTCTTAAAATGAGTGTAAAAACAACATGACCATTAAATCTATCTGTCACTTTTTGTTGTGGGTTCCACACTATTTTCATAGAAAGACTAAAATGTCCCTAATTCAAAAAAAAAAAACACAGAAAAAATTCAGGTAAGGAGAGGGCGGAGCTTCTTTCTTTTTCTGCCTTACCCTTCTTTTTCTTTCTTCCTCTTCCTAACTGAGCCAATGAGCTAAGACTTAAGAGCTCCATCCAATCAGGCATGAAAGAAAGCGCGGATTCAAGAATTCAACCTCTTAAAGCTTTTACGCGTGCTAAGCCCTAACTGGAAGCGCGAAGTTAGAAGGCAACTGCTTCCGCACATTCTTTGTCTCCGATCTCCCAAAGGCCAAAGCTATAACATCGAACACAGAGGAAAAAGGAATTAGGGTTTTTGAAACTGATAATGGATATGGCAGCAACAGGACTTCCAATGCTAACTCTAACAACACTAACCTCGACCAAATCATAGATCTCAGATCGAGCTATTTTTTGCGTATAATTTTGAGTTGAAAGATCTCAGATCGAGCTTTGGAAGGGGAGGAGTCTTTTTTTTTTTATTTTTTAAAGGAGAGGCATTTTAGTATTTTCATGAAAATAGTAGATACCTAGGTCATGTTATTTTTGCACTCATTTAGAAAGTTCATGAATAGTTTTGTACCTCCTGAAAATATTTGGTATTATGTGACCTTTAAGTAAAAATCTATGTGCATTTTTACACCTTAGCCCAATATTATAATGCACTCCTATCTAAGCCTTAGTGGGTATGAGTATAATAAAACAAAACAATTGGGCCTGAAGGTGGTTCACAAAGAAGGCCCAAGTAAAAAAAAAGGGGCCCAAATCAAGTCAGGTGTATGAATAGGAGGCACAGTAATTTTAGAGTTACTTTTCATTGAAAATGCATGAAAAAATTTCAAAATAACATCGTTTCATCTGTAAGGACCACTATTAGCAAGTATTGTAGATTGATTAAGACCCATGTATTTTTCTTCATCCATCACAACTTAAATAAGATATGTATAATTGTTATAATAAAGATAACACAATATATCAAAAAAAAATAAAGATAACACACACACACACACAATGCAAAAGGGCCCACGACCCTTTAGCCCAAAATGCATGGTGGGGTATCAAATTAGTGCATGTTTGGATTAGCACTAAAAGTTGCTTTTCCAACACTATTTACAGTGTATGAAGTAATTATGTGAGATGAGTTTTTGTCTCGACCTGCATGAACATGCTTTTACACTATTCACACTAATTTATACTATATACATGCTTTGGGCTGTAAGATATTTTCTAAACCTTACTTTCATATATACTATTTGCATGTGTTTTTGAAAAATAATGTCTACGTTTCTATATAAACTTAGTTCAATGAAGCTGTATATTTTCCAACTTGTATATATAATTTGAGATTATGTTGAGAATTCTTATTATTGTGATGGTTGTGATGGAATGATGTACATGAAATGGTAGTCATGTGAAATGTTTTTGAAAACCACACCACACACACGCGCTATTTATTGTGGTGGGAATGTGTTGGGTTGTGAATGAGATGACAAATTATTGTGCCTCTCAACTCCCTCCTATTCCTAGCCCAAATTTGAGCTAAGTTGGTGTGGTTGGACACTTCCTTGCCTTGACCTGATATAGATGGTATGGGACCTGAGGTGGCTAAGTAGCCTGTGGTCGGGTTGACTTAGCACCAATGGGTTGCCCCCAAGTCCATAGGAGATAAGGTGGAGTATGATGGATTGGTGGGTTGACTGTCGTTGCTTAATAATATCTATTGTATTATATTATTAAACATATTATTATTATATTAGTTAAACCTGCTTCTTTGACTTGCAATTCTTTCTTGCATACTTTGTAAATTAATTTTGGTCATTGGGACTCTATATCTCACCCCGTCGTTGTTAATATTTTTTAGGCAAGAACTCTAATTTAGCTAGAGGTCAAGGGAAGAAGAAGCCAGAGGTGTAGGCACCTAGAGCCTTGTAGGCCTCTTTTGATATTGGTGTTGTATTGATTCATATATTGCCATTTTATGGTCCTCATGTTTTTGAAATATTATATTTATTATTTTGAATAACTATTTTGGGATGATTGTTTAACCATTGTTGTGCCTAAGGCTTTATTTTGCATACTATGATATTTGGTGGATTCAAAATTATATCTTGTACTATAATTTGTTTTGTGTATACCCTTTGTTTTGGGGTTTAGTATTGTAAAACTCGCAAGCTATGATTTCTCCTGTTTGTTATTTGTGCCTAGAGTAATGGATTCTTTGTAGTGGGTTTGTGGGCGGGTTTTGTGCCCTAAACCCCGATTGGTCTTCTTGAAAGAAATGATTTTCAATTATCACTGGTTAATCAGGTTTTGTAAAACCATTATGGATAATTGTTCTTTGTGAGAAATGATCTTTTCAAAATCAGGTTTAAAATGAGAGAACATACAAAAAGTGACATTTAAGCATTAACTACATGGACAAAATTGATAAATAAGCGCATTAATTACTCTCCAAAAAACTTATATATATTATGGACTAGAGGGAGTATATTTATATGTATAGTCAATCTAGATGGATGTTTTAAAATCTCAAAGGTCCTACAAGCCAGGATTGTTAATTTGAAGAAAAGGGGCCGTACAAACTATACTTCCTCTAGTTCTAAATGCAAGAGTTAGTTAAAAGATTTACTTTATTTTGAGTTAGTTAAAAGATTTACTTATTTTTAAATGTAAGACCTTAGTTTATTTTGTTTCAAAAATTCATAATTTTTTAATTAAACAATCCTATTGGCCGTACATATACTAATAGAGGTTTTCATCATTAAGGGTAGTTTCTAATACAAACGATTAAATATGATATTTTAGAAAAAAAGGTGCATATGATTTCATTTTTTCTTCATTCAATATTTTCCTCCTTCTTTATCTAATTTTTAGAGCAAAATTATACAATTAAGTTTCCTAAATGATTCATTCATAAAGTATATAGAACCCACCTGCATCCATAATAAAATTCCCCCTGCAACCATTATATATATAACTCAAACTAGCTAACTATATATACCAACTTGTAGAGACCATATATGTGTATGTATATTTTCTCAAAAAGTGATATTTAAAAAGATATAAACATCAACTGAAAGATCAATTCTAGATTTAAAACTTCACTGTTTGGGTGTCATTAGTTAAGGATTTGGATAAATTTACACCCGGGTTTTGGAACAAGCTTTGGATGTCATGAGAGATCAATCGATAGAGTAGTGAATCTATAGTGAATGAATTTTTTTAAAAAATTTTCTAATGGATTTTTGGGTTCTTAGTTTTGATGCAGTGTTAAACAAGGTTATTAAACCCAGATCGGTCACTGAACCGGCCGGGGTACTAGGTCAAAAGTCAGCAGGTCAAACTGGAGCTAACCCAGGGTCAAACAAGTGATAAAATGAAGATTTCAGGGTTATTAATATGAAATTCTAAAGAAAATAAAAAATGATTTTTTTTTTCTTAAAAAGTGGATTGGGTTGATGCCCAAACAAAACTGATTTATTGATTGGTTCGTTGGTTTTTGAGCCAAACCGACTGGTTTGGTTAGGATTTAATAACCCTGGTGTTAAAACATTTGACGAAGAGCTCCCTACAATAGAATAAGAACCTGAATCTGATACCAATAATAAAAAGAACTTGTGTCTGATACCAATTTGCTATCTTTAATGGGGAGAACATAGGTCTGATACCAATCTGGTACCATTAATGAAACAACCCTATAGACCCAATTATGTGTATGCTTACATTATTTTTTAGATTATGAAAACATGTTCACAGAATGCATGAAAAATCTCATGTTAAAGCAAAGGTTAAGAGGTAATGTGGTATTCTAATTAAGAAAATTACTAAGCAGTGATAACTGAGTGATTAAGTATTTATTAGCAAATTACTTAAGCACAAGTATAGAAAATTCGGAGATAATTATGTAAAGCTCCAAAATTAGTGATAAATGGCTAAAAATTAGCATAAATATATTGGTTAATTAATTGGAAAATTTGAAGGAAAAGGGATGAGTTTAGGTATTTTTAAGCCTAAATGCAAGAATTGACCAATAGGAAAATGTTGTGAGAAATTATGTAAAAATAATTAATTAATTAATTAATTAATTAATTAAATAATTAATTAAAAAAAAAGAGAAAAGGCAGAAAATAAAAGGGGAAAAACGAAATAAATAAATAAATAAAAATGAAAATGAAATAGAACCCAAGTTGGCAACTTGCACATTTTTATAATAATATAATTTAATTAAAGTAAAATATGTGAATAGTAATATTTAAATTAGGAAACGGACCCTATCTAGAGATCTAGGAATGGGATTATCAATATCAAAGTAGATTATTGATCGGTGGAATTTTATCTTCCATTAGACTCTTAGGAAGTTAATTAGAGGTAGTTTGTGCATTTTCCTAATAAAACAAAATAGGGAAAAATGCATATAGGCATAATTTTGGAAAAGAGGAAAATAAATTCTAACTCAACATTTAGGAATGGGTTTGAATTTATTTTGACATATTTGGAATCAGTGAATTATTTCGAAGAGATTGATATCTCCGAAAACGAATTCCGACACGGACGCGTTCGGACACGTTTTCGAGGAACTTCAACTGGACTGTTGGAGACCTATATGGAATCAAAATTTAGGTTAACTTGGACATTTCTACTAAGTGAGAACATGTCTTCGAGTTGTAAATCCAGAATTTTGTGAATTCTCCGAAATCACGCGAATCGGGTGCGAAGCCAGGGAAAATGGGTTTTTATAACCCAAAATGCCAAACAATGCCTTATCTAAACCCTATAAATACCCCCCCTCCTTCAAAATTCTGCACACCATCTTCTTTGAGCTCCTTGGCCGAAATTCCTAGGGAGAGAAAGAAGAGAGAGAAGTTCAGGCGGAAGCTCTGCCGAAGTCTTCAACGGGTAAGTCTTTCGGGCTTTAGTCTTTAGTTTTTAGTTTAGTAGTTAGTAGAATTGTTAGTTAGATTTAGAAAGTAGGTGACAAGATTCCTACAAATGTTTTAGAGCCTTGTTTGCGTTGAAAAAATATGCAGAGGTGTAAACATAGTAGGGATCGAGTCATTGAAAAGTTGTAGTTTTTATAGCTCTTTTAAAGGTTAGGGGTAGTAATAGCCTTTAAATTTTGAGTATGATTGGGTATCATATGGGAGGGCTATTTTAGTCTTTATTTTCGAAAATCATAAATGCGTCGAAGTTCGCGAAATTTTGGGAAGAAAATAGCCTATGTAGAAGTTATTGCGAAATTCCGCCAAGTAGGGGTATAGGGGCAAAATGGTAATTTTTACCTAAAATGCACATTATAGTGTCAAATCACTAATGAAAGTGATACTACTCTCGTAGGACGTCGGAACTCGATTTCTTTTGAATTCTGTTGCCCGACGTGCATTGTTTCACGATTTTCCGTAAAAGTACAGTTTTAGTAAACGTGCTAGAAATACCGTAATCCGTCAACGAAGGTACGTTCGCGTACTGGTAACCTTAACTCTGATGTTTATTGTATGCATATGTGTATATTGTCCGTCATGCCAATTGTCTGTCATGCCTGTACTCGATTGTACTATTATGCGTACTCAGATTGTACTATTGCTCGTACTTTGATTGTACTATTGTGCGTACATCCGATTGTACTATTGTCTCGTACATCCGATTGTACTATTGTACGTACTCCGATTATCTTGTTGTCTATCATCCGATTATCTTGTTGTCTATCATCCGATTGTACTATTGTCTATCATCCATTGTATTGTTATTGTTATACATATACATTATGTATATCCTATGTCGACCATAGTAAATGTTGCCAAGAGTCTATGAATGTCATTTGTACATATATGATGTATGTAATCATGAGGTTAACCGTTACAGGGTTCGATGCATGGACCTCGGCTCTTAACTTAGCTTCGTGGTCGGGTGGACCGAGAACCGAGGAGAGGGGCAAGCAGCACGCCTAGGAGTCCCAGCTAAAGACTCATTTCTGTCATTTCTTTTGAAACACTTCTGTATCGCTGTTTAAACAGCAAAACATGTTACCATGGGTATTTTAATATATATATCAGTTACTCAATCGCTCCGGTGCACTACTCTGATCATTTTGAAATGATGTTATCGCTGTTTAAACAGCAAAACATGTTACCATGGGTATTTTAATATATATATATCAGTTACTCAATCGCTCCGGTGCACTACTCTGATCATTTTGAAATGATGTTTAAAGAAAAAAAAAATTTATACTGCTTTAGAAAAGTCGGGTTGTTACAGATTGCCATATTTAAACCAGATTATAGAGGATCAGGTATAAGTATTATCAGTGGTAGTTTTGTAAATATAAAGAACTTTTTAGATCAGTTCCTTTTATATGAGGTCTAGAAAGTATGATTGGTGGTAGTTTCGTAAATATAAAGATATTATTTAGACCAGTTTCCCAAACAATTGGTCTAAAAAGTTAAAAATAAAATAAAATGTCTATTACTTTTAAGACATTTGGTTACAAACAACAGGTCTAAAAAGTTAAAAATAAAAAATAAAATAAAATGTCTATTACTTTTAAGACCGGTTCTTAGCAACAACAGGTATAAAAATTTAAAATAAAAAATAAAATAAAATGTCTATTAATTTTAAGACCTATTGTTACAAATAGTTGATATAAAAAGTTACCTTTTAAGACCTCATTTTTATTATAATCAGTCCAAAAGATGAATCTCCTCTTTTATCCTGTCGAAAATTGAATTTCCCTCTTAAATTTCCAACCTTTTCACGACTCTCCCACTTCGTACTAGAGTTCGATCTTCTTCAATGGCTTACTTGTACGCCTAAACACCTCCCCACTTGCGATGCTTGACTGTGAGTTCAAACCATAACAAATCTGTACGATTAGCAGAATAACATCGAACCACCTCACTGGAATGTATCTGGTAGAATCAAACCTAGAGGAGACACAATGTCCTTAGATCTTTCTGGTGTGATTTTGTTTTTTTGGTTTCTTTTATTTTATGCTTTTGGGGATTTTTTCAGGTATGCATAATGAATAAGGTAAATCGTTAACGACCCGAGCAAGAATGTTTCGTCGAAAGGGATGGCTCGTTGAAGAAGTTGGTGGCATACTGGAAGAAGCAGGCAGGCCGAAAGGGTGATGAAGAAGAATTGGAAGAAATTCAAGAATAACTACCCACAAAAGAGAGGTCAGATGGCCAACATTCTTTGTAGGGACTTAGTTTTAGAAGCAAGCATACAAGATTGAGAATCAGAAGATAAAATGTTTTTGTGATCAACAATGATATTGAAAATTTTCTTCTATGTATTGCTGGTAGGATAGGCTTATATAATGCTTGTATATATATTGCTAATCCTTATCTCAGCTCATTGCAGATATGAATGTATACTATATGCTATTTTTGTTTGTTGCCATTCTCCGGTTTTATTTTCCACCATTGACAGAGGAGGAGGTCTGTAATGACGGGGCTATGTTGTCCGATTTGGTGTGGTGGTTGTGGCTTTGCAAGGACGGGGGATTTTTTTTTTTTTTGCCAACTTACTTTTTAGACCTTATATTTTAAAAGTTCGGTCTAAAAATGATTTTTTAATGCTGGTAAGTAAAAGGCTTTTAAGATCGCCTATATCGAGACCGATTCTAGAACAAGTCTAAGAAGTGTTTTTTTATCCGGCCTAAAAAGTCTTTTTTGTAGTAGTGGAACCAGTGTCTGATACCACCTTGAACCATTAATGAGGAGAACACATCTGATACCATTAATGAAACAACCTTATAGATGTGTATGCTTATCTTATTTTTTAGATTATGAAAGAATGTACAAAGGAAATGGATCTGCTGAGTAATAATGGTTATTGCAAAAAAAAAAAAAAACAAACAAATTTACATTACTTCAACTAAGTGTCTGATACCACTTTGAACCATTGTTGATTATTTTGATCTGCACAAAGATAGTACATTTTGATCGATAATCAATAAATTATTCACAGGTTCACACATTTTATATATACCAAACCTCAGTACCTCACTCATATTATAATGTGAGTCAAGCCGACACATATATTTAATATAACAATGTTCATAGATACTTGCAACATAAAGAGACTAATCAAGTTGAATAGTACATCAAAATATTCTTTAATTAATCAACTTCTCCCTCCTGCCGCGCTTGTAATGCTTCAACAATCTGGTTTCTTAATCCTATAGTCAGCTACCTGCATTATATATAGAACAAAAAAACAAACAAAAAAACAAAAACACATATTAATTATACATAATAAATCTCTTAATCATTGCCATAATTAACGATCCATTTTAGCGACGTGAATGAGATGAGAAATACTGAGATAAGAATATCAAGAGCCAGCTAAGTATGAGTCTGAAACTAAGTTTACAAACTTGAATGTTATTTTCATATAATTTTGTTTTATTAGAGTCAAATAAGTTTTTTATTGTTGAGTTAGATTTTAAAATTTCGAATAAATTTACTTAGTTTTTTCCTTAAGTTCTGTTAAAATTATATACATTTTTTTTTAAAAATCACTCTACAAATTAGTTTAACTTTAACTCTGAATAAACTATACAGTTTCATTCTCTATATATTTTAAAAACTTGCATAAATTCCCCTTAAACAAAATTATTATTTTCCAAAATTCTGTTGGAACTATAGTTTGGCCAGTTTTAATTTGTTGGAATTAATTATTAGACATTTACTATATTATCAAAACATGTAAAAACGTCCCTAAAAAGGGAGGGAGGTGGATATATAATTTCAAAAAGTTCACCAGACCAACTGATTAGATATCAGGTAATTAACTAATTACTTATTACTTCCTCCGGTCCTAATTATTGCACTACAAAAGTGCTCCTATAATTAGGACAAGAGGTAATATAATACCTAATTAATTAATTTTATACTTTTGGACTAAAAGCCAATGGGGCAACAACTACTGCACGTGGTACCCAGGAGCCTGAATGTCTTACTTATACACTAAAACACACAACATACTCGGAGCATCCGATGAGACTCATCAATCCTGACTCAGTTATACGTCATATGAACTCTATCCAATGATCATTTTAATCCTCATTGACTGATAACTCATATGAAATCATTCATATTTTATTTGTTTTTATAAAAAATATTGGCTGATAAATTTTTTTCGTTTAAAATAAAGATATTTATTTTTCATAAGAACAAAAGAAAATGTTAATTGTTTTCATTAAACAAAGTTCAAATTACGTGACATTATTCCTAGAGTAGGTAAGTATTTATAGTCACCACAAGGAACTAAGAGGAGATGTACATACCCAAGACGAAGACTCTTGTTGTCATTTGGTGACGAAGTAGTATGAATGAAGTAATTTCGAGAAGCCAAAGCCTGAAGAGCACTAAGCTCTTGTCCTCTTCCTGATACCATCTCTTCTTCTTCTGCCCTCTCCACTTGTGCTATCTATAATCAAATTTCAATATTCAAAACCTCTTCATTATTCCTCATTTTATCTATATTCATATACTCTTCTAGAGTTCCATACCACTCTGATTAGATTTATAAGTCCATTTTGACTAATTTTTTTAATCCTTATTATAAGTCTAGTTTTAGAGTAATAAATGTGTTTTCAAAACTTTTTTGCTCCTATTAATTGCAATAAACACAAAATTTATTTATGTTGACTTTTGGAACCAATCATTGATAAGGGAAAAATTGGAAATTTTGCTTACAATTTTGAATTTTATATTATTACATCGATCAACAAAACTCAAGGCATTTTAATTCACAAAAATAATACTACTCGTACATGAAAATAAATTGAATTTGAATATATCAGTACGTACCTTAGTCCGAATACAAAGGTTTTCATTTTCAAGTTCAAGCTCCTATAAATATGTCGATATTATTGCAAATTAATCATCATTCGAGAATATATATTATCAAAATATTTATAAATTAAAACCAAAGGGAAAAATAAATTTATGAGAATAATAAGAAAAAACGAAAACTGAATTGCCAATTACCTTCTTCTGCATGTATTCGATTTCTGCCAGCAGCATCTCATGCTATATTGCATTACACAACAATCGAATAACAAAAAATAATTAATTTAATTTAATTTACAATATTGAAATCACTTAAGTAAAATCTACTTAATAAAAAAAAAAAAGGATAGGCATGCATGCGTTTAGTCAAGAAGATTTGTTATGCACATTATCACTATGGCTAGCTATTTGAACTCTCTCTCTCTCTCTCTCTCTCTCTATATATATATATATATATATATATATATGGGGTCAAGTATCAGTAAAAGTTAGTTAGTTAGAAGCTAGAGAAAATAGAGTATATATATAACTCCTAGTGCTTTAATTAAATTAAAGGGTTAAGATGCAAATTTGTCCCGAAATTTTTCACTGAGGAGCAATATTATCTTAAAAGTTTTTTTAGGTTCAATGTTAGCACAGAAATATTAAAATGGAGCAATATTACTCTTTACAATTAAAAAGTTAACTGTCAACAAATTTTTTTAATGCTCATCATTAGTTAGTTTCTTAACAGTATGGGGCAAGATTTCTGCATTTTGAAATGTTTAGGGTGACATTAAACCTGAAAAAACTTTTGTGGTAACATTGCTCCTCAATGAATACTTCTGAGGCAAATTTGCACATTAATCCTTAATTAAATAAGATATTGTAAGAGAGTTTTAGGGAGTTAAGTATGAAATAAGAATGAAACAAAGTCTCATGTTAGTAAGAGGTATATAATAAATAAATAAAAAAGTCCATAAACTCTTTTCACTTTAGTTAAAAAAGACTAAAGATTTTGTTTCTGGCCAACAAAAGGAGCAAAGATGCCAATAAAGATTGGTCTATTTGGTAAGAAGTTGACTTAAAACTGTCAAGGTCTTGAGTTTGATTAAATACTGCTGTCAATGTAAGGACGTTGTTAGTGAACGATCTATAAGTACCTTTAATTTGTAAGCCCTTTCATATTTTGGCTCTGGGAAGCCTCTGGAACATATATAATTCGCCTAAGCTTTTTCTTATGGAAAAAAGGAGCAAAGATGCACCTTAGCCATTTATTTAGTATATTTGGGCCTCCGGATGATTTGATAGCTGGCAAACATCTAAGATCATTCTGTGGAATACTTATTTTTTCCCATTCTATTTCATTATATGTGTGTGTGTGTGAAAAGTTCTATAAATATAACTTAAGTAGGTGATTTACCTTTTTGGTCCTGATTCGAGAGAGCCCTCGTTCAAGTCTATTCTCAAGCTGCTTGAGCTCCTTCACATTCAGAGTGCTCAAGGCATCACCCATCAAGTGCCTTCATTCTCACAACATTACATCCAAGTTCAGAAATTCATACACATTACCACTATATATATATATATATATCATCAAATCAATATTTCAATATAAATCTCCTGTTTATCTCGTATTCTTTTATAATTATATTCACATGCCTGTATATATGTCTACTGTTCTACTCAATTTTATTGATTCAAAGAGCAATAATGGAGTACTCTATACATATATGAGTAACTTGCTATATATATAAAATAATCAGTAGAGAGATGAGTATATTATTCGCATTTAATTAATTCCTTCGCTATCTTTCATATAAGCAAAACCTTTGAACACGTAAGAATGATTTATATAAAGAAGCTGATTAAAGGGGAAATAGCTAGAGAATTACCTGTTAGAACTTTGCAGCATTTGAATCTGTTGTCGTAGCTTTGCAGATTCTTGTTGATAATGCTAATCATCATCCAACAAATTAATATCACATTAATTAATCAATTTGTTGTTTCATCATGCATCATATATAAGTAGCTTTGTCTGTGTGTGTGTGTGTATATATATATATATATATATATATATATATTTTGGCCTTAATATGTAGTAATATGTAATATATACCTGGGCATTGCTTTCAGTAGTAGAGGGGATACATGAATGGTCTGAACATGCCTTTTTATACCTCTCAATAGTTGACCTTATGCTGTTTCCAAAAGAATAAAATAAAAATATAGGTGACATATATATCAAAAGACGAAAAATGTCATCTAAATATAATAACTCGGAATTAGAAAGTACTGTAGATAGATCCATTCCCTTTTATTTTCATAAAACATAGGAGTACTTGTTAACATGCATGCACACACACATGGAGACTTTTGTATCACACACACACACACACATATACACTGATATATACTTAATATAAGATCCCGTTCATAATGAATTAAGGACCGGAAGTAATGTATACATGTATATATTCAAACAGCATTCCTTTTCAGTTTAACTCAAGCAATCAGTGTAATTAAAAAAACACTTACTACACCAGTTAACCAAGACAACTGGTTTATGGATATTTTTTTTTTTTTTGCCGTATGCACCTGGTGTCCCAGGTCAGTCCCTTGTCATGGGGAACTCCATGGGCCCAGATTAATCTGGATTCGAGGCATGACCAGACCATTTTTTCAGGTGGCGTCTCTACCATCTAATATTGCTGTGTTGCCAAGTTTCAAACTCGAGATCCTTGGTTAAACTATAACAATCCCCGGCCAATTGTTCTAAGTGTTTGATGGTTTTTATCGATTCTTTCACACTGGCTATATCCACATTGGTTGTAAAAACTGGGTTAAAGAGCCTTTTTAGCCGGTGTAAAAATGCATTTCTGCCCTAGTGACCAAAAACAAGAGGTTGGAAGGTTATAAAGACGAGCTATACATATAAAGTATTTAAGCTGGTTCAAGTCGCATCCAAAGACACTGTCATTGAGAGATATTCTGCACCTCTCTTAGTAAATAAGAAGTGAAATCTCCCCAGACTTAAACGAACCATTCTTGTAAGGATACAGGGTTACAGAACTGGCAGAAGGTAATGAACTCAATAAGAGATTACCAAGGTTGCTTGTTGTCTTCTTCTCTCATGATTGGGGTATTTATATAGACAATGAATTGATGCAAGTGGTACCTCTTGGAGACTACACCTCTTTAATTAAAAGTCATAATTATTTATTAAATTCATGAACCATGTTGATTCATGAACCAACACAAATCCTTTTAATTTTTAAGGACTTCTCAAGACACATGTCTTTATTTTAAATAGAGTAAATACCCTTTTTGGTCCTTGACAAAACACTCGATCCCCATTTTGGTCCCTTACAAAAAAACGACCCTTATTCATCCTTTTTTATGGACTAAAAATGGCCTTTTGGAAATTTGTGAGAGATCAAAATGTCAACCAATTGAGTGTATTTCGAATTTGTGAGGGACTATGAGACTTTTTTTTTTTGTCAGAGACCAAAATGGGGATTGCATTTTTTGTCAATGACCAAAAAAGGGTATTTACTCTTTTAAATATTCCGATAATATTGGAGAGACTTTTTCTTTGTCACACCCTTATATATATAATATTTACAACATAATTAAAAAGAAGGGAGAATCCTAATGAAATCCCCTTAAAATAATAAAAACCTAAATTAGACCTACACTTTTTAACAAATCCCTAATTAGGCCAAGAGGTCTCATTAGGGATTTCATAATGTTGTTACAACTAACTATATCAACTTGTACAGATTATATATGCATATATCTTTGTCGAAAAATTGATTAAGAAGATGGGAGAATGACTTTTAGGTCTCAACCAAGGGAAATAATACATTGACAAATCCTATAAGTTGTTAATGGTAACCGATTCACTTGTCAATGTAGACTTTTCTGATATTATTTTACTTGGTTAGGATAAAAGTCATTCTCCCTGAAAAGATACATATGAAGAACTCACCACTAACAAAAAGATCAAATTATATGAAAAAAATAAACGCAGAAAGGTGAATATCACAAAAAGAAGATGATTAATTTTTTTTTTTTTCACAAAACAGTTCAAACAAAAAGAAATGATCCTCTCTCTCTAAACAAACCCAGAAATTGAAAGAGATCATGCGAATCATATATATGTGACAGAGAAACTTTTGAATCTTTAATAATGATGTTGGTAAATGATGATTTATTTGGCCCAGATTCTCATTCCTTCTATTACTAGAAATAAACTTCTTGTTGCTCTAAAGCATTCATTGAACAACTTGCTTCCTTATCGGTGTAACTGTACTCTACTGTGTGTGCCTCTCTCTCTCTCTCTCTCTCTCGCTCTATATATATATATATATATATATATATTATATTCCTTCAAACAGAAATATCTTTTGAGTTAGAAGTATATATTTAGACTTGACTTTCCTTCTCTATTCTTACCATCCACTTCCCCTTCTCTTCACTATCTATATCTCAACCTTTCAATTGAAATTTGAACAGTTTATATTTAATGTTTTCTAAAATCACTAAAAGATATCAAAGTATTAATATTAGATATAAAAAGGGGGCTAAATTATATTAAACTTGAATGAAGTCAGAATAATGTATAAATAATTTTCTAACCCTTAAAATTTAATAATAAACATCCTAAATTTTCAAATTTATGCATATAAGCCAATAACTATCATCAATTTTATATCCCCCTTAAAAATTATTTTTATATTCATATAACCACTCCTAAGTTTGAGTTATAAGCAAATAAACTCCATAAACTTTAAGCTATTTGCAGATAAATAATTAAACTAAAGTATCTGAACAATCAGAATAAATGCAAGATTTATTGTAAAGTTTCAAAGGTCAGAGGGATTGCATGCACATGACTTAAAGTACAAAAGGGTTTTGTATAATTTAGTCTAAAATATTCTCCTTTGCATTATAATATTATAATAATGCATGCTTATTGGGATTTTTTTATAAACTTAATTGTAGACAGGAGATTTTTTAAATTTTTATTCTAGTGAATATTCTTTGAAGTTCTTGATTATATAAAGATTTCATGAGGTTGGAAAAATAGGTGTACATGAAATATATTAATTTTATATTTCCCCATTTTTCTTTAAGCCACGCTTTACAAAAACCTTACATAATAACTCCTAGATATATACTTCATTCATCTAGAACCCACCTACATAATAAACTCAAATAATTAATTAAACTAATAAGGACTATATATCAATATGTATTACTTCTCCGGTTCCTAATATATGACATATTTAAAGAGTTTATCTTAATCCTAAATATAAGACATAGTTTTCATATTTATCAATGTTTTCCTAATTTACTCCTATTGCTGCTCCCTTAAACATAATTAAGGAGGAGAGGGAAAGAGGGAATTAAGAAAGATATATGAATGGATTGTTTTAGAAAATATATGTCTTGTTAACAAACTTAACTAACTTCCTTAATCTAATCAAATTAAGTAAATATGTCTTATATTAAAGACAAGAGGGAGTACCAAAATAATCAGATTATGTGAAAATAATAACCCCACACATAGATGCAAGAATAAGGTAAAGAACATAATAAATAAAAAAGGACTTAATTTCCTTTCACTAAAGAATTCAAACACATACCGAGACAGAAAAAAAAAAAAACTTATGTGTGAAGGACGTTGTTGTGAAGTGATGCATGATATTTCATACAGATTCTCATTTCTTTTATTACTTAATCTCTGTAACACTCTCTGCAAGTTATGTTCTAAGAAGCAGCCAGACACACAGTCACAGTTATGTTCCATTTCTGGGTCTCCTCTCTCTTTCTCACACACACCTTTTTTGTTTGAATTATTTAGTGAAAACAATTTTAACAAATCCTAAATAATAAAAACCTAAATTAGGCCTACACTTTGTAACAAATCCCTAATTAGGCCAAGAGGTTCCATTAGGGATTTCAGAATGTTGTTATTAAATGACAACTACATCATTATCAACTTGTACAGACGATATGAGTGTGTGTGTATCTTTGTCCAAAAAGTGATTAAAAAGATACTTACATATGAACAACTCTGAACAGTAGCAAAAAGATCAAATTATATGAAAGAAATAGATGCAGAAAGGTGAAGATGTCACGCAAAGAAGAAAAAGATGTTTATTTAATTTCTTTTCACAAAACAGTTCAGGCAAAAAGAAAAAGAAAAAGAAAAGAAAAGAAAAGAAAAGAAAAGAAAAGAAAAGAAAGGACCTCTATCTCTCTAAACAAACACAGAAACTGTAAGAGATCATGCGAATCACATATATGTGTGGCAGAGAAACTTTTGAATCTTTAATAATGATGTTAGTAAATGATGATTTGGCCCAGATTCTCATTTCTTCTATTTCTAGAAATAAACGTATTGTTGCTTTAAATAACTTATTGAACAGCAGGCTTCCTTATCGGGGTAACTGTACTCTGTGTGTGTGTGTGTGCATATATATATATATGTGTGTGTGTGTGTGTGTGCATATATATATATGTGTGTGTGTGTGTGCATATATAAAGCACAGTGTGTGTGTGTGTGTATTCATTCATTCAAAACACAAATCGCTTTTGAGTTAGAAGTATATATTCATATCGATTTATTAAAATATACAAAGATTACTATTAGTGACTGAGATAAGTGAAACAAACTTGATTTCTGTTATGTTTAGCTTTTTTTCTCTTGATCTTGGTGACATTCTGTTTAGTAGCTAGTTGAAACTTTTGTGATGGAAAAATAATAGTGAGAGAGTTACACCTATTTATGCTTATAATAACGGATGCTCAAGTCAGAGAAGTAATATCAGATATAAAAAATGGGTTCAACCAACTTAGAATCATGTATAAATAATTTTGTTAACATTTAAAATTTAATAATAAACATCCTAAATTTTCAAGTTTATGCAAATAAACCAAAAACTATCATCAATTTTATATTCCTTTAAACATTATTTATATGCATATAAACAAGTTTGAGTTATATGTAAATAAACTTCTTAAACTTTAAGCCATTTGTTGATAAATAATAAACAGAACTAATAGTATGGGAATTATCTAAATAAATGTAATATTTACTGTAAAGTTTCACAGGTTATTAGAACGATTACATGCACATGACATAAAGTTAAAGGGTTTCGTAGTATTTTTAAGCCTGATAAAAATATCGTTTGAATTATAATATACTAATTATGGGGATTTTTTTTTATCAACTTAATTGTAGATAGGTGATTTTTTTTTAATTTTATTTTATTTTATTCTGGAGGATATTCTTTAAAGTTCTTGATAGGGCAAAACTTGATAGGGCAAAACTTTAAAGCCTATAACTCCGCAAGTATACGGGCCGTATCAAGTAATAAAGTGATAAGAAAAGTATCGTTCCCACGAGGACTTAGTATCACAAACTTCAGTTAGGCATTAATTTCACAATTTCGTTTAAGTTGAGCAAACTATATTGAATTTAATTAAAAGAAAATAAAATCAAAATAACAAACTACTAAAATAATCGAACGAGCAACCTAGAGTTACTAATCCCTTGTTTGTTCTTAGATTTTATCCCCACTAAACTAATTTTGACTTAACTTAATCAGCTAATCTAGAGTATTAATGTCTATAAATGCCTTCCGGTCCACTTATATACCTACCTTAATTAATTATGCAATGCCTCACACAACTAAATAAGATGCGTTTTAGATCGGGCTCACTCTAATTTGATTATGCGGAGCTTCTAGGTATATGCCTATCCTAGACGCAAATTAGATTAAAACCTAATTCCACTCAAATTAGATTTAAACCTAATTCCACATTATTTAATCCCAAGGTCAATTCATGATTCCCTCTTCCAAGTTCAACCCTAAATCCCCAAAACATGCTCAATGATGGCCAATCAATAAGCAATAACAATAAAGACAAGATTAAATAAACTGAAATAAAATTAAGCAAAACTAATCAATGGGAATAATCTCTAGAACCCAAACAAATTCATAGGTCCTCTAGGTTGAAAAGAGAATTAGCCACACATGGCTATAACAAATCCATAACAAAAGGATGAAACTCAGATTGAAAGAATAAAGGAAATAGATGAAATAAAGTTTCTTCGTCGCCTCCATGATCCTTCCGTCCTTCCGTGGAGATGATGAAGAGAATCAAAACGCTCAGTCACTACTCCTCTGCTCCTCTGTTTCTCCTAATCTGCTCCTCGTTCTCGATCTCCCCCTATGTTGAATTCCTTTCTCTATTTATAAACATATGGCTGGGGTCCACGGCTTTTGTATGTGTGTGTTGGGCCATTCTTCCTTTTTGCGTGATCTGATCCTTTCTTTAATAAAGGATATGCAATATCCTTTTGAGATCTCCAATCACCTCCATGTGCGTGATCTGCTTCCTTAATTTGTTTTGTGTGAGGCCACCAAGTTTGGCTGATTGCATATCCTCTTAATTGCTCTAAATCAAATAATATTTCCTGCACAATAAAAATAGGATATGAGTAGATTTTATGTCGATTTATTCTTTGATCCTAAGTTTGATTCAAATGGGAAAGTATACAAAACATAATTAAATAGGTATATAATATTAACAAATCCAACTAATTATATCCTTAAATATACACCTATTTAATTATAAAATATATACTTATCAAATTCCCCCACACTTAAACATTTGCTTGTCCTCAAGCAAAAGAAAGAGAATTCATTATCTGAAAAGAACATTGCGTATGAAATTCCTAAACAGAGAGCAATAAACCACCACACTTAGATCATATCATCAAATCTTATTTAAGTTAATGTCTCACTAAGCCAATAGAGTTGTAACAATCTCTTAACGTCTCATGATCAAAAGATCGGCAAGCAATAAGTGCAACAATAAGATTAGAAGAGGGATATTATGCTACTTAATTTCTCCAGAAAAATTCAAACGCCCCCACCAAACCAAGCTTTTTATTTAATTCATTAAGAATTCTCAGGTAGGAAATAACTCATTTTTTCTTCTTTTTTTTTTTCTTTTTTTTCCTTTTAATTTTTTTTTTTTTTTGTTTCTTGAGCCGTTGTAGGTCCCCTTTTGACGCGACCCTGCACATGGGTGATGCAGCACCGATTACTCAGCTACTCCAACAGGCACCTCAAGAGGCTTTTAGCCCAACTCATAACCCTCTTTGACTTTACCGTTTGACGCGAGTGCCAACATTGGTGATGAAGTGCCCCCGGTTACTAAGTGAGGTCTAGAGAAGTCATTGGAGTTTTTTTTTTTTTTTTTTCATTTCCCTACACAAAAGTTTTACTTAGCTGGAAAATGTCATCATCTAATTTTCTAAAGAAATCATGTAGCAAAATATCCATGAACTAATAATTTGTTGCTCACATTACAAACTAACCCCTATTCTCATAATCCATCTCAAGATTGCAAAAAAAAAAAAAAAAAAACTCAAGGCTTAGAGACTTGGTTGAGACATTTTTTTTTTTCTATTTTAATTTTTGACTTGATAATATTCTCTAAGATGGGGAAAGCTCAAAATTAAGGTTAATCCTCAACAATGCAAAAATCTCAAATAAAAAAATTATTTTCAATTACATAAGGACAAGCATAACCAAAGAAATATCTCTCCCCCACACTTAAATCAAACATTGTCCTCAATGTTGCAAAAATATAAAGAGGGAAAGGAACTAGTACTCCCTGGTTTAAGCCTCTAACTCGATGTGGAGTGCTTCCCCTTGTACCATCCATGATATTTCAAATTTTTAGGGAGAAGAGAGTGTTCAAGTAAGACCTTGCAGCAACTAGAGGAGTGATCTTCTTCAAACCTGAAAAAAACTGAAAGAAAGAAAGAAAAGAGAAAAGAAAATAATAATAATAATAATAAAATATGCAAACAAAACCCTTGGGTTGCCTCCCAAGAAGCGCTAAATTTATAGTCTTCAGCCAGACTTCTCAAAACAACTTCTAATCAAAAGTATCAAACACCATAATTACATTGTCTTCATTTCTTTTCAAGCAACAAGGTATCACACACAAAAATTGATCATTCAAGTTAATTACTTGTACTTCCTTAATCATAGACAATCTTGGATTACAAGCAATAACTGAATTCAAATGAAGCACAACATGCATATCCTTGAAAATAAATATAGGCACTTCCAAGAATTTAGAGCATCCAATAAAATCAACCTGACTCTCATCAGTAAGAGTCAACACTTCAAGAGGAGGGTCAAGAACAACAACAATTGGGACATCTATATCAATTTGATCACCAACATCACAATCCTTAGGCTCCACAGCCGGAACCTCTTCTAGACATCCACTATTCTCATCTAAATCAATTTCAAACCCACAATCATTTTCTACATTACCCATAGTCTCATGTAATTCCAAACCTTCAACTTCCTCACAATAATCATTATCAGCATAAGAAGTGGTCATCGTGCTTAAGGAATTATTTTGCACCATAGTCTCAAGGGTTGAAACAATTTGACTCACATATACCCCAAGATCTTGGACACTTGACTTAATGCTAGTGGCAATCTCCTTTTGCTCTCTAATAGATCTCTTAAGGCTAGTGGCCATCTCCTTTTGCTCTCTACTAGATCTCTCCACCACTTCCACATACTCCTCAAATAATCTTTCTAAATTAGATTTTTCCTTATACTCAATGGTGTGTTCTTCAATAGGTGGATAAGAGTAAAAAGGAGGGGTATTTTCATGAGAATAATAGACATGTGGATCCCTAAAATTATGTTGCTCAAAACCTTCACTAGGACAAAATGAGTTATCAAAACAAGCTTGGTTCCTAGTGAAATCATCTCTCACAAAATGACTAGTTGTACTATATGGACAATATTCATATAAATGATTCCCTCCACAATAAATACAAGACATGCAAACATTTTGAGAAGAATCAACATATGGAATACAACTATCATTTATGCTCCTTTGATGTTGCCTATACTCATTCCAAGAATTTAAAATAGCAATCAATCCTTCTTGTGTAGAAGACAAAGAATTCATCTCCTTCTCAACATTAAGACCAGTTGGTTGCCAATTGAAATCCATTTTTTTTAAATTTTTTTTCCTAAAAAAAATAAAATAAAATATTTACGAACTCAAACTTAAACTACTAATGCTCAATCAATTCTAACCAAGACAGTTGTGACACACAAGTCCCCGGCAACGGCGCCAAAAACTTGATAGGGCAAAACTTTAAAGCCTATAACTCCGCAAGTATACGGGCCGTATCAAGTAATAAAGTGATAAGAAAAGTATCGTTCCCACGAGGACTTAGTATCACAAACTTCAGTTAGGCATTAATTTCACAATTTCGTTTAAGTTGAGCAAACTATATTGAATTTAATTAAAAGAAAATAAAATCAAAATAACAAACTACTAAAATAATCGAACGAGCAACCTAGAGTTACTAATCCCTTGTTTGTTCTTAGATTTTATCCCCACTAAACTAATTTTGACTTAACTTAATCAGCTAATCTAGAGTATTAATGTCTATAAATGCCTTCCGGTCCACTTATATACCTACCTTAATTAATTATGCAATGCCTCACACAACTAAATAAGATGCGTTTTAGATCGGGCTCACTCTAATTTGATTATGCGGAGCTTCTAGGTATATGCCTATCCTAGACGCAAATTAGATTAAAACCTAATTCCACTCAAATTAGATTTAAACCTAATTCCACATTATTTAATCCCAAGGTCAATTCATGATTCCCTCTTCCAAGTTCAACCCTAAATCCCCAAAACATGCTCAATGATGGCCAATCAATAAGCAATAACAATAAAGACAAGATTAAATAAACTGAAATAAAATTAAGCAAAACTAATCAATGGGAATAATCTCTAGAACCCAAACAAATTCATAGGTCCTCTAGGTTGAAAAGAGAATTAGCCACACATGGCTATAACAAATCCATAACAAAAGGATGAAACTCGATTGAAAGAATAAAGGAAATAGATGAAATAAAGTTTCTTCGTCGCCTCCACAGTCCTTCCGTCCTTCCGTGGAGATGATGAAGAGAATCAAAACGCTCAGTCACTACTCCTCTGCTCCTCTGTTTCTCCTAATCTGCTCCTCGTTCTCGATCTCCCCCTATGTTGAATTCCTTTCTCTATTTATAAACATATGGCTGGGGTCCACGGCTTTTGTATGTGTGTGTTGGGCCATTCTTCCTTTTTGCGTGATCTGATCCTTTCTTTAATAAAGGATATGCAATATCCTTTTGAGATCTCCAATCACCTCCATGTGCGTGATCTCGCTTCCTTAATTTGTTTTGTGTGAGGCCACCAAGTTTGGCCGATTGCATATCCTCTTAATTGCTCTAAATCAAATAATATTTCCTGCACAATAAAAATAGGATATGAGTAGATTTTATGTCGATTTATTCTTTGATCCTAAGTTTGATTCAAATGGGAAAGTATACAAAACATAATTAAATAGGTATATAATATTAACAAATCCAACTAATTATATCCTTAAATATACACCTATTTAATTATAAAATATATACTTATAGGTGATTTTTTTTTAATTTTATTTTATTTTATTCTGGAGGATATTCTTTAAAGTTCTTGATTATATAAAGATTTCATGAGGTTAGGAAACAGTTATTATGTATAAGAAATATAGGCGTATACAAAAACTTTGCCATAAAAAGTCCTAGATGCTTTCATATAGAACTCATACCTACATAATAAACTCAACTAATTAAAGACTACATTTGTGTGCGTGTGCGTGTGTGTATCTTATATATATATATATATATATTACCAAAAGAATCAGATTATGTTAAAATAATATACCCACATGTAAATGCAAGAATAAGGTAAAGAACATAATAAATGACGAAAGGACTTAATTTGATTTCACTAAGGAATTAAAAAACATACAGAGACAGACCAAACAAAACGTTATGAGTGAAAGATGTTGTTGGGAAGTGATGAACGATATTTCATAAAGATTCTGATAATTTCTCCTATTACTTAATATGGGTAACACACTCTGCAAGTTATGCTCTAAGGGGCAGCCAGACTCGCACTCACAGTTATTTTCCATTTCTGGGTTTGTCAGAGAGACACACACATGATGTAAGTAGTGTGTGTGAGTGTGTTAAAGGAAGAAGTCTCATATAACTCAAGATTAGAAATTCCCGAGCATACAATTAAATATGAGCTTGAGTTAGTAAAAAGATTGATAAGAGGAGTCTTCGAACTGGCTGTTGGAGATGACTGTTGGAGTTTAAATTGACCGGTTTTAACGACAATTAAAAAGGTTTTATTACTTTAAATCATCATTAACACTTGTTATGTAACTGTCATTTTAATTGTCATTAAACCGTCTTTAATGGCTATTCTTTTTGCTCAACAGTCACATGATTTCTTCCTATAAAAGGCAATGTACAGAGTAAGGTCAGTGCATGGGACTAACGTCAGAGCACCAAGGTCAGGTGACACCAAGCTCTATACTGAGCTCCTCTCCTCTCTCTTCTATGTTACACTACTATCTTTCTAATGTTTTGGGTCAGGTGACACCAAGCTCTATCCTGAGCTCCTCTCCTCTCTCTTCTATGTTACACTACTATCTTTCTAATATTTTGTCACCCTGCTTTCTGCAGAAAGGGTTCGTTTTATCCTGAGGAGTGTTATTTCCTATTTTATTAGGGGCCGTGGACTATCTCTTTAAGGACAATACCTTCAGGCGCTACCTAAACCATACTTTCATTGTGTTTCTACAGGTGTTGCTGCAACAATTTGTATGATGTATGGCGTTGTCAACACATACACACACATCTTTTTTGTTTGAATTCTTTGGTGAAAACAATTTTAAATTATCTTTCTCAAAGATAAATAAATAGTGAAAAATAATAATAAATGATGATGATGCGCACCAAATCCATCATATATGGCTACCTGCTTCAGTCAATGTCACACACAAGACTTGAAACTATAAATAAATGCCGCAGACTCGAGTATATGGAGTTTTACTATTAATTAGTTTGAATATATGTGTGTGTATCTATGTATCTATATGTATACATATGTGTGTGTGTGTATAAAAGAAGGATAAAATATTTCACCCTTGTGTTGCAAAATATGTTGAGTAGGGTAAAAGTGAAATCCTCAAGCTCCATGACTTTGAGGCCATTGAATAAAAAGAAGATGATGTTCAAAAAGCTGCAAGTTGAAGCAGAAGACAAGACAACTTTGTTTCTTCATGAGAATCATCAATATCAACCAAATCACACACACAAAGATAAATTAAATGACCTCTATTGCAAGTATTATTGATAAATCCATGAGTTTTATTTCTCAAATTATTTGCCATGCAAAAAACTCGCATTTGTAGTAATCAAAAGTTGATTTTTGTGACAGGCAAATAATTCAAGACATTATTGCAAGATATGTTTGAGTGATCTATCACAATTAATTTTTTGACGAATTTTTTTAAGAATATTTTGTACCCCTTGCCATGATATAGCCATCATCAAAGAAGACAAAGTTTTTATTTTTCTTATAACTGATCATTCTAACTCATGGCGTGTGCATGAAAAAGTCGGTAGGAAGTAATTAATGTTATTCTTTTTAGTTATATACATACATTTTGTTCTCCTTTTCTTATTTATTAGCTTCTTTTGCTTCATGATCGATCACAGCTATTAATATTCTTTTCAAACTTTAAACAACTTATGATTATCTAGGTTAAAATTTCATATATTGAAAAAGGTTTGAACGAATATTACACTTTAATATTTGGTTTTCATCACTAGGGTTTCCTAAAAGCATTAATCTTTTGATTGGTTATGTGTTATTGAAAAGTGATGAGCAATATTAGTTTTGCTCTATAAATGTATAGCAGTATATATATAGATTCAGTACGTAATAGAGAGGATTATTAGCCACGATTTGGAGAAAAAAGTGTTGAAGATATTGAATGCATGGCCTCTGGCTTTGTTGACACAATGATTACATGTAATATCAAGAAGCTCAACCTCAAAAGAATTTGACAACATTCACAATATTTTACTCCCTCTAGTCTTTATTACAAGTCTTTATTATAAGCGCCTAATAATAGCTTTACGTAAGTCAATGAAGTTAGTTAAAATTAGTTATTTCTTGTAAAATATCAAAATTGCCCTTGATAAAAGTCATTAGCTAGTAGAAGGAGTTAATTAACGAAATCCTTTGGATAAAAACCTTTAATGTGTGCAAGGGATACTTTTTAAAAAATTACAAATTTGGGAAACAATGGATTTAGGTCTTATATATAGGGTACGGCCAAATGTAACCCCAAAATAGCTCGTATATTAAGGACCATAAGTAGTAATATGGTAGGCAAAACTTGTTATATTATGAAACATGCTGAGCTCCTTATAATAAGGACAGGAGGGAGAACAGTTTTACCAAATATTTGTTTGAAAATCAAGAATGAACAGGGTTCATCAAGCTTTATACTAAGGAAAAATTAGTGTAATTTTCTTAAAAGAAAAATTACTGTAATTAATGTAGAATTTTAATGTTTGTTTGGATAGATTGAGAAAAACTGACAGAAAAACGAAATGGGAAATTATGTGAGAATGGTAGGAGTAAATCAGGAATCATAGAAAGACATAAAGAAGAAGATAATTATAGTTAATGAAGACACACTCGAGGCATTTTGGGATTGACAATGCAAGAACAGAAGAACAAGAATTTAAGGAAAAAACAAAACTTTAATTGAACTATCTTTATTATTATTATTTTTTAATTCTCTGCCATTCTGCTCAAGATATCATATGCATGTTTCTGGAGAGGAAAAATGTTCAAAATTAAACCGAAATATGGAAAATGCCTATAACAAAATATTGTCTTAAGTAGTCTTAACTTCACTTCTCTTTCATTGATTCTCCTTTACTAAAACTTGCTACTCTTGTTCAAAAAATTAAAAGCAAATAACAGATTCAGTTCCATTTACATCTTCTAAATATCCACAGCAATAAACAAACACACACAAAACATTCAAGAAAGCTCGGTAAATAAAACAAATGATGAACTATATATCAACATCAGACACATCCGACTGGAAAAAAAATAGAGAAAGTGTGTAAGATCATAGAATAATGATGAATAGGGAATAGTGAAGAAAATATAATTACTTGTTGTTGGAGTACTCATAGAGACGACCACGATTGGAGAAGACGATGAGGGAAACCTCAGCATCACAGAGAACAGAAAGCTCATAAGCTTTCTTCAAAAGCCCATTCCTTCTTTTGCAGAATGTCACCTGTCTGTTCGTTTTGTTCTCTATCCTCTTTATCTCTATCTTCCCCCTCCCCATCGATCTCCTCCTCCCTTCCTGCAATTTAAAACCATGATTCTCTCTATCAGTTTCATCTTCTTTTTCTTCACTTACATACACACAAGCCAAACCGAAATCAATCCAGCTAGATCTAAGAAAAATGAAAAAAACAAGATGATTCTGAGATGCATATAAAGTATAATATATACTACAAACACATATATTTATTTATATATATACCCTATTAATTTTCGTCACACTCTTTTCTGTATAATGTGTGTGTGTTTGAGTTTTGACCTCCTATATCTCAAGAAAAAGGAAAAAAACACAAGATGGTTCTTAGACACACACAAAACACACTTACTTTTAGTTTTCAGTATTGAGTGAGTTTGAGTACCCTCTTTCTCTTTCTTGGCCCAGAAAAAACTTATCCTTAGGGACGTCAAAACTTGAATCTATGAAAGAATCCTGCAGAAAAACTGTATAGACCAGACTATATTTGCTTTTTAAACACAAAATTATGCAAAGTTTGTTCAAAAGAATAGTGATCAAACTCAAACCCTTTTTGCAAAAAGAAATGGTTTTGTAAACGGAAAAAATAAAAAAGGAAAAAGCTTTTTAATTACAGTGTGAGTATGGGGAATTGGAGAAACGGGAATCGATGATGAGTGAAGACTTGTTTGTATTTTTCTGTTTTTGGGAAAGCAGATAGGTATTAAGGAAAATAACTTAGAAAACAAGAAGACGAAGAAAATAGAACAAGAGAAATTAAACAAGCTGAAAAAATGCATTAAGATCTCGATCGAAGCGATCAGAGAGGGAAGAAGAAAAACAAGATTCTATGTGTCTGCCAACAGATCTATAAAACATGCACCTCTTTGACACGAAACTGAGCTCATCATCGATCAACAAAAAGGGTTTCATTGATTATTGCTCGTTCCTTCACGAGGATATATTAGTTTCTTTTATAAAAAACACAAAGAAAGAAAAGCTTTACCTATCTCTTCAATATCTCTGTGAGGTAACTTCCCCTCTCTCCCATCCACTTCTGCTGCTGATACTTGAGCTTTCTGATGAAAAAAAATCAGACACTGAATATAGTATATATAACTGAGATAACTAGCTTTTAATTTCTTCTACTTTCTTTTCTCTTTTGTATTTATGGCGATTTTGCTTTTCCTTTTTGAATCGTTTTAAATGACGGAAAATGAGAGAGAGAGAGAGAGAGAGAGAGAGAAAGGAAAGTGATCTGAGAGAGGAAGAAAAGGACCCCAGGTGTTGTGGTATAGAATGGGTTTTGTTGCCAATAACTCATGCAAACAAGTAAATGTTTTACCTAAATAATGCTTCATTCCACGTGTATATTCGCACCAAATACAGCAAACTTTGTTGGGAGAATATTATTAAACTTCCAATCAAGGAAAATAATATCAGAAAAGTTCTCATTGACAAGTTAAAGAGCTATCATTAACAAGTCATGAGAATTGTCATGAATCATGATATTGTTTTCCTTGGTTGGAACCTAAATGATATGTTCCCTACTTTGTTTTCTTCCCATGCATTATTTTTTTTGGGAAAATCACTATGATATGAGTCCCCGAGAAAAGAATCTAATTGCCTAAAAGTCTCCCAAGTGAGCAAGGAAGGGATGATAAGTTCTAGTACAGAAAATGACAACAAATCAATGATGCTCACTTGTTATTTGAACTTATTAGTGATTTTTTTGAGACCTCATGGTGATTTTTCCTTATTTTTTCAAGGGAAACTCAGTTCATTAGTGTTTGCAATTTTTACCTAATTTTTAATTAGGTATCACATATCTATAGTTTTTCTTTTCCTTTTTACTGAGTCCTTACCAGTTATATAAATTATTAGTTTCTATGCTTATAATATGTTAATTGGAGCTTTTGAAAATGCTAACTAAGGATATATATACAAGCTCCACAAAATAAAAAAAAAACAATTTTTTTTTTTCTAAAAAAACAATGGAATAAAATTTATTTATTAGCAACATAAAAATAAATTAAAAATCCTTCTAACCATCTAGTTGATTTTGATTTTTAAATCCTTGTGGAAAAATAATCTAAGTGCATGTTGAGTGAGAGCAGCATCATCAACTACTAACACTGTTTCTCTTACAAAGTAACAACAATTATAAGGACCAACCTATAACAGAGGAAATTACAAGGATCTAATTAAAAATGAGGTGAAATTATATAGATTTGTATATTAATCATTTGTTTTACTTAAAATGTATTTATTGTTCTTATCAATATTTAGGATCATGATTTAATATGTAAAAAGTACTAGAAGGATTATGAATCCAATCATAGTCAAACTGTTGTGAAATCCATGGTAATTAAAGTTATCGTGCACAACATGTTGGATTAAAAAAAGGATAGGATATTGTCACTACCAATGTAACTACCACTTTTCCACCGTTAGATCAGAATCTCATCTATCTTTATCATTTCTCTCTTCTATTGAGATTCTGATCTAACGATGGAAAAGTGGTAGTGACATTATTAGTGACAAAAAATGATAGTGACAATATCCTATCCCTTAAAAAAAAAGGGTAATAGTACTTGATGTAAATTTAAGGGAAAATTCTAATAAAATCCAGCTAAAATGATCAAAACCAAAATTAGGCCTACACATTCAACAAATTCTTAATTAGGCCAAGAGGCCTAATTAGGGATTTTTGAAAGTTGTGAAAAGACCAGAATACCCCTATATTGTTAAAAATGAAAATTGAAGGGAGTTAAAAACTGGAAAAAAGGATTTTTAAATTAGGTCTCATCTAACTTAAATTAATTAATAATTATGTAATATAATCAGCATATATGAATTTGTTATTCAAGCTTCTGACCTTTGATAGATTCTTTTTTTGAAAAATATGATATCGTGTATGTGTGTGTGTATAGATATATAACACATATGAAAATATTAACAAAACAGTAATTTATAAATAGTACCACTTATATTTTTTATATTCTCAAGATCCATCCACACTAATTTTTTTTTTTTTTTTTTTTTCCGATTGCCCATCCGGTATCCAGAGTTTCGCCCTGACTAATCCAGATCCGACCCGGGTCGCGCACCTGGCTATGGTGGGTGAGTCTCCCAGCGGGGCTTTTCTGCATTCAAAAGGTTCGAACTCAAGACCTTGTTTAAGTGATACAAGCCGCTTACCACTTGTGCCAACCCCGTTGGTGTACCCACACTAATTTAAATAATAAAAATAAAATACTTGGTGTAATATTGATTTTAATTATGATTTTCTCTAAATTTAAAGGAAATTTATATTTTAACATTTTTATTATTAAAAATGATTACACTTATTTTTCTTCATTTTATAAAAGACTAGAATTTTTTTCTTTTTGACCGACAAATGAAAGATTAGACTTCAAAGGAAGCTATTAATTTAATTTGTAGAGCATCTATGTCGGACTGGTCTTTGGACCTCTTCGTACGAGGAGCCATGCATCCTAACAAATAAATTATAAATAAAGTGATCATCTAAATAAAAAGTGTTATCCTTCCTAAATTAGGAAAATCAGTGAGAGAAAAAATTATCCTTGTCCATTCAGAAAAAAAAAGAAAAAGTGGCATAACTTAAATTAATTAATAATTATTTAATATAATCAGCATGAATTTGTTGTTCAAGCTTCTGACCTTTGATAGATTTTTTTTTTTGAAAAATATGATATTGTGTATGTGTGTGTATATATAAAACATATGAAAATATTAACGAAACAATAATTTATAAATAGTACCACTTATATTTTTTTATATTTCATACAACTCAAGATCAATCCACACTAATTTAAATAATAAAAATAAAATACTTAGCGTAATTCTAATTTTTTTTTTCTTCGTTGATGTGAAGCTTTTTATAATATGAATGGGTTCTGGTTCATCGTCTTCACAAATCATCAATCTTTTTATTTCATATATATATATATATATATATATATATATATATATATATATATATATATATATATATATATATATATATATATATATATATAGGTGAAAGTGAGGCTACATGCCACAAACAACTCAAATAACGCATACAACATTATTCATTTAATTTGCCAATTCCCAATATTTTAAATACACATATATACTCATTTCTCTCATGCAATGAAGCAAAATATTATAAATATTGTATTATTTTCTGTGAAGGAAACCGTAATTAAGTTTGGTTAAAGGAGAGAAGTTATGCTATAAATTATATATGAAATCCTCCAATTTTTATTATATTTAAGTTTTTTTTTCATTGATTTAAACATGAACATGACCTTATGATCCACAAATAATTTAAGTATATCATCATTGAAATAGATATAATATATAAATACATTATCATATTTTTTTCCAAAAAAAAAAAAATCTTTCAAACGTCAAAAGTTAAAATTGATTATATTGATGAATTAATAACTAATTTAAGTTAGATTAGGCGTAATTTCCCCCTTTTTAACTACCTTCAATTTTCCTTTTAAACAATAGAGGGGCGTTATGACCTTTAATAACATTCAAAAATCCCTAATTAGGCCTTATTAAGAATTTGTTAAAAGTGTAGACTCAATTTTAGTTTTGATCATTTCAGTTGGATTTAATTAGGATTTTCTCTAAATTTAAAGGAAATGTATATTTTAACATTTTTATTATTAAAAAATGATTACACTTATTTTTCTTCATTTTATAAAAGACTAGAATTTTTTCTTTTGAACCGACAAAAGATTAGACTTCAAAGGAAGCTTTTAATTTAATTTGTAGAGCATCTATGTCGGACTGGTCTATGAACCTCTTCGTACGAGGAGCTATGCATCCTAACAAATAAATTATAAATAAAGTGATAATACAAATAAAAAGTGTTATCCTCCTTAAATTAGGAAAATCAGTGAGAGAAACAATTTTCCTTGTCCATTCAGAAAAAGAAAAAAAGTGGCAGCATATCATCATATATATGAATATATGATGGGAGATTTTTCACTAATAGGATTCCTCTATGTACAAACCATTCCAACAAAAATTGGCCATTGTTGTCATATAGTTAGAACTATGTATAGGATATTAAGCACCTGAATTTGGAAGCTTGTAAGTGAAGAATCTTAATAATAACTTTTGACTTTAACCTTCTTTCATTTTAATTTATTTTGTTTTATTTTTGGTATGAACAAAGAGTATTATTACCTGAAGCAGCGGTAGTATTGTTGTAATGTGACCTTAAGGTCACAAATTTAAATATTGGAACAACCTCTTCACTTGCAGGAGTAAAGGAGTAAAGATACGTATATCTATCTCTTCCCAAATTCTACCTGGTGGGAGACTAGTACACTAGGTGGTGTTTAAAAAGTATTGTTATTTTTTTTTTCTTGGTTTGCAATAGAGACTAATCTCTCACCATTGAAAGCAAATGATCTGCCATTTTCAACTTGATTAGCACTAGACATACATAAGGGATTGAGAATTGAATGTTAATACTTGCTTAATGGGTAATTATATTATTAGAGCTCTTATCATTCACATCAAACCAGAATTAGTTATTTTTTTTTACCCTGTATCTAGTGAAGAGAAGAAAAAGGAACAAAAGAGAGAGGCTTGATTCAATTGAACATTTAAACATGTTTCGATTTATTTAAAGTTCTAATATGATGTTCCTAATGGTGAAAGCTACTATTAGCTCCTTTCTTATTTTCATAGATTTGATGTATTTACTTACTGGAGAATGTGTATAGGGTCACTTTGATTCCACTATATATAAATATTTGGGATAAATTTCAGACGAATTGAATTGTGTATGTACTCATTAACTACTATTGGTGAAGGTTTTTGATATATTAACCTTATGATGGGCAAAGAAGAGAAAATGGAGGGGAGAGAGAAAAGGGAAAGAAGAGAGAAGTGGGGATACACTACCACAGAAAGCATTGCGTAAAATATTTTGATGCCTTATTTAATTGCATGTCCATATTTAATTTGTTGTACGTGAGAAACATATAACAAGTAGATAAAACTAAATTGAATCATCTACATATATAATGTATTTAACTTATTTGAAAAGAGTTGAAAAAGTGATTGTGTTTGCAACTTGCATCTTTGCCTGTGTACATAGCTCTCTTTTAAATTTTTTTTTTTTGATAAATTGGGGAGACCTCTATTACACCCATTCCAATCCTGCAATAAAATCACTTCAAGTTCGTCACATGGCTGGAAAATGTCATGAAACTCCATTATGGCCTCAAGGCCTCTCTTCGCTAGGTAGTTCGCCACGGAATTGCAAGGCCGAGGTACATAAGTTAGCTATCCATTCCATTTGAAGTAGCCATTGCACTTCTTTGATGATGTCTGAATCTCAGTGATTACTAACCTGTGCATGAACAAGTAACTCTAGAAACTTGATAGAATTTGTTTCCAACCATACTTTCTGCATCCTTATTACCCATGAAATTTTCAGCCCTAAAAGACATGCCTAAATTTCTACAGAAAGCCCATCCCCATTATCAATAGGATGTTCCTTAATAAAGCTTCTAGCTGCATTGTGGATAACTTCCCCACAAGCATACTTATTACTAATTCTAGAATACGCACTATCAACATTCACCTTCACCCACCCCTCGTTTGGTGGACGCCAACTTTCTCGAGTAGGAGCTAAAGTAACACCTTGAAACTTTGTAACACCCCAAAATCCGACTTAGGGAAAATATCATAAATGAATAAATATACCTATTGAAAATAGGTGAATATGAGGTCTCAAACACCTTGTATTGAATTTACCTTGTTGTTAAGGTAATTTCTCTTGAAATTAGATAATTTGCAATTAGGTCCCTAAAACGTTTGGGAATTTGCAAATAGGTCCCTAAGCACATTATGGGTTATAAATACCCTGTGAAAGCTATAAAAGAAGCAAGTAAAAATCTACTTGAAATAGGGAAGGATATTGTCCCTAATTTAGGTAATTTATTAAGTTACAAACTTGGGGAAATTGTAGAAGAATACTCAAAAAGTAAGGAAATGACCATAATACCCTTGCGATTATGGAAAAATGCAGAATAATGCAAAATGCATGAAAAATCTCATGTTAAAGCAAAGGTTAAGAGGTAATGTGGTATTCTAATTAAGAAAATTACTAAGCAGTGATAACTGAGTGATTAAGTATTTATTAGCAAATTACTTAAGCACAAGTATAGAAAATTCGGAGATAATTATGTAAAGCTCCAAAATTAGTGATAAATGGCTAAAAATTAGCATAAATATATTGGTTAATTAATTGGAAAATTTGAAGGAAAATGGATGAGTTTAGGTATTTTTAAGCCTAAATACAAAAATTGACCAATAGGAAAATGTTGTGAGAAATTATGTAAAAATAATTATTTAATTAATTAAATAATTAATTAAATAATTAATTTTTTTTTTAAAAAGGCAGAAAATAAAAGGGAAAAACGAAAAAAAAAAAAGAATAAGAAATAAGAAACTTAGTTTGCAAGTTAAGTTTAATATTTTATTAATATAATTTATTGAAGTGAATAGTAAATGTAAAAATAGGAAACGGATCCTATCTAGAGATCTAGGAATGAGATTTCCAAAGTCGGGAAAAATAATGATCGGTGGAATTTTGTCTTCCGTTATACTCTTAGGGAGAAAATTAGAAGTCGTTTGTGCATTTCCTAATAAAACAAAATAGGGAAAAATGCATATAGGCATATTTTTGAAAAGAGGAAAATAAATTCTAACTCAATATTTAGGAATGGGTTTGAATTTATTTTGACATATTTGGAATCAGTGAATTTTTCGAAGAAGTTGGTATTTTCGAAATGCGTTACAAACTTAGGACGCGATCGGACACGTTTTCGAGGAAACTTCAACTGGACAGTTGGAGCCCTATATGGAACCAAAATTAAGGTTGACTTGGACATTTCTACTAAGTGAGAACATGTTTTCAAAGTTGTAAATCCAGAATTTTGAGAATTCTCCGAAATCACGCGAATCGGGTACCGATCGGGGAAATCTATCAAACCGGGCCATAAAACAACATGATTCATCATTTGGAATCAATTCCTTGCTGCCAACTCACCTCTTTATGTCGACCAAAGGGATCAAAGGCCAAGATTTTGCCTTTCAAAACAAGTTAGATCTAATGGTTTAGAACAAACTCAAAAATGACCTTTATGTCCCTTGAAAATTCTATAAATAGGCCTAAGGTGCTCTTGAATTCTTCACATCCATTTCTTTCTTGCCTTGGCCGAATCTAGAGAGGGAAAGAAGAGAGAGGAGCTCTGGGGAAATCTGTAGCGAAGCTCTAGGTAAGTTTTCCGGTATCGAGCTTTAAGCTTTCGTAGTTCTTTCAATAGTTAGAGTAGTAATGCTAGAGTAGCCTTTAATTTTTCAAGTATGATTAGATATCATATGATAGGGCTATTTTAGTCATTATTTCGAAAATCATGATTGGGTCGAAGTTCTGGCAAAATTTTGGGAAGAAAATAGCCTATGTAGCGGAAGCGCTGGCGAAATTCCGCCAAGTAGGGGTATAGGGGCAAAATGGTAATTTTTACCTAAAATGCCAGTTATAATGCCAAATCACTAATGAAAGTGATATTACTCCTATAGGACGTCAGAAATCCTAATCTGCTGCCGTTTGTTGCCAACGTGCCGCTGCTGGACGTTTTCACAGTTTTCCGTAAAAAGTACGATTTCCGACGGAAGTACCGTCTACCATCAACGAAGGTACGTTCGCGTACTGTAACACTAATCTGATGTTTATGGTATGCATGTATGTGCTAGGTGTATTGTATGTGATAGCTTATAGCTCTGTGGTATGTCTATGTCTTGTTTATATGTTCATGTTTGCTATGGGCGATATATCGCATGCTTTTGGGCGATATATGTATACATGCTATTGGGCGATATATGTATACATGCTTTTGGGCGATGAGTGCACATATACCGTTGTTGATATGATTGTCGTGGTCCATATGTTGTGTCTGTAAATATGAGGTTAACCGTTACCTGAGATCCGGTGCGGATCTCAGCTCTTAACATAGCGTCAAGCTCCGGAGAACCAAGGACCGAGGAGAGAGGCAACCAGCCCGAGTAGAAGACCTGACTGAAGACTTCATTTCGTTGTTCGGCCGGAGTCTTCCTTTGATGTTGTCTTTTATTTCTGAAAACGCTCGGTTATTGAACCGCCTTTGTAATCAGCCAGATACACTACTGTTGGCTTTTTGAATCTATATATCAGTTACTCTTCCGCTCAAATGCTCTACTCTGATGATTTAAAAAAAAAAAATTATACTGCTTTTGAAAAGTCGGGTTGTTACATTTGGTATCAGAGCAGTAGTCCTGGCATGGATCTGACTAAGTTATCACGGACAGTTTGGTGCCGAAGGCAAGGCTAGTCTACGTGGGTGTGCCAATCAGTCGCCGTGAATTCGGTGAGGCCCCCATGGTAGACACTTACCTGGCCATTCTGTTCGGTTAACGGAGTTAGGTTCAAAGCCTTTTCAAAAAAAAATTTTTGGAGCATATTTTGAAAATGAGTACTGATATAGCCTGAGTCGCTGTACCGTTTTACCTCGGTGTACCAGTCTGTACCGGTATGCCATCCTGAACCGGTGTACCACCCTCTGTTGGTGCATCACTCTGAAAACTATCAGTCTGTACTGGACGTTAATTCTATTCTAGCACAGAGCTCATACACGGAGCTGGGTCACGCCGGATGAAACTCCGAGACCAATAAAGATAGTACATGTAGTATTTGACTCATGTAGAGGAACTTCCGATACGTAATTTCGTGCCCGTTTCTGATCCACGAAGAAAGAATCAACGATAATCTGACAAAAGGAAAGTTGCGAGTGTCTATTTGTTTATGGTGTGAAAGCTGCGTACAACAAAGCCTATGTGTAGAAAATACTAAGTGCGATAAAGTCTATGTGTCAGGTAAATTCTATGTGCGATAAAGTTTGTAAGTGCGATAGAGACTAGGTGCGGGATAGCTACTAGTGCGATAAAATCTGCGACCTGTTAATTGTTTTCCTTCTATAACCAACGTTTTCCCTTGAAAAAGGAAAAAGAACAAGACATGGCGAATCTGAGAGGAGCCGGAGCTCCCAGAGGCCGAGGCAGAGGCCGAGGCAGGGGACGAGGTAGACAACCTCGGACAATTCCAGTAGTGAATCCTGAGCAGCGAAATCAAGTACCAAACCAACAGATTGCTTGGCATGAGACAATGGCTGTAGTACGTGAACAAAGGGAGATGCTAGATGAACAAAGAGCGATGATAGAAGAACTTCGCGCAGAGAGGCAGGCCAGACATGAGGAAGAGGGACAATACACTGAGAATGAAGAAGAAAATGAGCAGAGAGACGAACACGATGAGGAAGCTGAGGGATCTAATAGGTCCCAGTCACCTCCACGACGGGGGAGACATGCGAGACTACACAAAGTTGGGTCACTCGTTTTGTAAGCTCAAGCCACCCCTTTTCACGGGAAGAACGAATTGGCTGAGGATTGGTTGTTGAGTCTGGAAAAAATATTTGAAGTTATGGAATGCCCAGATGATCGGAAAGCTCAACTCGCGATCTTTAAGCTCGATGGTGATGCGCATCGATGGTGGAAGAGCATCGCCACGACGTTGCGGACCCGATATTGCCCTGTTACTTGGGAGAAGTTCATAGAGAAATTCAATGAACAATATTTTCCTCCCTCGACACAAGTGATCAAGGAGGCGGAATTTCTTAGCATCCAACAAGATCCTGAGGAATCCTTCGACGATTACTTTGCCCGCTTCACCAACTTATCACGATATTCCTCCTATTTGAAGCGTGACAATGATGAAGGTGGAAGGCACATAGGCTGATTTATGGGCTAAAGTATGAGATAAAGAAGAGGTGGTGTCTCAAATAGTTTCCTAAACTAGCCCAAGCGGTAGAATCTTGCCGACCGATTGAGCGCAACCGAAAGGAGCTGCGTAAACCCCGCACTTAAGCACTAGCAACATGGATCGTGGCGAAGTTAGGCGTGAAAATTCCTCGCGGAAAAGAGAAGCACCTGGAGTGACTCCCAAAGAGAGAACAAGATGCCATTCCGGTCGAGCAAGCAGAGCAAATCACGAGTACCGGAATCCCGACTATGTCCAGATTGCGGGAAGTACCATCCCGGTGAATGCATTCGGAAGCGTGTTTGCTACAGATGCCGGAAGCCAGGCCACATTATCCGAGACTGTCCTGAGAAACCTACGGAGTTAAGGCCACAGAACCAAGGCCGAATGTACGCGCTAACCGATACAATGGACGAGAGAACTTCCGGAGAGAGTCCAAGGTATTATCTCTCTTAGTAAGGAATTTTCTCTATGCGTTGCATGAACTATGTGTTAGTTATTCAACTAAATCGTATGATACGTGAACCATCTTCGTGACGTATTCCGTGTTTCTTCGTTATCTTTCTACCGTGATCATGTCATTGAGTAGGAGGTATCTTATGTTGTCATGGTGTATGGGAACCATGGAGACATTTTGGTAATCTTGTGTTAACATGGTGTATGGGAACCATGGAGACATTTTGGTATATGTGGTGTTAACCGCGGTGTATGGGAACCACGGGGAAACATCATATATCAAGGTACAATATGACAAGATCGTAGTAGTCAAACCAAAGCGAATTCTCGATCACCAGGAGGAGCAGCTGACAGACAAAGTGAAGATCCGACGCGTATAGCCCAGAGTCCAAGTAGGACGGAGTCTAGTTAGTACAAAGTATAGTGGGTTGGGTACAAATTTCGAGGGCGAAATTTTGTTTAACGGGGGGAGAAATGTAACACCCCAAAATCCGACTTAGGGAAAATATCATAAATGAATAAATATACCTATTGAAAATAGGTGAATATGAGGTCTCAAACACCTTGTATTGAATTTACCTTGTTGTTAAGGTAATTTCTCTTGAAATTAGATAATTTGCAATTAGGTCCCTAAAACGTTTGGGAATTTGCAAATAGGTCCCTAAGCACATTATGGGTTATAAATACTCTGTGAAAGCTATAAAAGAAGCAAGTAAAAATCTACTTGAAATAGGGAAGGATATTGTCCCTAATTTAGGTAATTTATTAAGTTACAAACTTGGGGAAATTGTAGAAGAATACTCAAAAAGTAAGGAAATGACCATAATACCCTTGCGATTATGGAAAAATGCGAATAATGCAAAATGCATGAAAAATCTCATGTTAAAGCAAAGGTTAAGAGGTAATGTGGTATTCTAATTAAGAAAATTACTAAGCAGTGATAACTGAGTGATTAAGTATTTATTAGCAAATTACTTAAGCACAAGTATAGAAAATTCGGAGATAATTATGTAAAGCTCCAAAATTAGTGATAAATGGCTAAAAATTAGCATAAATATATTGGTTAATTAATTGGAAAATTTGAAGGAAAATGGATGAGTTTAGGTATTTTTAAGCCTAAATACAAAAATTGACCAATAGGAAAATGTTGTGAGAAATTATGTAAAAATAATTATTTAATTAATTAAATAATTAATTAAATAATTAATTTTTTTTTTTAAAAAAAGGCAGAAAATAAAAGGGAAAAACGAAATAAAAAAAAAGAATAAGAAATAAGAAACTTAGTTTGCAAGTTAAGTTTAATATTTTATTAATATAATTTATTGAAGTGAATAGTAAATGTAAAAATAGGAAACGGATCCTATCTAGAGATCTAGGAATGAGATTTCCAAAGTCAGGGAAAAATAATGATCAGTGGAATTTTGTCTTCCGTTATACTCTTCCGGGAGAAAATTCTGAAGTCGTTTGTGCATTTCCTAATAAAACAAAATAGGGAAAAATGCATATAGGCATATTTTTGGAAAAGAGGAAAATAAATTCTAACTCAATATTTAGGAATGGGTTTGAATTTATTTTGACATATTTGGAATCAGTGAATTTTTCTGAAGAAGTTGGTATTTTCGAAATGCGTTCAAACCGGACGCGATCGGACACGTTTTCGAGGAAACTTCAACGGACGGTTGGAGCCCTATATGGAACCAAAATTAAGGTTGACTTGGACATTTCTACTAAGTGAGAACATGTTTTCAAAGTTGTAAATCCAGAATTTTGAGAATTCTCCGAAATCACGCGAATCGGGTACCGATCGGGAAAATCTATCAAACCGGGCCATAAAACAACATGATTCATCATTTGGAATCAATTCCTTGCTGCCAACTCACCTCTTTATGTCGACCAAAGGGATCAAAGGCCAAGATTTTGCCTTTCAAAACAAGTTAGATCTAATGGTTTAGAACAAACTCAAAAATGACCTTTATGTCCCTTGAAAATTCTATAAATAGGCCTAAGGTGCTCTTGAATTCTTCACATCCATTTCTTTCTTGCCTTGGCCGAATCTAGAGAGGGAAAGAAGAGAGAGGAGCTCTGGGAAATCAGTAGCGAAGCTCTGGGTAAGTTTTCCGCACTGAGCTTTAAGCTTTCGTAGTTCTTTCAATAGTTAGAGTAGTAATGCTAGAGTAGCCTTTAATTTTTCAAGTATGATTAGATATCATATGATAGGGCTATTTTAGTCATTATTTCGAAAATCATGATTGGGTCGAAGTTCTGGCAAAATTTTGGGAAGAAAATAGCCTATGTAGCGGAAGCGCTGGCGAAATTCCGCCAAGTAGGGGTATAGGGGCAAAATGGTAATTTTTACCTAAAATGCCAGTTATAATGCCAAATCACTAATGAAAGTGATATTACTCCTATAGGACGTCAGAAATCCTAATCTGCTGCCGTTACGCTGCCAAAGTGCCGCTGTTGGACGTTTTCACGTTTTTCCGTAAAAAAGTACGATTTCCGACGGAAGTGCCGTCTACCGTCAACGAAGGTACGTTCGCGTACTGTAACACTAATCTGATGTTTATGGTATGCATGTATGTGCTAGGTGTATTGTATGTGATAGCTTATAGCTCTGTGGTATGCCTATGTCTTTGTTTATATGTTCATGTTTGCTATGGGCGATATATCTGCATGCTTTTGGGCGATATATGTATACATGCTATTGGGCGATATATGTATACATGCTTTTGGGCGATGAGTGCACATATACTGTTGTTGATATGATTGTCTGTGGTCCATATGTTGTGTCTGTAAATATGAGGTTAACCGTTACCTGAGATCCGGTGCGGATCTCAGCTCTTAACATAGCGTCAAGCTCCGGAGAACCAAGGACCGAGGAGAGAGGCAAGCAGCCCGAGTAGAAGACCTGACTGAAGACTTCATTTCGTTGTTCGGGCAGGAGTCTTCCTTTGATGTTGTCCTTTATTTCGAAAACGCTCGGTTATTGAACCGCCTTTGTAATCGCCAGATACACTACTGTTGGCTTTTTGAATCTATATATCAGTTACTCTTCCGCTCAAATGCTCTACTCTGATGATTTAAAAAAAAAAAATTATACTGCTTTTGAAAAGTCGGGTTGTTACAAACTTTAACCCAGCTAAATGGTTGTTGGTAGAAACCATGCAATCCACCATTGTGCAAGTACTAGCAAGAATATGATCATTCACTAGCAAGAATATGATCATTCAAGGTACATTTCTTCTCGAACACAAACAAATTAATTCCTTCGTCGCCAAGTCCACTAACAGAAGATAATGAATATAGAGGCTTACTCTCTGCTTGCCTCTTTCTGACGTCTAACATTCCACATGTAACACCCCAAATTCCTTACCTCTTATTGTTTAAGAAAACATAGTTTTTAGAAAAACAACAGAGTTTGAGGTGCTACATCAGAGTACTGCGGAAACGGAGAGCATGTATTAACAATTGGACAATGAGTAACTGAAATAAAAATGCCCCGACATATGATGATGCCTGACATATCTGGTATATTAAAAATTTCCCGAAGGAATATTCATGTGATACAATAGCACAGGACCTGTATAATTACAATTCTCAAGTAGTAACTATACATTCTTTCACCAAGCCTTAACTTAGACTTGGGGCAATGAACCTAACTCCGTTAACCGAACAGAATGGCCAGGTAAGTGTCTATCATGGGAGTCTCACCGAGTTCACGGTGACTGATTGACTGACCCACATAGACTAGCCTTGCCTTCGGCACCAAACTGTTCGAAGTAACTTTATTAGATCCATGCTAGAAAGTAGGCTCTGCTAACTTCTTCCGTCTCTCGTTTCGACCGGTGCATTTTTACGGCTTTGACCCTTGGTTCCTCTTTATGGCTCCATCTACCGGTGCCTTCTCTGTTCCTTGATCCTTTCCTATACTATTAGTTAAGACTGAGGTCCAATGCCCATTGGATCTAAGGTAATGGTTAACCTCATGCTTATGTAAACAATATATGTATGACAGATATTCATGACATTTCAGCAATAATCACTACAAAAGCCCATAACAGATGTAGGAAATACATAATCACATATGTAAGGCAATAACAATACACAGCCCCTGCATATGCATGTTATCCCGGTCTGCACTATTCACCAGTGCCACGATGTACATTCGTGTCCTCAGCGCTAAGAAAACTCAATGGTATTAATAAGACTATAACCCGTGTAAAGCTGAATGTGAAAGTAATGAACTAAGACGACATCTTAGTTTATGAATATCACTGTCATATATCAACATACTATAAGCATTAGAGTTAGTGTTACAGTACGCCGCGAACGTACCTTTCACCGCGTATTGGCCAACTTGCCTGACTTTTTGATCCGACTCCGGCTTTTCCCGGATATCCTATATATTATTGTCGGATTATTATATGATATTGTGATAAATATCATATTGTTTAGAATAATATCCTAAAGGTCAAATTTACCTTCCTACCCTTAGTGGATTAATTATTCCACTTTTGCCCTTACTTTTCTTAAAAATGAATTGCAGGAATTTCTGGGCAGATTTTCCAACAACTTTGAAAACTCATAATTAATTCTACAAAAATCAAAACGAGGATCCGTAAAATTCCTCGGAAACCTTAGGATGTATAATGTAAAGTAAAAATACTGGTTTTTTCCTAGATTCCCTGATTCATTCCCAGGTTTAAGGTTTCTAAACTCTGCCCAGAATTTCATCTGGAAAAATAGCTCAACTTCAACAAATTTTACCTCCTTATGTAGAACTCCAAATGATACATATTTTATATATTTGGAAACCTATACATGTCTAATATATTAATATAAATTCTAATAATTTTTGAAGATCATTTTAACCATAAAATAATATCTTATTTGTTCGCTGCCAGCACAGGTTCTACAACCGAAAATTCTACAATTTTCACAATCTTGATCTATAACTTTCCAAAACTTATTCCCTCACATGTTTTTACCTCATTAGGAATTTCTCAATGCAAGGAGGCCTAAAAAAAGTAAATAAATTTTCCTAACAATTTCCTAGATTAAAACTACCATTATGCTAAGAACTAAAAACTAAAACTCAAGAACTACAAAAACTAGAAACTAGAAACTAAAAGCTTGCTTACCTCTTGAAGCATAACTCCTTCATCCTTCATGCTCCACACCTCCTTCTTGCTCCTCACCTCAAAAAAGAACTCACATCTCACTCCCTATCCCAAAGGATTAGAAGTGATTTGTGTTTTGGTGTGAGAATTTGTGAAGGTGGAGCTCTCTATTTATAGAGAAATTCTAGTACACAAATGGCAATAGAATTTTCCCAATTCCCTCTCTAGCCATTCGAAATACTTGGCCATAACTTGGCCATGGATGTAGCCTTGGTGGCTTCCTCTCTTCCTTTCTTTGGTAAAGTAAAATTGATGCCTTCTAATGGAGCTATGTGTCTCTTTTTGTTACAACACATTTTCCCCTCTTCACTTCCTCAAAACCGTCCCCTCCCTCTCTCTCTTCCTCTTCCATTTTATCAAACCTTGTTGGCCATTTTCCCTTCACATATTCCACCTTTCAAGTGATGTGGCCTCTTGTGGATCAAGGGTTTCTTTTGTTGACTTTTCAAAGTTGATTAGCAAAGCTTACTTAATCCCTAACTATCATATTAATCAAGTGTTTGCATGCTTCTTAATTATATTTGCCATTGGTTAACTTAATTACATGTAGATTTAAGACTAACTCTTTAGCAAATATCTCAAAATCAATTGGCTCATATTGCACCACAAGGCAAACTTGGCTACTTGGAGCAATAAAGGCCATATATGCACATGTCTTCAATTTGCCTCCTTCTTCCTATTATTTTTCGAAAATGACAAGAATAATAGGGTATATAAACTCTATTTTTAAATAATCCCAAAATAATCCACAAAATCCTATCTTCTTCCACACATTTAATAAGATTACAAAATCTTCCTTTGTTATCCCATGTGATTGTATTTAATAATATATAGATCAAAATATAATAAAAACCCTCTCCTTCCATTCGAAATTCATGGCCCTTATTAGGCCATGAATGTGCTTTTCCTTTGGAAAAAATATCCAACATTCAAAGCCTCCTATTGGTTCTTTTAAATTCACAAGGATTAAGAATGTAATTAATTAAGACCCTTAGATTAGCTTTATTAGCTTTAATCTTGGTCATTGATCTTAATTGCTATTGTAGACTTTTCAACACTAATTAGGAATCCTTAATTATCATGCTAATTAAGAGTTTAATTGACATTCCCTTTTTCCTATGTCATTAGTGTTTTTAGTTAACAAGTTTAATTCCTTCATCTTTGGTCCTTAATCCTAAAATGGTGTTTTAGGTGTTATTGAATTTATTTGATTGGCTACTATATTAATTATGATCATTAGTAATTAGCTTTATGCTAATCTTGGCCCTTTATTGGCCATTGGTCTTTAATTAGGGTCATACATCCCTAATTGTGCCTTTAAAACATGTTATTTAATTAATTATGAAAGTTTTTGGAATTAATTCAATTAATGATGATTTAATTATCTACTAATTGTTGGCAATTTTCTGTAATTGGGTTAATTAGTTTCTCACAACTTTTGGGTTTACTTTGGTCATTTATGCACCATGCATTAATTTAATAATTGTAGGGCAACTTATGGTCCCTAAAAGAAAATCAGAAACTAAATTTTGACTTATTAAAATTCAAGGAACAATTGCCCAAGAATTATAATAAATAAATTCCAGAACTTAGAGACAACATACTCTCCCATTTTAATATGTATTATTTATCAAAATATAGTATTTATGATAAGTAGAAATTTTAGGGTATTACACCACCATACCCAATCTGAAAGATTCATACTATAGAATGTATGCCACCTCTTTGTGGGCATCACCTTCCTCCATAGCGATCTCGAGTATGCACAATCCTGAAAAACATGCATAGTGTCCTCTAATTATGTTTCACAAAGGGTGCAACTTGGATCCATTGTCAGACCCCTTCTCGCTTGATTTGCATTCGTGAGTAAGCACTAATGAGCTACCAGCCAGAGAAGCGTCTTGCATCTATGTGGTGCTCAAACTTTCCACAAACTACCCCAGTCCCTCCCCTGATCTATCATGTCTCCTGTAAGAAATCTACACCAGATTTCACTAAAAAATCTCCATGCTTCTCCCATTTCCACCTAATACTGAATGTGTCAATATCAGTTACATCCCCCACAGATTATATCCCATGGTTTTCTAATTCTTGTCCACATATTTGAGCGGATTGTTTTAGATCAATGCGAGGAGAAGATCATCTCCACATTTATACTTGTCACGTACTAGTTTGACTCAAAGATCTTCCCTATGCATAACAAGCCTCCAGCCCAACTTCACGAGAAATGCTTCGTTGTTATATTTAGCATGCCTCAACCTTAAGCCACCCCTCCTTTTGGTCTTACGCACCTCATCCCAGGCTATTAGGGACATCCTGTGACTTTCCACCGTGCTCCCCCACAAAAAAGGTTATGTTCTACTTGTCCAGGGTATCGCAAACATTCATAGGAAGGTAGGAGGTTTGCATCGTATATGCCTGAATGGCTGAAGAAACCGAGGAAATAAGTGTTTCCCTACTAGCTAAAGAGAAGGAGCTAGCTTTCCACCTAGACAACCTTTCCTTCCCAACCCTCTTGTGATGAAGTTGCACTCCAAGATATTTACCAAGATCAGTTGTTAGAGCAAAACCAAGAACTGTGCTAAGCTCCGTGCTCCTATTGTGATTTATATTTTTGGAAAAGAATACCCGAATCTTAGAAGCATTAACCTTTAGCCAAAAAAATCACAAGAATGTCCCAAGCAATCCCAAATCATCTTCGCTTGGTGAATGGAAGCTTTCATAAACAGAATAATATCATCTACAAAGAATAGATGCGAAATTAGTGGTCATTTCTTTGCAAGACAAATAGGTTTCGATTTCCTCGACTCCATTTGTTCTTGAATCATATGGGCTAACTTTTCAATACATAAAACAAATAAATAGAGTGAAAGAGGATCACCTTGTCTTACCCCTCGTGATGCTTTGAAACACTCTGCTTTATTACCATTCCATAAGAGCTGCATGTTTGCCATACTAATACAATGTTCAACTACCCGTATAATGTTGCTAGGGAGATTCAATTCCTGTAAACACTTGAGAAGAAACTTCCAGTTTACCCTGTCGTATGCCTTCTCTAAGTATTTTAATGGCCATAAAACCCTTCTTCCTTCCCATTGTTCTCATAGTGTGAATTACCTCTTGAGCCACTGTTTGAACTATGCCTCCCAGGAATGAAGCTAGACTGATTAGGGGAGATGACATGCGACATAAAGCATTTCATTCTATTTACTACTATCTTAGACACCAGCTTATATACAACATTACAAAGGCTAATTGGCTGGATGTCTCTAAATGACTCTAGGTTATCCTTTTCCAGGATTAGGACTAACAAAGTTTTGTTAACATCATCCAGCCTCTCAGGATAGAGAAATACCTGTTTCATAAACTAAACAAGAGAATCCTGAACCGTTTCCCATTGGTGTTGAAAGAACAAAGCATTAAATCCATCTGGTCCTGGCGACTTGAGAGCACCCATACTAAACATAGCATCTCGAAGTTTTGCTTCTTCAACTACCCTCTGACACACATGGTCATAAGCCTCCAATAGCTTTGGATACGAGAAGATGCATGAAAGGTGTGAACGCTCCAATACCTCCTCCTTAAATAGATTCAAAAAATATTATGTCGCGTATGTTTTATTTAGCTTCTCGTTAAAGCACCATTCCCCTTCATTGATACAGATAGCATAGATTCTATTCCGCTTCCTTCAACTGTTTGCACGTGCATGGAACAACCTTGTATTCTGATCGCCATCAATAGACCAATTGGTCCTGCTTTCTGGGCCCACAACAGGGCTTCTTGAGTTAAAGTCTCATCAAGTTCAATCCATATGTTCTTCGAAGCTCTTCAAAGCACTGCGGATTTCCACTTATTGAAATCGCATGGTTGATCCCATCCAGTCGACGAAGAAGGTGATTCTTCCTTTTTTGGATATAGCCAAGAACGTCTCGATTCCATTGTTTGCAAGCAAGAGAAAAGTTCTCAATATTGACCACCCAATCAATATTGAACGTCTCGAGTCCAGGGCACAGGTTCCGCCCACAAACTCGGAGTCCAGGGTACAAATTCCGCCCACAAACTCAAAGTCCAGGGCACAGGTTCCGCCCACAAACTCGGAGTCCAGGGTACAAATTCCGCCCACAAACTCGGAGTCCAGGGTACAAATGCCGCCCACAAACTTGGAGTCCAGGGTACAAATTCCGCCCACAAACTCGGAGTCCAGGGTACAATTACAAATAGAATAATACATAATAATTAACAATAATTAAAACCATCCCCACTCATCCATCCTGCTCCTCCTTATATCTTCTGGACGTGGTACAGCCTATCAGTGCTAGTATACCTGGCCAAGGTTAGCTAGTCACTTCAAGAATACTGTCCCCTCCCATGCCACCAACAATATACCGTAACAGGGAGGTGTCCGCCTATAACACTCAACTCAAGATCCGGGCCAGGATTTGAGAGAGCCAGGCACAAGTTCACCCTTAATCTCTCCCCCTCAACCCAACATAACCCACAACAGAAGAAATAATATAACACTAAAATTTTTCAACAACTTTTTAGTAAATTATTATTCCAAATATATCAACTCAAAACAAGCATGTCAACCATCACAACAAAAACAACCCCAACAATAGTATTTATTTAAATACACAGATTGGAAAATACACCGCTTCTCTGAAATAATTTCATATTCAAACATACACATAATTTTTCAAAACACATACAAGTAGTATATATGAAAGTAAGGCTTAGAAAAATACCTCACAGCCCAAAACAAGCATATAAAATAAATTAACCCCGGTTACCTCAATTCCAAGCTTGAGGAGCACAACCCGTACAATCATCGATCACAATAAGGCTCTACATTATCACAATTAAAGCTTATAATTTCCTATAAAAAAATAAATTATTATAACAAAAATTCAAAATGACATTTTGGGGTTTATAAATATTAACTTCAAGTAAAAATAACTTTTATATATTTATCATAATATATGTATTAGCAAGATTTTCTGATATGTGTGTGTGTATATATATTTGCAAAAGCTTGAGTATAACAACAATGAAGTTCATATATATATTAACAAAATCTTAACACACGTACATACATACTCCTGCTTAATCCACATGCATAATGACAGCATGTGATTTATTATTATTATTATTATTATTATTATTATTATTATTATTATTATTTTATTTTATTTTATTTTATTTTTGGTTCCCAAATGCAACGACTTTCACACACACACATACCTCTACTAACAACCTTTTCCTTTTCTTTGTTTTTCTTTCCAGGCTTCATGCATTGCGTTAAATATATAAATACATACAATAAGCAATTGGGTTTTCAAAATCAACTTGTACACACACAGTAAGGTTTTCTTAAATGTGGTTGCATATATAAGTTCCAACCTCTCTCTCTCTCAATACACACACACACACACTTATAGCTTGGTTTCAACGTATATCGTGAGGTGTTCCTTATTGGTTTCATATATGGGCCTGGTTTTATATCTATATGTAGCGTTTACAAATTAGCATGCATTATTCATATATATACTTATTCATATGGTAGCCATATATATCATATACATATAGCAACGACAATATTACAGCAAATTAAAGCTTATTTCCTATGGTCTAATATTCCCAACTTTGAGTTGAAATCGTGACGAAAACTAGAAGGAAGAAAAGCTTCAAAACTCACCTCCAATAGCTTCTAATTTTTAAGCACCGATTGACCTTTTCCTTCTCAAACTCTTCCTCTGTTTTCTTATTCTAAACCAGAGCTCTCACTTTCTCCTTCCTCATCTTTCTCTGTCCACGTTTTCCGTCTCGGCAACGTGAATGGATAGAAGGAAGCAAAGAGCAGTGGAATGTAATGGGTTAAGGGTCCAAGCGAGGAGATGGAGAATGGAGCGAGAAGGCACGTTTTGCTGCATGAAGGAATAGTGATTTTATAATGAGCTAGGGGTCCAGTCCGAGAAGGCATATCAGACCGATGAGTATTACACGGTGCTGGGCTCGAGAGGTATAGCGCTGAGATTTTCTTCTTCTTGCTGATCTTCTTGTAGACTTTTCTAATTAGAGGGAATAATTAGGGAGAAAGAAGATATGAGAAATTGTGTATATTGATCATTGAGCAATAATGCTCATACAATGGTGTAATGTGATTGTTAACAATGATGAGGGTAGGGATCCCTTTATATAGGTTAGGGCCCCTAACTAACCCTCTAACTACTTTAACTAATCACTAACTAATCAATTGAACTACAACAACTAAGCCCTTAATCTAATGGGCCTTAACCAACCAATCTATTCCCTTATATTCTAACACGCCCCCTCAAGTTGAACACTATTTATCTTATATGTACTCAACTTGAACAATACAAAATAAGGGGATAAGGAGAATTAAATTGTTTACAATTAACAAAAATACACTTCTTCAATTCACAACAATCTTCCTCCATTCTTCTTTTGCTGATTCATTTTTGAACAGCTTCAATCTGGAAGCTCTTGAACTTTCTTCTGCCGCATTCAAGTATGAAGTCTAAGCTTCTGAACTTTTTTCTGCTGTTTTCAGTCATGAAGTCTAAGCTTCTGAACTTTCTTCTGTTGCTGTATTCAGTCATGAAGTCTAAGCTTCTGAACTTTCTTCTGCTGTTTTCAGTCATGAAGTCTAAGTTTCTGAACTTTCTTCTGCTACATTCAAGCATGAACCCCATTTAGAGTTCCTATAAGAACACATCCATTCATTGCAACTTCATATTGCTTGTTCCTCTAGCCTCCATCAATACGTGCAAGAATAAACCAAATAATTCCAATGGCCACAAATAGCCACAAATGAACCAAAAATCATGCATCACTGAACAAATCAAGATGCGTCAACTAGCAAATCAGTTCCTGTGCCATCTCAACTGGGTTCACCTACTCTCCCAATCTCTCACTTAGATTCTTTAAAACATTCATAATATTGTTGGTATTTCATGGAGTCTCTTCAAGGAATACTTGCACTCTCATAAAAGAATCCATTGTTGGAAAGATTTAGATGGAAGGTCAATAACAAAGACCTCATCAATGTCACTCAGATCTTCCAAAAACAATATGAATCAATGGTTTCTTTGCAGCAGAATTGCAGTGGCAAATTAAGAAACTATATGAAATAATCTGAACATAAAACCTTGTAAAATTCTTACTTTTCTATCATATGATCCAGTGAAAAATTCACAGGCCAGATGGTGAGTAATCAATATCCAAGGCAGCAGAAACATGCTGCTAGGAAACTTGATGAAGCCAATTGTATTACACACCTGTGCATCAGTGAACACCCCGAGATGCATAAATCTCTGTATCTGGTGCAAAACCAAGACATTCTGCATCTACTCTAGCTCTCAAACATCCTGAAGGTACAAACATCCAACCACCATACGAGGCTCTGTGTTCATAATTTCTCTTGAGCTGATTTTGTCATTTAACTCTATGATTGCCTCCTTGTTCCTGACCCACCTGACCATGGCCCACTTCAGTCACCCAAAGTTGACTGATTTCAGAATTTCCCTGTTTTTCAATAGGCTCGCAAGTCCCAAAATACAGACTATCGACTACATACAAAGATGACAATTCCATTAACAGGGTTGATGTTAGGCAAGACACCACCATGAGAAATTGTTACTCCAACCAGAAGCTTCCCTAATTCTTCATCGTTCCTCACCGCTAACAGAACATGCCTCGGGATGATCCTATTTTTCTTATTGTCCCTAGCAGCATTGCCAGCCAGCTCCAGAACCTCAGTGGCAACGGCAAGATAAACAGGAGCTCCAATTCCAACACGTTGAGAGTACCTCGTTCGCAGCAAAGAAGCAAAGAATACCGATCTCAGCTCTGTCCCCGTCCGTAGCCTGCGATCTTGACTGTCGCGCTCAATCGGAACTGGCGGATCGTGGCTGACGATCGTGGTACTCGACGATTTCGACCTCGCCTGGCGGAGGAGGAGCATCGGCCGTCGAGCTTGGCGAAGATTACTGCAGAAACGCCGTGGGTCTGGGAAGGAAAGGTGGTTGGGAAGAATCGGGTCTTGGAAAACCACCTGCTCTGCTTGGACGAATCGGGTCTTGCAGAATTGGGTCTTGGAAAACCACCTACTCTGGTCAATGCAAGCCCATTCAAATTGGAAAGCCACCTCAGCGCCAGCTAGATCTTGCAAAGCCACCTCAGTCAATGGATGGGGTCTTGAAAAACAACCTGGTGATTCTTGAATCTCTTGAAAAACAACCTGGTGATTCTTGAATCTCTTCCTTCACAACGTTGAATGGATCTTGAGCCTTATTCTTGGCTTCATAAACCATCCATTCTTGGTTTCTGATTGCGGCGTGCGTCGATCTTTCCCCTCTTCAGAAGTGTCTCGCAGCCTAGCCTTTGCAGCGGAGATTGATTCTGGCCAGCTCTCTACTCTACTCTACTGTGGGTCAGATTTCCCATTTCTCCCCCGGCTTCAATAGCTGACGGATCTTGACGGGAGAATCGCTTTCATGAAATAATATGAACAGGACAGATATGCTGTTCAAGAAATGATTAAAGAAATGGCTAAAAATAGACCAATTGATACCAAGGGGCAGAAAGGATTTAAAGTACTACTGCTCAATGAGGTAGAGAAGCTCAGCATTACGGTTAAGCCGAAAAGAGAACACAGATTCATTTACAAGACCTTGGTTAACCATGTTATACTTTAATGCCAAGTAATCATACCAAACAGGTACTATATATTTCGCACAGATATCCCTTTACACTGAATTGCTACTGAACTTCTCTTAAACTTCCGTCCATGGCTCTTTTACACCCTACCTCTGCCTTGGCTACTATCGACGCAGTATCATCAGCGAGAAACAAACTCTAAAGGCTTTTTCTCTTTATACCTATACCATTGTGCAAGCTTTCACCAAGAAACATAAACTGAATGGACCCATAAATTCTTCCCTCCAGACGATGATAGCCTCACCTGAATGTCGTCCATCACAAGAACTTCTTCCGCCTTTCGTGCGATTCTCTTTATACCTATACCATTGTGCAAGCTTTCACCAAGAAACATAAACTGAATGGACCCATAAATTCTTCCCTCCAGACGATGATAGCCTCACCTGAATGTCGTCCATCACAAGAACTTCTTCCGCCTTTCGTGCGAGAATCGTGCGTTCCCCGTTCTTGGGTGACTTGAGGAGGAGGCGTCTTAGCTCTCTACTCTACTCTACTGTGGGTCAGATTTCCCATTTCTCCCCCGGCTTTAATAGCTGACGGATCTTGACGGGAGAATCGCTTCCGGCCCCGTCTGGCCGTTCTTGGCGGAGATCGAACCCAGATGAGGCTTAAGTCTCAAATCATGAAACCCAGGCTAAAACTCCTCTGGATATTGTGCCCAGGGTCAAACAAAGTTTCCACATCACCAGGCTTAGATTCAAATTTAGAGGAAGATTCGGCAATTTCTTGGGTCTCCTCGGGCATCGCCAGAACATCATTCACACCATGAACGACAAGCTCGTCATTGGGGAACATGTTTGGAAAGAAAAGTTGAGCTCCGTTCAGTTCCAATACATTGCTTGTCTTGTCAAATCTTGATCAGCGCCACTCTCTAACACGCGAAGGTACACCGACGAGGAAACAGAAAGGCGACAACCTCAGCACGATCCTTCAACTAGCATCGATGGAAAACTCTTCAACTAGATCAAGAAACACAATACAGAGTCCGGCGAGCAAGAGAATACTGTCCAACATACCAATAAAGCCTCAGATCGGTGCCTTCAGACCAGGAAAATCACAGACCGACGACAACGACAATGATCCTATGAAGCTTTTCAGCAGGAAAGAAAAAGAAACAGATCCCGGAATCAGGGAGAATGGCAGCAATGATCGGCCAACACTAAGATTTGGGTTACATTCATGGGGCATTCTTTCCCTTTCCTCATCCGGGTTCTTGGATTTCTGACTGGGCTCAATATTTGATTCTAAAGGAACTGTGGGCTGCGACAGTGAAACAAGAATGGGCTTCTTGATTATTCGGTGGTGATGCAAGACTTGTATGGGTTTATCTTGAAATATGGCCCAAATAAGCTAAGAAACAATTTCTTGAAAAATTGCCTCGAACATAACCAAACCTGGGACTTCATTCACTTGCTGGAATAAAAGAGCTATGCAAGATTTGGATGGGTTTATCTTGAAATATGGCCCAAATAAGCTAAGAAACAATTTCTTGAAAAATTGCCTCGAACATAACCAAACCTGGGACTTCATTCACTTGCTGGAATAAAAGAGCTATGCAAGATTTGGACTCTACAATTTCAACCTAATCAACCTGGCTTTGATACCATGTAGACTTTTCTAATTAGAGGGAATAATTAGGGAGAAAGAAGATATGAGAAATTGTGTATATTGATCATTGAGCAATAATGCTCATACAATGGTGTAATGTGATTGTTAACAATGATGAGGGTAGGGATCCCTTTATATAGATTAGGGCCCCTAACTAACCCTCTAACTACTTTAACTAATCACTAACTAATCAATTGAACTACAACAACTAAGCCCTTAATCTAATGGGCCTTAACCAACCAATCTATTCCCTTATATTCTAACACTTCTTCTGCTGCTCACCGTGATTGACGCCGAGAATGGTCAGTTAGCGTGTTTTACTGATGTACCTTACTGTTGCGTGTGTACAGTAGGTATGGGGGCTGGAGCCTGGAGAATGGAAAAAGACGATGTGTTTTATGTTTGTTGGGCTAAGGGAGAATTATAAGTAATATTTTTTTTTTGATATAATTTTTATAAGTAATATGTATACATATAATCCTGCTCCCTTTTAATGTGTTGGGCCAAAGGGATTAAACGAATTGGGCTACTTGTACGTTTTGGGTAAACTGGGGTTGAAAGGAATTAATGGATATTGGGAGGTTGGGTTACTTTTAAAAAATTAACCCACTTAATCCTCTTTCAAACTCATACTTGCAAGTATAAGATAATTATTAAAATTTAATCCTTAATTCCATATAAGGATTTGTCTTCCTCAATTTTTTTTTTATATATATATATATATATATATATATATATATATATATATATATATATATATATATATATATATATATATATATATATATATAATAAATTCATTTATATATAATTCTTTCATAATCACACCGAAATCCTAAAATTAAAAAATTAGGATGTTACAGCATCTATGTACCGATCACATCATTCTTCATTAGAAAATATCCTATCCAATTGAGCTTCTATGTTTCCTCTCTTCCAAGTGTATGTAGGTCTATCAAAACCCATATATACCAAATTCATATCCTTAGTCCATCTAGATAATTCATGATCCGTAGATAGCTTCGAGACCATACAAGAACGCCTCTCCTTTACAAGTATAGTGGCGTTAAAATATCCCCCGATACATCGTGGGCCCTGTTAGTGGATTTCCTTGATGGCAAGTGAACCAGTCGAACAAGTAATAAAGAGTAAGTAGAGTATCGTCCCACAGAGACTGAGATACCGAATGATGATACTGAATCACGAAATTGGTCGTGTCTAATAAGAAACTAAAGTTTGATTGGTTTGAGAGTTTCTATAGTTATGCTAATAAGCAAGAAAATAGACAAATGATCATAGTCGAAGAAGATATCAGTTAAAAGATAGGCTGAGCTCAGAGTCCTTCCCAAGCATAATACTCCCCCAGTTGCCTATACGCATTGCTATAGCATTTATGCTGCACAGCTCTCGTAATGCTACAACATGAACACCTTTCACAATATTATTCAGTTACCCACCACTCTAATCTACCGAAGCTCTCGCGTTCGATACGTATAATCCTAATTTACTTCTCCCATATGTCTATGGCGATTTTCTAATTAGGTGATCATTACAAATCAGGGTGTTATGGTTATGAGCGGTAGACCCATTCCTGAAGCCTACAATAATAGGTCAAGCCTTGCACCAGCCTGCCTAGCAATCAATGTTTCTCAGATGTCTAACCTCAACTCCCTCTCAGTAAGCCGAGGCCACTGATCAAGCCCTTAGCTCTCGCTAATTAACAAGAAATTAAATCACTGATAAGCAAACTGAATGTCTTGAATTAAGAACTAGCAACTGGGTTCATTCTAAACTTAGGAAATCATCCTCGCTCAGCCACAAGAAGTTTAGTTCATGACTGATGAGGGAATCACTAAACAGAGTACATCAGAATAGCCCATGATCACAAGATTAACTAGAATTAATTAAAGAAGAAAAACAGAAAGCTTGATGGAGGTTTCGACGGCGTGGAAGAAGCCTTGTCACGTCATAGCTCCACATCTTCTTATCTCCGTCTCACTGCAAGGAAGGATGTTGGGTTCTCTTGGAGTTCTCGTGCCTTGTAATTTCTCTCACTCTTCTTCCCTGTAACACCTCGGTTTTCACAACTGTTTTTATAGCATTTTGATCAGAGTTTTGAGCGACGGAATTTTTTTTCATAATAAGGAGTAACTGAATAACATTGATAACAGTGTATCTGGCTGTTCATAAGGCCGTACATTCCTCCGAGTGTTTACATCTAACGTAAGTACAACAAAACTAAAGCGTCTCCGTCCGATCTTCATGCTAGCTCCCTACCTTTGTCCCCGCTCCTGTATCCCTTGGATCCTGAAGCTATGGTAAGAGTTGAGGTCCAATGCATTCGGACCCCAGGTAACGATTAACCTCATGCTTACAAACAGTATATGTACAACATGCATTACTAATTTTACAGCATTGATCAAGCTTGAGACGTCGTATGATCATTTAATAACAACTACACTAACATGTAACGTTAAGTCCGTCTGCACCATTCACCCGTGCCACGATGTACGGTCGTGTCCTCAGCGCTAGGAAAACATATCGGCATTATTATGTCTATAACCCGAATAAAGCTGTAATCAGTGATCTAAGTACGGTTCCATAGTCACTGTGCATCTAAGTACGGTTCCATAGACGCAGTGTATCTATGTACGATTCCATAGACACGGTGCATCTATGTACGATTCCATAGACACGGTGCATCTATGTACGATTCCATAGACACGGTGCATATAGCACCGAATAGAATGGCCAGGTAAGTGTCTATCATGGGGCCTCACCGACTTTACGGCGACTAATTGGCACACCCACATAGACTAGCCTTGCCTTCGTCACCAAACTATTCACATAACATATTATCACATATAATCATTCAATAATCATCAGAGCAACTGTTACAGTACGCGAACGTACCTCCGTTGACGAACGTAAGTGTTTTCGCGAACGGCACGTTTGGACGGAAAATCGTACTTTTGACGGAAAACAGCGAAACGTCCAACAGCGGCACGTCGGACAGCGTAACGACAGCAGATCAAGATTTTTGATGTCCTATAAGAGTATTATCACATTTATTAGTGATTTGACATCATAACGGGCATTTTAGGTAAAAATTATCATTTTGCCCCTATTCCCCTAATCGGTGGAATTTCGCCAGCGCTTCGCTACTTTGACTTTAATTTCTTCCAAAATTTTGCCAGAACTTCGACCCAATCATGATTTTCGAAATTCTAGACTAAAATACCCCTATCATATGATATCTAATCATACTTGGAAGATTAAAGACTAATCTAGCATTACTACTCTAACTATCGAAACTTAAGACTGAGTACCGAAAACTTACTCAGAGCTTCGCTGCAGAATTCCCCTGGCTCCTCCTTCTCTCTAACTTCTCTCTAAATTTTGGTTTTGCTCTCAAGAAGTGGTGTGAAGAATGAATGAAAGGGGGGTATTTATAGGGTTTTGGAGGTTACTATTCACACTTTACCATGTCCGGGCTAAATAAATTTTTGATTCCATACATGGTTCCAACGGTCCTACGGAAGTTTCTCGAAAAACGTGTCGGTTACGGAATCAATTTCCGGAATCATCAACCTCTGGACAAAAATTCACTGATTCCAAATATGTCCAGGAAATTCTCAACTCATCTCCAAATGTTGAGTTATAATTTATTTTGTTCAAATCCTAATTTTATGACTATCTGCCTATTTCTCAGATTTTTCCTTAGTTCGTCTTATTACTAACTTCTTCTACCGATCTCAGAAACGACTCTAGGTACAGCTCAATCCAGGATAAAAATCCACTCATCAATATTATATTTTGACTTTAGAAATCCTGTTCCTGGTTCTCTAGATAGGATCCAATTTCCATCGGTGTTTATTTATTTTTTTACCTTTTTACTTTAATTAATATTTAAACAAGAGTTTATTTAAAACACTCCATCTATTTTTTTTCCCTTTTCCCTAATTCATGTCGGCACACACACACACTTATATATTTTTTATTTTATTTTTTAATTAATTATTATATAATTTAATAATTATTTTTACATAATTTTTTACAAAATTTTCCTATTGGCCGATACTTGTTTTTAGGCTTAAAATTACCTAATCTCACCAATTTTTCTTCATATTTTCCAATTAATTAGGAAATATATTTGTGCTAATTTTTAAGCCATTACCACTAATTTTAGGGTTTTACATAATTATCTCTGAATTTTCCTTTGCTTAGGTTTAAGTAATTAGTCAATAATTACTTAATTAATTTCTTAACCATAGTTGATAATTTTCTTAATTAGAACAACTCAGTACCTCACTACTTTTGCACTGACATTTGTGTTTTCATGTCCTTTGCATTATATTAGGATTTACGAGGGCATTTTGGTCATTTCAATACTTTTTGAACATTCTTCTTTAATTTTTCCAAGTTTATAATTTATTAAATTACCAAAATTAGAGGCAATATACTCTCTTAATAATAATAATTATTTTACTGCCTTTTAGGATTTTTCACAATTTTTCTAAGTTACTTATGTCCTATAAGGGCATTTTCGTCATTTGGCACTTAAATTCTCTAAGTTCCAAGAAATTTTCCTTTAGAAAATAAGATAAATTTAACATATTCTTTGAGACCACGTGTTCACCTATTTTTAATAGGTATTATTTCCTAATTTATGATATTTACCCTAAGTGTGATTTTTAGGGTATTACATTCCGAGTCTAGCCGTATGGGAATGGTCCTTGACTCTTGACGACTTCGACTCCTTTTAGGGTTGGCCATTGTTTCCTTAAATAATCAGGTCTACTTGCAGCGTACGTCCAGCGAACTGGGCCTTTCCAAATTTGTCAGAGTCCAATCGTGATCTCGATAGATTGATTCTTCTGATCCTACGGGATTCTTCAAATCTTAGTTTCGATTCTACGCATCTTCTATTTCCACACGTCAGCAATCTAACCGTCACCCAACGACATGCACTATATTTTCTGAAACAATCTTGACAAAAGATCAGAACAAATGCCGTATAACATTGCTTCACTTACTCCGCTATAGTATTAGGGATGCGTTTGTATTGCGCTTCGATGAGGTTGTCCTAATGCTATAGCATTGTATCGGCCATGCTCTGCGCCTTTTACACAAAATCTCAAAACTCAATCTTTTCTTAGCATATGTTTAGGATGTGTATGCAATTTATTTTGGTTTGTAATGTTCATCCTTATGTTCCCTATATAATGAATTAATGTCTTTTTGCTTGGATTAAACACAGTTAAGCTTATATTCACCATTCAATACAGTCATATAATGCAGGGAAAACATGGTATAACTGGCGCTCATTAGGCCCTAAATAGTTTCTTTGACCCGGAAGAGCTTAGACCACAACATGCAACGGTACACCTTGTTGGGGCTCGCATATACCATTGCTCGGAACCATTTCCGCCTTTTGGCATTTTCAATCATCAAGTGCATAAATTGTTTATGTTTTTCCACTACCTCGATCTTAGTGACCCTTCCTCCCAGAGACACCATATCCACCGACTTGGCTGAGATGAAGACCGACTTAGAGTCCAGCTATGCCGTCCTTTATGAGGAGCAACAGGAGCTCAAGCGAGAAGTCCAGCGGGTGGCAGAGCAGTAGCAGCGACATATTTCTGGGCTAGATGCCACATTGGACGCCTTTGTCCAACATTTCATTCCTGCTGGCTCCCAGTTTCTACCCAGGCAGCCTATCGATCCATCCACTGTCCCTTTTCCGTCTACTTCATCTTCTGACTTTCCCTCTCCTTCTGATCAGGGCCCTCTTTTTCCTGATGACAAGGGGGAGAATAGATAGGAGTAGCATTTGTGTTGTTCTTGATTTGAGCTTGTAGTGCTTATCTTGTATTTTGTTAATTATGAACATTGTACTCAATTGCTATGACTAATGAAAAATGTTCCCTTGACTCTTCCACATATGAACATTCTATTTCTATGATTTTTCAAATTTATCTCAATTCAATAACTTATGAAATTCCCCTCAAATCACAAATTCTTAAGAGTTGTCATCATCAAAAAGGGGGAGAATGTTGGCTCTCGGTGTTTTGATGATTACAATTTATGAGTTATTAAATTGAGTGAAAAATATGTAGATCAAGGCTTGCTCGAGCAGCTCACAGATTATGCCCGAGCATCATCGGGATTCAGACTTCCTAAACTAAGTTGAAAGAATCTTGCTCGAGCAGCAGCCTGTGTTTGCCCGAGCAACATCGTGTCAAAAGCCTCCCCTTGTGAATTGAGCAGCTATGCTCGAGCAGGAGGTATTCCTTGCTCGAGCAGCATAGAGGCAGAAGCGAAATATCACATGCAAGTTAAGCCTGCTCGAGCACCTGAATATCCTTGCTCGAGCACCATGCCCGAGCAGAAGGAATAAGCTTTCCCGAGCAGCCCTCTATTCTCGCCTCTGGATAGTGTCTGCCCGAGCAGAGGTAAACTCTTGCCCAAGCAGCATCTCACAAGTCCTCTCAGTAAGTCATCTGCCCGAGCAGGTTTCTGTCCTTGCTCGAGCATCATGCCCAAGCAATAGATATTGTCTGCTCGAGCAACATCCGTGAAACACTGATTTCAGCCTCTGTCTGAGGCTTGCTCGAGCACACCATAACAGCCTGCCCGAGCAGTAGCGAGAAACTCTAGTTCCCCTTATAGACTTGCTCGAGCATGACACACCTGTTTTCCCGAGCATCAGCGAGAGAATCTGTTTCCTTTCAGAAGCTTTCCCGAGCAACATAAAAACACTTGCTCGAGCATAGAAACAGAACAACGAAAGTGTATCTCTGATCAATTATGTCTGATGATTATTAGACAACCTTACCCATTATTACTGATTATATTCAAACTCATTTAATTCCTTTTTAACCATTTTTGCTTTAAATGAGTTTCAGGAAATCAATCCTTGATTGACAGAAAAGAAGATCAGATTGTTACCCTCACGCGTCAACGAACAAATCAATGGTGAAGAGAATGAGATCCTTTGATTTGGAAATAATTGACATAGCCTTTACTCAGAGTGAATTCCTGCATAAAATAAGGGAAGACACTAAATGATGCAACGGTCATAAACCTTCAATGCAGGGCAAACGTTGGAAATCCGAGAGACAGAATGACTCAACGGCTATATTTGCAAATCACTCATCGACATGAATCATAAACATTATAAAAGCACATCTGATTCAATGGAAGAAGCAACTCAAGAGAATACGATATATACATCTTTCTTATTACTGTGATTATCTTGAGTATCCCAGGATACCTATAGTACTTCAGTGTTCATATTTTTATTCACTCGTAAGGAGCTATCAAACACCTTCATTATTTCTATTATTCAAACTTAAGGTTGTGGAACCTTAAGTAAGGGTGTACAATTGCAACTTGTAATGGGGAGTGAGTCTGAGTGTGAAAGGGTCATTCTAAGTTACAGAGTGGGTAATTGTACGTGTGATTAAAGAGTTAGTGGAAATCTCAAGGTGTACTTGAGGGACGTAGGTCAAAGTTTTAGACCGAACCAATATAAATCTCTTTGTGTTCATTTCTCTTCCCTTACTCTGGTAATTTACTTTCCAAGTGTATCCCAGAAAAGTTTGATACGATCACCTATTCACCCCCCTCTAGGTGATATTCCACGTTCTCATTATCATTTATGGTGCCATGTGTGGGAGTATCACTCATAGGCACTAGCTCTTGCAAGAAAGCGAAAGAATTTGTCATCTCTACTAGATGGGCCCCACTCCTCACAAACTCCTTAACTTTGGTTATCGGCCGTTGATTTGACGGAAAAACCTTAGTCGCCTCAGGGTCAAATCACAATTCACCACAAATTAAAATGCAATACAGTGCAAATAACTCGGGATCGTTCTCTTATCAAGGAGCCCTTTTATTTTGAATTCCCTAGGTTAAACTAAGTGCTAAAAACATGGTTAGAAAAGGGGTTTTGAAATTGATTTTCTCTAAACTAAAATTCATAAAAATATAAAGAAACTAATTCTATTCTTTTTGGTATTTTTGGAAAATAGTGAAGAATGCTTTGGATTAAAAGGGATTAATAATGAATGCTCTTGGTAATGAAGAAGATGGCTATCATTGCTTAAAAATATATATGGGAGTTAAACTTTCATTAAGTCTAAAGAACAACCTCAAGATAACACTTGAGTCCAATAGTCTCAATTCATAATAGTTCCTACAAACATAGCAAACTACTACCTATTGAGATATTGTTAAAATCCACTTAATGTGTAATTTAAATTGGAATGATACAAATTGTTCTTCTCAATTAGAATGTTCTAACGAACCATTCAAAAGCTAAAATCAACTATGATTACTAATCACCAACATGACAGCAATCATAATTTGATCAAGCCTATAAAGAGATATAGAAATATGAACTCCAAAATAATCATCCAATTAAAACTACAATAATCAATCCACATGGACACATAACGGCAATCCAAGTCTCACAACTAAATAAGGATAAACCTAAACAAGGAAATCAAATAGATAATCTAAGCAAAAGATTGAATTAAATAACTCCCCTATTAAAGCACAATTGCTCAAGCCACAAGCCTCCATCACCAAGAAGCAAAGAGTTTTAGCCACACATAGCTATGGGATCAACTCTAATACAATCTGGAAGAAAATTATCCATGAGAACAAGCTTCGCCGGAATCTGGAATTTCTCGCCGGAATCTGGAATTTCCTCACCGGAAAATTCAAGAACTCGCCGGAAAATCCACAGTTTGGTTCTGAGCGATGGGAAACCGTTCGGAAATTATGGAAGATGAAAGGAGGATGATGAACGAGTTCCCCAGCTCTCCCTCTTCGCGTCTCCGGTTCTGTTCCAGCTCTCTCTCGTTCCAGCGCACAATTCCGGCTACCGGAGTTGGTTCAGTCCGATGAGGGTGAAGAAGAAATGGTGGTGGTCGACGGTGTTGGAGGTTGGTGACGGACAAGGATGAAGGTGACGATGATGGATGATGATCGAAGCTTTTTCTCCCTTTTCTTTCAGCTCCCTCGTCTCTGGTTCAAACTTCTGTATGCGGCTCTCCCCCCTCGGGTCCCCCTCTGCTCAATCAATCAAAACCTAATAATCAAAACAATCAAAACGCAGAGTTTCTGTCTTGGGCCCTCGAGGTCAATATTTCTGATTTTAGGCCCTTTTCTGACAGCATGTTTGGGCCCTCGCGGTCAATATATCTGATTTTGGGCCCTTTCTGACAACGATTTAGGGCCTTCTCTGACATTAATTTAGGGCCTTTTCTGACATGATTTCAGTTTCTGGGCGCTCTCTGATAGTAATTCAGGGCCTTTTCTGACATTAATTCTGATCCTCAAAAATCTCAAATTTCCTTCTTAAACACCTACAATGCAAGATTAAACACAATGTAGCATCAAAATTCCAAGAAATCATTTGCATGAATAATTAATAAATTATGACCATTTTGCCCCTAATTTCACTTAATCCAATACAAATGTCCCTGATTCAAATTAGTGTTTAATCATGCAATAATGTCCCAGAAAATGCATTAAAAATCCCAATTTAATCCTGAAAAATCATGTAAAAATATGGTATGATCAGCCGTCCCCCTTCCTTGTTTTCTGTCCCAATTTTTTTTCTTTTCTTCCTTCTTTCTCTTGGATCCCACCACCACCCACTCAGTCTTTGACTTTCCTGCTTCCTTTAATTTGGAAATAGCCTCCCTTTTAGCCAAGTCTGTTGACCCTTCCCTCATCTCCATTAAATCACTTGATAGTTGCGACCCCCCGATTTAATGCCATCGATTTACCACCTTGCGCCATAACAGGAACTCTGCCCTTCATGGCCCTAGATCTCGCCATTCTGCAACTCCTTCTCCTTAAATCATGGCTGAAAGTCATTTGAGGACCTAAATGCACAGATCCACCGGAGATATCATGTTCGGTGGTAAGGGTCCATCGCTCCCTCAGATGAAGCATAGCAGTGTCCGCCAATACCGTCGAATGCTCAACCAAGCTCAGCTTTTCACCATCGCGAGTACCGCCGCCGATCGCTATTGCAGCAAATGCACACCCTTGCTCTGTTTTCCTTTTCCACCCACTGACAATATCATCTGCCTCTGCATGGGTAACTAGAAATCCTAGCCCCCCGGAGCTAGCAGTTTCTCCTTATACGACAATGAGACCAGTCTTCGTGCTGCGTCACACTCTCCTTTTTCTGAAAAATCTCTGTACTCTCCCTCGCCCTACATACCCAAAGACAAACGTCTCCTCCCTGAGGTATTTCTCCCTTAAACCACATCCTTTGTTGTCCTCGTCCCCTATCCCCCACCCATCTCCATCACTCCACTCCTTCTACACGTCCTTTATATATATATATATATATATATATATAGGAAAACTTAACATTCATTTGCTTATATCTGTTAGGTCCAATTCTCTAACCAAATCTTTCCATTTATACTTTTGTTAATGATAAAAATCACACATGGTAGAACATCAGATAGATAATAGTGTAATTTAGAAGGAGAGAGAGGAGAGGAGCTCAGGGATGGAGCTCGGTGTCACCTAATCTCGGTGCTCAATTCTAATTTCTAATCTTAAACCTTGCATTGCCTTTTATACATAGAAAACATGTGACCGCTGAGCATCAATAATGGTCATTAATTACGGCTTAATGACAATTAAAAAACAATAATTTAATGTAAGAAAATCATTTAAATGTCATTAAAACCAGTCAATTAAAACTCCAATGGTCATCTCCAACGTTTAGTTCGAAGACTCCTCTTATATGTCTTTTTAGTAACTCAAACTCATATTTAATTGTATACCAGGGCATTCCCAACCTTAAGTTATATGAGACTTCTTCCTTTGACACACCCACACACAATATTTACAACACTAAATATATGAGCTAATTGAGAGGCTTGCTTTTATCATAAATATAAAACCCCAATTTTATCAACTTTATTCCCCAAATTTATAATCTTTTCCAAACAATTCATATTGATTGCATATACTAAAAAACTGTTTACATTGCAAATGATTTAAGGATTATCTTAAGGAAACCAACACATACTTTTTACAAATATCTAACTTAACCAATTTGCTTAATTTAGTATTTGAGCTATTCAAAGTAAACTTGAGGTCTAAGGAACTAATTAAAAGTGCCACGCTTGGATTTTGTACCACTTGATTTAGAAGTGTGCAGTGATAAATAAGGGTCAAAAATTAAAAGTTCATGAGGTTTATTATTAGTCTTGATCTATTTTTTTAAAAAATAAAACATTGAACCGGTCATTAAACCGTGCAAAATATTGATTCATGGATAAATGATTGGACCAGTCATAATTAATTTCGTATAATTTTAATTTTCTGTGTTCTAAAGTTACATATGACGTGACATGTTAGAAAATTTTATTTTACAAGAATATTTAATTTATAAGTGATATTTATTTGAACAATTTTTTCTTTTGATGAAATATATATCATTTATAAATATAATATTGCAAGAAAAAATTTAAAACATTATTAGTGGTTGATGATTTAATAATCAAGAAAATTATTATAAGATCCATATATAGATAAATAAATTTGGAAGGCATGAGAGTGAGATTACCTTAGTTTTAATTTAGCAGCAAGTGGTAATTCAACTGATGAGTCTGAGACCAAATACTCCTCCGATCCTTAATATAAGATATATTTACTTAATTTGATTAGACTAAGAAAGTTGGTTAAGTTAGTTAATATGACATATATTTTCTAAAATACCCTAGTCATCTTCATTCCTTAATTTCTTCATTCCCTCTCCTCCTTGATTATTGTTGAGGGAGCATCAATAGGGGTAAATTAGGAAAAGATTGACAACTATACAAACTATGTCTTATATATAGGACCAAAATCACCTCCCTAAGTATGTTTTATATTAAGGACCAAATGAGTATCTGTAATACCCGATTTTTTGACTTACCGAAAACCCTGTATTTTTGGAATATGTTACCATATTAAATTGGTTAACATAAGTGACTTAGAGTCACATAAAATAGTGGCTATTTTAAGAGAAATAAGCCATGGAAGAATTATAAAACACTTAATCAAATTGAGTGTCAATTAGAAAATAATGGGCAAATTAGTTTACAATTAATTAAGATGAATTGCATAATTCTTCTAATTAATTATAGACAAGATAAAATCATCACAAGAGGGCTAATTATATTTGAAAATAATTAGGCCAAAGAAAATGAAATAATACTTGTCTAAATAATCCTTAATTGCCATGATTAGCTAATAAACAAATCCAACAATGACAAGGGTAATTAAAGGGAAATTAAACACTTGATTAAGGGAATAAATTGAGCTTCTTAATCAGCCCCAAAGTGTATAAAAACGTGCAGCTATAAGGAAGAAAAAGAAGAGATGAATAAAGCATAAAGTAGTGTTGACAAGTCAACAGAAACAACTAACCAATTGGAAGCTTCAACCATGGAATATTTTGCTCATTCAGAAAACACATTTAATGGTTGATAAAAGGGAGCATGTCGACAGCCAAGTTGAAGTAGTTTGGAATGAAATATATTATTAAATAATCAAAGCTTTTGGCAATTGAAAAAGCATATTTAATGGTTAAAGTAAAGAGGGATGTCGACCAAACAATGAGAGGTGAGGATTGAGCTTCATAAAGTGATTTTTCATCCAATGGTTAAGATGAGTGTTGGCCAAATTTTATTGCCTAATGGGTCCTAGGATTTCTCTATAGATAGGAGCTTCACCCTTCACAATTTCTCACACCAAAACACAAATCACTTCTAATCCTTTGGGATAGGGAGTGAGATGTGAGTTCTTTTTGGAGGTGAGGAGCAAGAAGGAGGTGTGGAGCAAGAAGGATGAAGGAGTTGTGCTTCAAGAGGTAAGCAAGCTTTTAGTTTCTAGTCATTAGTTTTGTAGTTCTTGAGTTTGGTTTTTGTGGTTCTTAGCATAATTGTAGTTTTAATCTAGGAAATTGTTAGGGAAAAATTCATTTACTTGTTTTTAGGCCTCCTTGCATTGAGAAATGCCTAATGAGGTAGAAAATTGTGAGGGAATAAGTTTTGGAAGGTTATAGATCAAAATTGTGAAAATTGTAGAATTTTCGGTTGTGAATCCTGTTCTGGCAGCCGACGTTTAGAATATTATTTTATGAATCATATGGTCTTCAAAAATTATGCGAATTTACATGAGTAAAGTAGACATGTAGATATTTCCAAGTATATAAAATATGTATCATTTGGAGTTCTACATAAGGAGATAAAAATCCTTGAAGTTAGGCCATTTTTCCAGGCGAAATTATGGGCAGATTTTAGAAACCTTAAACCTGGGAATGACTCAGGGAATCTGGGAGAAAATGGATATTTTTATTTAAAAGTAGACATCCTAAGGATTCCGAGGAATTTTACGGATCCTCATTCAATTTTTGTAGATTTAATTATGAGTTTTCAAAGTTGTTAGAAAATCTGCCCTGAAATGTTGAAATGATCTTTTTAATAAATGTAAGGGCAAAAATGGAATAATTAATCCACCAAGGGTAGAAAGGTAAATTATACCTTTAGGATATTATTCTAGGAAATATGGTATTTATTACAATATCATATAAAGTATGGAAAAGGAATTAATCCGACCATAACATATAGGATATCCGGGAAAAGCCGGAGTCGGATCGAAAAGTCAGGCAAGTTGGCCAATACGCGGTGAAAGGTAAGTTCGCGACGTACTGTAACACTAATTCTAGTGCTTATGTTATGCTTGTATATGTTGTGGATACCATGAACAGGACTCTGTCCTGGACATGCACTGTGACTAGGGAACCGTATCTAGATCACTAAATACTGGCTTTACACGGGTTATAGTCATGATAATGCCGTTTTGTTTTCCTAGCGCTGAGGACACGACCGTACATCGTGGCACTGGATATGTGCAGACCAGGGATAACTTTGCATGATAGTGTAGTTGTTATCAAATGATCATACGACGTACTGGCTTGATCATTGCTGTAATGTTAGAAATATCTGTTATGCATATGATGATAATATAAGCATGAGGTTAACCGTTACCTGAGGTCCAATGTGCATTGGACCTTAGTCTTAAATGATAGTACAGGTAAGGACCATGACTAGAGAAGGCACCGGTAGATGAAGCCATAGATATGAACCGAGGGGCAGAGTCGTAGTAATGCACCGGTCGAGGCAAGAGCCGGAAGAAGATTATCAGAGCCTATTGTCAGGCATGGGTCTAATGAAGTTATTTCGAATAGTTTGGTGCCGAAGGCAAGACTAGTCTATGTGGGTCAGCCAATTAATCGCCGTGAACTCGGTGAGGCCCCCATGATAGACACTTACCTGGCCATTCTGTTCGGTTAACGGATAGGTTCATTGCCCCAAGTCTAGTCAAGGCTTGGTCTAGGCACTACTACAAAAATTGGATATTACTACCCTAAAAAACGTCCTCATTTAGAAATAGGACGTCCAAAGTGAAGGCGGTGGCATTCTTGTAATTATATTTAAGGAAGTTGAGCCTTCAGCGTCCTAAATAAGAAATCAGGACTCCTTAAATTGATTTTGGCGTCTGAAATTTTTCAGACGTCTAAAATTGTTTCGCCCCATAAAAATATGAGAAATATTTGTTTGGCGCCATGGAATTTAATTTTTTTCAATAAAATTCATTTATGGCGACCTACATATATTTCAGGACGTCTTTAATGTGTCAATTCTTCGCTCCCGAATTTTTTGTTTGGCGCCAAGGATTTTCTTTTAATATTAATTAGAAAATTTAATAATATTGGCGACCTGAATCAGAATCAGGTCGCCTATATTTTAAAAATGGCGACCTGATTCTGATTCAGGTCGCCAAAAATTGGAATATAGGCGACCTGAAATATGATTCAGGTCGCCTATAGTCAATTTTTTTAGGTTAATATACTCGCGCCTCTTCATTTTCCCTCACACACTCATACTCCGACAGAGGCCGCGAAATCCTCTCAGACTCACTCTCGTTCCGCTCTTCGTCGCTTTCCTTGCCGCACGTCTCCGCCGTCGTCTCCTTCGTCTCTGCCGTCGTCACTGATCGATCACAGTACTCTCTCGCTCACTCCGCCTTTTTCGCCAATCGAAGAGACCCACCAAACCCAAGTAAGCTTGTTCGTATGTTACTCTTAAGTTCTTTGATTCCTAATAACCCATTTTAATCGTTAATTCTTCTTGCTTATGGATTGGATTTTTGCTTCTGATTAGGATTCCTGCCTCTCACTCGCTCACTCCACCTCCTTCCCGATCAAAACCTGCGAAACCAAGTAAGCTTGTTCGTTCTTCTTGTTCTTTGATTCCAAACCCCATTTAATTGGTAATGTACTTCTTGCTAATTAAAAAGAATACAATTTGGAACTGCTCTTATTTGTAGATTTTTATTCAAGTAAATTTGGTGGCCAACTAAATTGTCTAAAGCTTCATTAAATTGGTCATGTCACACCGATTGGTTGTAGTAGTTGATTTTGAAGGATTATAGGAGTATTTTGTGATTAGATAGTGGTTTAGTTTTGGTTGTTCTTATGCCTCTGGTCATTCATTGATTCTCTGTTAGATGTGCTTTGTGTTACAGAACTTGTTCTTTTACATTCTCTTCTATTTGATGATATTTTGGTTGGGAAAGAAGCAAGTAAAGTTTTACAATAGTGGGGTTTTTTTTACTTTTATTTATTTATTTATAAAAGAACAAAAGTAGTTTATAAATTGATTGATATTGCTGCATTGAGATGATTCAGTCGCTTTATAAAATGGGAATATAGGCGACCTGAAGACCTGAAATATGATTCAGGTCGCCTATAGTCAATTTTTTTAGGTTAAAAACAGGTAATAGGAATTACTTTGTTTTCTGTTTCTTATTGCTTTTGTTCGTTACTCTTGCCCTATCGAACTTCTATATTCATCGTAATCTCTTGGAGTCTGCTTTATGATTAAGGCCCCAATGTCCTTAAAGGTAATACTTTGATAGCAATTAATTCAATGCAAAACACTTCTAGCTTTAACTGTTGTAAAAAGCACGTTTACTTTAAGTAAACATTGACTCTATGGCTCTATGGTTTCTTTATCTTACATAATTGATAAATTGTTTAGTTTGAAATTGGTTTAGTTAGTAAGTTTAGGGTTATTAAGTGAAATTGGTTGTTATTGAAATTTTGGGATGTCTTACTTTTAAGGGGAAATGTCACGAAATTTACTTAAAATAAAACATGTCGTTCTTGAAATTGACATGAACTTGATCATTGTTGGAAATGTTAGGTGGTAATAAAATGGGTCATAGTTGGATGAATGCATTGAGAACTAGTGAAGAATATGAGAATGGGGTGGAAGAGTTTATTGAATTTGCTAGAAGGAATGTGGCCACAAAAAATGGGATGTATTATTGTCCATGTGTTAATTGTTTAAATGGGAGTCGAAGGGTTATTGCTTGATATAAGGGACCACCTAATTTGTGATGGAATACACCTTCGATACACAACGTGGATATGGCATGGTGAGGAAGTAAGTACCGGTGCCCCATGCAAATGAAGTTGAGGTAGATGATGATGATGGAATGGAGAAAATGATTAATGATGTTGAGGCAGAATCTTTTGCACAATCGGGTGAATATGAAAGCGTGCGGAGTGATGCAGAGACACCTTTGTTCCCTGGGTGTACTAAGTATACACGGTTGACCGCGACCTTACATTTGGTCAACTTAAAGGCAACTTGTGGGTGGACCGATAGCAGTTTCACGTCGCGCTTGAATTGTTGTGTGATATGTTGCCGATTGATAATGTACTTCCAAATCGTATGTATGAGGCCAAGAAAATCTTGTCTACGATGGGTATGGAGTATAAAAAGATACACAGTTGTTCTAATGATCGCATATTGTACGTAAACGAGTACGAAGGCCTCGAATTGTCCGAAGTGTAAAACTTCACGATACAAAGTGAAGAAAGTTAGTGTTTCGGAGAGGAGACAACAAAAAGGCAACCTTTGAAGGCATTGTGGTATCTTCCAATAATTCCACGGTTTAAGCGTCTGTTTACTAGTGAAGCAACGGCGAAGAAGTTGAGATGGCATTCGATGAGAGAATATCCGATGGAAAATATCTTGGCACCGGTGACTCTCCGCAATGGAAGAAAATAGACGAAATGTTCCCTCAATTTGGCGGTGAGCCAAGAAACCTTCTACTGGGGCTTTGTACAGATGGCTTCAATCCGTATCGAACTCTTAGCAGCACCCATAGTGCATGGCCGGTTCTCCTTGTAATATACAACTTACCTCCCTGGCTATGTATGAAACGCAAGTATGTGATGCTTTCTATGATGATTTACGGACCAAAACAACCGGGAACAATATCGATGTGTACTTGGCGCCTTTGGTTGAGGATTTGAAGAAGTTGTGGGAGGAAGGCGTAGATGTGTTTGATGCATATAAGAAGGAGCACTTCAAGTTGCGTGCAATGATTTTTACCACGATAAACGACTTTCCCGCATACGGAAATTTGTCAGGGTACAGTGTGAAGGGGCATAAAGCATGTCCAATATGTGAAGCAGACACAAACTTCCATCAACTAAAGCACGGAAAAAAACGGTCTACCTCGGCCACAGGAGGTTTCTTCATCGGTTCCACCCATATCGTAAGTTAAGAAAGCGTTTTAACGGCTTACCGGAGCAGAATACGGCTTCAAAGGCGTTAACAGGAGAGGACGTTTATAGTCGGGTGAAACATATCAATGTCATATTGGGTAAGCGGCAAAGGAAGGCGAGTGAGAAGAATATATGGAAGAAGAGATCAATTTTCTTTGATCTTCCATATTGGCGTAGTCTTGATGTGAGACACAGTCTTGATGTGATGCATGTGGAGAAAAACGTTTGTGATAGCCTTGTCAGTACTCTTTTGCACATACCAGGAAGACAAAGGATGAAATTAGTGTGAGACTAGACCTGGTTGATATGGAAATAAGAGAACAGTTACATCCACAAGTAAGAGAAGATGGTAAGAGGGCATACATGGAGCCGGCAACTCATACACTATCAAAAGCGGAGAAGAAAAGTTTGTGTGGATGTCTATATGACATTAAGGTGCCACAAGGATATTCTTCTAATTTGAGAAAGTGTGTCTCAATGAACGATTTGAAGTTAGTGGGAATGAAGTCCCATGATTATCATGTGTTGATGCAACAACTACTACCAATAGCTATAAGAGGCATTATGAAAGATGAAGTTCGATCCACTATAACAAGATTGAGTATTTTCTTCAATGCTATCTGTAACAAAGTCATTGACATTGAAAAGTTGGATGAATTGGAGAATGAGGGTTATATTATTTTGTCCCAACTAGAGATGCATTTCCTCCCGCCTTTTTGATATCATGGTGCACTTGATAGTGCACTTGGTAAGGGAGGTAAGACTGTGCGGTCCAGTTTACCTAAGGTGGATGTACCCTTTCGAGCGATACATGAAGATCTTAAAAGGGTATTCTAAAAACCCTTATCGGCCGGAAGCCTCAATAGTTGAGAGATATGTAGTTGAAGAGGCTATGGAGTTCTCGCAAAGATTATCTATCGTGGCCGACGATACAATCTCAAAGCATGACGAGGGATAAGCGAGGAACTCGAGGAATCAAAATGAAGAATAAGCTCGTGAAGAGGTGTTGCAAGCACACCTGTACATCTTGAATAATACGGAAGAAGTTCAACCATACATTGATGAACACAGAAAGAGTTTGAAGAATATGAATCCAAGGAAGAGTGACATGCGAGATAGCGAATGAGCAAAAGAAGACGTTCATAAAGTGGTTCGGTGAGAAGGTATTGCACGAGACCGGAGTGTCGATACAATCGAGTGGTTAGCCCGGGGCCTTCTTTTCGTGTCATCACTTGGAGCGGTTACGATGTCAACGGATATTCTTTCTACACAAAAGACCAAGATGACAAGTGTTGTGCAAAATAGTGGGGTGATGGTTGAAGCCGAATCCATGCACTTTTCGAGTTCGAAAGACAAAACCCGGTGGTAGCATCAATGGCCTATTATGGAGTGATCGAAGAAATATGGGAGATCAACTACAGCAAGTTCAAAGTTGCTTTATTGAAATGTAAGTGGGTTAGCAATAATGTTGTTGTAATAGATCCTAAATTTGGATTTGTCTCAGTTGATCTTCAAAGACTTGGTCATAGAGATGAGCCATTCATTTTAGCAAGTCAGGCGAAACAAGTGTTTTATGTTACAGACCTCGCAAATAAAAGAATGTCCATTGTACTTCAAAGTAAAAACAGAAGTATGGTGAAGAATCCTTGAACCTTGACGATACACTCCCTTTCACAACAAATCCACCTACAACACGTGAAGTAGAATTGATAGATGATGAAGAATATGCTGCAAGAAAGGATCATTGTGAAGGAATATGGGACACCATGTAAAGTAAGATCTTCGATTACAAAATGATTTGTTTAACTACTATGTTCTTTTTGTGGTCGTTTAACATGTTGGTTCATTTTATTAATTTGTTTATTATTTAAAACCTATCTAACATAAATGATTGGTCTTTGATGAACAGAATATGTCTAGCTCGGACGAGTCATCGGGAGATAGGGTTGATATGCCCGTTGAGAGAAAAGGGAGAGGTAGCACACACATGGGTGAGCTAATTGCTCGCCGTGACAATCGAAAAAAGAGGCTGCATGTGGAGTTTGATGAAAATATGAATCCGGTAAGGCAGAGAGGAAGACAGCTTCATTAGCTATTTAGGCTATCCGGCTCAAGCAAAGTGCGTATTGTTTACTCGGCTTGGAAGTTCGTTGATGATAAGACGAAGGATTTGATTTGGACACGATTTTGGTATCTCACTTTCGATATATCCGCATTTGTATCTTTAGTCTTATTACTTGATTTGTCATATCTTCTCTTTCACCTTGCAAAGAAACATTTGATGTCCCTAACACTAAGGCCATGAGGAAGCATTGGATGGGCGAAGTTCGTCTCCGTTGGAAAGATTTTAAGAACAAGCCGACAAAAAGTATATTCGCGGGGCAAAGAGGGACCAGATCCATGTAAGACCTATTCCTTCATTTCTCCGGAGGACTGGAGGGAGTTTGTGGCGTCCCTACAGAATCCTGAATTTCGGTAAAATTTTGTCATATCTTATCTTTAATTTGAATCTACTTGAATTGCATTTATCAGCTTTGTTTGTTTTCGTGTCACGTAAAACAAGCCAAGCCAATAGAGAGAGGCAAGCGAAAAATAAGTATCCGCATTGCTTGTCTAGAGGTGGCTACGTAAAGCCGGAACGAAAGATGATGGAGGAAGAGCTGCAGCGAATGAAGGAAGCTTCCCAATCCGATCCTTCCATCGCTATCCAGTCCCCGGCGCCCTCCTCGTCACAAAAATGGAAAGCTGCGAGGATGAAGGGGGACAAATACATCAATGAAGATGTTCTTTGCGGTTGCCTCAAAGATCGTAAGTAGTTGAATTAGAAGTATTAAATAGCCTCGCTTGTTTCATACTATATAAGAGTTTAGTTATTATTTATGAAAAATCTTATGGTACAGATTCACTTGAGCAGCAGAGTAGCCAAGGCTCATTCACGCCGGTACGCGGCAGACATTTTGTCGACGGCGATTGGGAAGCCGGATTACCCCGATGCTTTGTTCGAGGGGAGACGAGGGAGTGAGTGTCGCAAAATTTTTCTGACGACGTTCACGTTTGTATGACGCAGAGCCGCAGGAGCTTGAAGCCGAATTCGAGCAAACCTTATGAAAGATGTTATGGCACAACTACGGGTGAAATGCAAGCTATGGTACAACAAAGAACGTACATCCGACGAATCCCCGAATATCCCCAAAGAAGAAAGATAGTTTTCAGCCTCCGAGGTACATATTAGCGGACCTTCTCCCCTCCAGAGGTAGTTATTGGCGGACCGTCTCACACCGCAGAGGTGCATATTAGCGAACCGTCTCACACCTGCAGGTGCATATTAGCGAACCGTCTCACACTCCACAGGAGGTATAGCTTGCACCCTATATTTGGATGACCCACACCGGCGGATTGTTGCCGATGGTCTTGTTTACCCGAACAAGACAAACACCACAACAAGCAAATTCCGTAAAACCAACGTCGGGTGATCGTGACGAGTGTGCGAGAGGGGGAAGAAGAGACAGCCGTCCCGATTGATGATGAGGAGGTTACCACACTAGGCGCCGCCATCACATGGTTCATCCTTTGGCCGGCTCATCTTATTGAGATGTGGACGACACCGCGATGGTAGGAAATACATTACCGATTGAGTGTGAGTTGTTTCCGATTGATTTTCATTGCTCATTCACTCATAATATGTTTTTTATGTTTTCATAGGATGAACAAGCTGCGGGCTTATTTCCGTACTTAGCACAAACTGCGAGAGATGTACAAGGACATCGGCCTCATAAGCTTGCAGATGCCTCCGGCATTGTCGGTGCGTAAAAGACATATCCGATGACATTTGACAATAAAGATTTGATGGAGTTTTTGACGATGGATTGTTTAGATATACGCTTTCTTCAACTTGCAATCTCGTAAGTTTGTTTAACCCTTTAATTATGTTAGTACTCTTTTTTTGTTTAAGATCTTCAATAACATTTATCATTTCATTTCATAGTGTCTCGCCGTGAATTATGCGCCGCACACCGCGAGCGAGTTCGTATGGATACTTATGTCCCGGATGCACGGCTTCGCTCGCAAAGACGTTACCCAGAGGTCAATTTATGTTGGTCTAACAATGGGCGACTGAGGGTCGTCTTGTTATCTAGCGCCAATACATGAAAGGTGCGTACTTTTGTTTTGTCTTATAAGATTTATGTGTCAAAATTGCGGTCTTATCTTAATTTAATATTAATACGTATATGTTGTAGTGGTCATTGGACGCTGTGTGTTGTTTGTCCGAGCAAGAACTCCCGTTATTGGTTCGATTCAAGAAATGGCAATCCTACCGAGGATATCAAAAACATGTTTGCCGAGTAAGTAAATTTTTTCTCGAATCATCGATTCTTCTTTAAATGAATGGTTTAACATGTCTGTTAATTTCCATTTTAATGATAGGGGCCTCAAAACGTATAGACACTTATCAATGCAAAAGAGCAGGTGGACCGAAGTGGTTTAAACCGACGGTGAGTAGTTTCAATTCAAGTTATTTCATTGACACAAGAGCTTTAGATATGCCTTTATTCGTTTTTAACAATTTGCCTTTGATTTATAGTGCCATCAACAACTGTGGAGCACCGAAAGGATATTACGTTATGAGTTGGATGCAATCCATCGTTAACAAATGACGTACTCAAGGTTTTCAAAACGTACGTAATCGCTCCGTGATTCTCAAGTTTATTTAATTTTTGTTGTTGTACTTGAGTTGTTAATTATTTCCTTCACTTAATTGGTTTATCTTATACCTTGTTTCCCCAATTTACGCTTTTGGGTACTAAGGATCCGTACTCGCAGGATGAGATCGATTCGGTTCGAGACATGATATCTAGATATCTTCTTCAACACATAGCGTCTAGTTAGTACCGAGCATGATTAATTAATATGTTATTGTGTTAGTGATTCTTTAATTTGCTACCGTTGTTCATTTGTATGTATTTGGTGTTTTGTCCGTACAAAATATGCAATTTTGGTGTTATATATAGTCCTGTTTATGTATTGTGTTAGAGTGTGATTCTTCTCGTTGCTTGGTGGTTTCGGGCCGATGCAAATTAAAAACTTGGTAGATGTTCATATTTTGTAGTTTACTTTTAAAAAAAATTTTCAACAAAGGCGACTGATTTTAAATCAGTCGCCTTTGTTATAATAAGGCGACTCGATTAGAATATCAGTCGCCTTACTTTACAAAGGCGACTGATTTAAAAATCAGTCGCCTTTGTTGAAATTAAGGCGACTCGATATTCTATTCGTGTCGCCTTTAAGGCGAATTCTATCTTTTAAGGGCGATTCGATTTGAAATCGTGTCGCCTTATTTACCTATTAAGGCGACTCCGATCTAATATCGTGTCGCTTAATAAGACGACCTAATTTTGGATCAGGTCGCCATTTTGGAAATTTTCCTCTACCCCCTCCAAGACGTCCCTCAGAAAAGGGTCGTTAATTGGGTCTTATTTAGGTCGTTGTTTAGCATTTTTGTAGTAGTGAGGTTGTATAGTTACTTTTTGTGAAATGTAATTGTACAAAGCTCTGTATGTTGTATCACATGATTATTCTTTCGGGAAATTTTTAATATACCAGCAGCATACGCTCGGCATCGTCATATGTCGGGGTATTTTTATATCAGTTACTCATATATTGTCCAATTTTTTGTGCATTGCTCTCCGTTTCCGCAGTACTCTGATGTAGCACCTCAAATTCTGTTGAATTTTTCTAAAACCAAGTGTCATCCGACACAATTTGTAGTGTGGAAATTTGGGGTGTTACAGTATCTAAAAAGGATTGGATGGGAAGCTTTTTCCTACAAGAGATTGGTAAGCAGATGGGTTTTCCTTTCATTCAAATCACAATTTGATTAATTATCAATTGTTTATCAATATACTGTTAATATCATCATTAGTCTCTCAAGTTTGGCCTTATTTTAATTTTGATCTTGCAAGTTTCAAACCATTGGTTTTGATAATTCTAGAGGCAAAATAGTCTCGATTTTTATTAAATTTATAGGGGCCAATGTTTTAAACAAAATGAAAATTGAGGGACCAAAACCAATGGTTTAAACCTTAAGCAACTAAAACCAAAATGAAGACTTAGTATGTTAAGAAACTAAAGATTGTATTAACCTTTATTATATTTATTATATCTTTTTAAAGGTATTCTACAACGTCACTTTCCAATTTTGAAGATGCCTTTATGTATGTTTCCAACGTATAGTTGAAGTGTTTTACTATTGTAAAAGCAAGTGCAAATAATTAGAATTCTTTGCAATATATTGGGGCGGGAAGTTAGAAAACCTTAATCCTTTGTGGGAGATAACAGTGGCGGTACTTAAACAACCATAGGTATAAAGCGAAATATTTGAAGTTTTCTATTGAGGATATGTCTTCTGAGGTCATACAACGTAAAAACAAGTTAAAAAAGAAAGTCTTAGATGTCTTAAATCATTTGTAAAAGTATTATTCAAGTGGGTTGGACAAGTCTAAGACTCAAAAGTAACGTATAAAATATGATGTCATTCAATACACCATATATCAACCTGAAGCAAAGCAGTGATATACATACACACGCACAAATGTTGAGAGATGATAAATACATAGTTGAGTCCTATATGTGCGCGCACACACACATGGGATGATTGAGGAAAGGAACATGTATTAGAGAAGTTTGCGGCTTCCGTCCCGACAACGAGTGATTCTACTACAGCCTCTGTTATATGGATTAACAGGTTTATGATCTGTCTTAATTGAGAAGCCATCATGGCCGCCGCCGCCTCCTTTTTCATAATAATGCATGTCTTTTTCATCTTCATGATCACCACCACCAACCACCGTGGTGGTCATCACCGACAATACCAACACCACACACAACAATGTTGCCTTCATTGCTTTTGACATCGCCATATCCTCTACCCTCAATACGCTTCCCATCTCTAACTTATATATATTCCCACCTTTTTCTATTCTAAGACACCCAATCTGTCATTACGTTACACCCACACTTTTTTTTGCGCATATACACCCACACATAAATAACTTAATAACAAAAAAATCTCTAAAAGTAGCCATCACAGACCAACAGTGCTTCTGAAAAAAAAGGAAAAAGAAAAAGGAATAATCCTACGTACTTTGCTTTAGGTTGGTGTTTTTGGAGATGACAATAATATATTATTGGGTAACGCCAAATTACACCAAAAAAAAAAAAAGTAGATCAGTGACAAAATTTAGCAACAAAATTATAAGATTCTGTTGTTAAATACACTGTCACTAATAAATTAACGACGGAATTCCATCACTTCCATTTCTAATTGACTATTTTTAGAGTGAAAATTATTTTACAAGATTATATTAAAAGATGATATTCAAATAAAATTTTGCTTTTTCATGAAGCACCATCTTACTATTTATATGTAATATTGATGACGAGGAAAATTTAAAAATATCATTAGTGGTTGGTGGTACAATTAAAAAATTGTCATTAGATTCATAGATTAATAAAATTGTAAGGCAAGAGAGGATGTTGCATTATGTAAAGACAATGATAAAGCATTATGTAATTTTGAGAGACTTGTCAAAAATAAATTAAAAAGATAAAGTTTGAAAAAACATAATTGAACCTGTGTGGTTGTAAGTATAAGAAGGAAGTTTTGGATAACAAAATTGATAATAGCTAAGGGACTTCAAATAAGTGAAAGAAGAAAAGAGAAATCCCAATAGCTAATTATAGGAAATTAGCTTTTGTCCAATTATTCTACTATGATTTAAATGTAATACCCTGAAAATCTCACTTATGATAAGTATCATATTGAGTAAATAATACCTATCGGAAATAGGTGAATATGTGATGTCAAATTTGTAGGGGAAAAATCTCTTGAAAATTAGAGTGCCAAAATGACGAAAATGCCCTTGTAGGACATAAATAAATTAGGAAAATTATGAAAAATCCTGAGAGGTAGTAAAATAATTATTAAAATTGAGGGAATATATTGTCTCTAATTTTGGTAATTTAATAAATTATATTCTTGGAAGAATTGTAAACTAACAACTATAAAGTATTTGGAGATCATAACTAACTCCATAACTATTGATATTTTACATGGGAGATAAAATAGCAATGTTAGTTAAGATTTTGAGAGGAAGTAATTAGTTCTAGATAAGAAAATTATCAACAAATAATAAGTGATGGATTAAATAATTATTGGTTAATTATTTAAGCTTGAACAATGGAATAATTATGATAAATTATGTAGAACTGTATAATTAGTGGGTTATGGCTAAAAATTAGCATAAATATATTGGATAATTATTTGAAAATATTGGGAAAAATTGGTGAGATTAAGTAATTTTAAGTCTAAATACAAGTATGGACCAATAGGAAAATTTTGTAAAAAATTATGTAAAAATAATTATTAAATTATATAATAATTAATTAAAAAATAAAATAAAATAAAATAAAAATTATTATATGTGTGTGCCGACATGAATAAGGGAAAAAGAAAAAGAAAATAATAGGTAGAGTGTTGAAATAAAACACTTATTTAAATATTAATTTAAGTAAAAAGTTTAAAAATAAATAAACACCGATAGGAATTGGATTCTATCCAGAAAACTATGAACAAACTTTCTAGAGTCAGAGTAAAAAATTACTGAGTGGATTTTTATCTCGGATTGGGCTGTTACAGAAGTCAATTCCGAGATCGGTAGAAGATTTTAGTAATAAGACGAAATAGAGAAATCTGTGGAAAAGACGGATAGTCACAGATTTAAAATTTGAAGAAAATAAATTGTAAATCAACATCTGGGGATGAGTTTATGATTATCTGGACATATTTGGAATCAGTGAATTTTTGTCCAGAAGTTGATGATTCCGGAATTTACTTCCGTAACCGACACGTTTTTCCGTAAAACTTCAGACTGACCGTTGAGACCCTGTATAGGATCAAAAATTAAGTTAACCTAGATACTTTTGATGAGAAAGAGACGATCTTCAAAGTTGTGAATCCAGAATTTAGAGATTTTCCGAGATTACGCGAATCGGACACCAATCGGGGAAATTCTGTCGGATCAAGTGCACAAAGCAAACCATGACATCATCAAGGATGATGTCATTGGCTGCCACCTTGCCCATCTATGTCGGCCAAGAGAGGGAAGGGCCAAGATCAAGCCATTTTCTCCAAGTGCAATCCGACGGTGTAGATTGAATTCAAAAAAAGACCATTATGTCCCTAGAATTTCCTATAAATTCCCCCCTTGTTTCATTCATTCTTCACACCATTCTCACAAGAGGAAACCGAAATCTAGAGAGAAGGAGGAGCCCGGGGAATTTTGTAGCGAAGCTCTGAGTAAGTTTTTCGGTACTTAGTCTTAAGCTTTCGTAGTTCTAGCTTTCAGTAGTTAGAGTAGTAATGTTAGATTAGTCTTTAATCTTCCAAGTATGATTAGATATCATATGCTAGGGGTATTTTAGTCAAGAATTTCGAAAATCATGGTTGGGTCGAAGTTCTGGCAAAATTCTGGAAGAAATTAGTCAAAGTAACGAAGTGCTGGCGAAATTCCGTCGATTAGGGGAATAGGGGCAAAATGGTAATTTTTACCTAAAATGCCTGTTATAATGTTTATCACTAAACAAATGTGATATATTCCCTATAGGATATCTGTGAACAAGTACTCCCGTTGTGCCGCCGACATTCCGCTGTCAACCCGCCGTTTTCCGTCAAAACGTGCCGTTTCCGCCAGAAACACCTACGTTTGTCAACGGAGGTACGTCCGCGTACTGTAACACTAGCTCTGATGAGTATTGAATGCATATATGTGATGATATGTTGTATGAATAGTTTGGTGCCGAAGGCAAGGCTAGTCTATGTGGGTGTGCCAATTAGTCGCCGTAAAGTCGGTGAGGCCCCATGATAGACACTTACCTGGCCATTCTATTCGGTGCTATATGCACTGTGTCTATGGAATCGTACATAGATGCACCGTGTCTATGGAATCGTACATAGATGCACCGTGTCTATCGAATCGTACATAGACGTACTTAGATGCACCGTGTCTATGGAACCGTACTTAGATGCATCGTGTGTATGGAACCGTACTTAGATGCACCGTGTCTATGGAACCGTACTTAGATGCACCAAGTCTATGGAACCGTACTTAGATGCACCGTGTCTATGGAATCGTACATAGATGCACTGTGTCTATGGAACCGTACTTAGATGCACTGTGATCAAGGAACCGTACTTGGATCACTATTACTGTAATACCCCAAAAAAAAATACGTATCATAAATTAGTAAAATATACCTATTGAAAATTGGTGGATATGAGGTTTCAAATATAAGTTATAATTATCTTATTTTTTAAGGAAAATACTATGGGAATTAAAGGAAATGATCAAAGATTTATTATGTAGAAACCTTAATTAGTGATTAATGGTTAAGATTGCATGGGAATAATTGTTAATCAATTAAGTTTGATTAAGAAAAATATAAGATTAATTATACTCCAAAGCCTACTTAATCATAGAGATAATCCTTTTGAAATTAAGAAACCAATGGGAGAGATTCTATCTAATTAATATAAGATAACTAGAAAATAATAATTGAAAAACTAAACTAAAAAGCAAGAGGGGACATGTTCGGTTTTTGCAAAGAGGTAGAAGAGGAATGAATTTGATAAATAATAAGCAAAGTCCACATGATAAAGCAAGCACATGGAGCAATTAATGTTGGAAGAGGATAAGGTCACTAAAGCAAAGTTTGAAAAATCAAAACTTGTGGGGGAAGGGTGTTACGAAAATCAAAAGAAAAAGGGAGAGGAAAATTGTTAAAAGCATTATGTATGTGAAGAGTAATTATGTGGAAAAGTCAAACAAAAAACTCTAGCCAATTAGAACATAAAGCAAAAAGGGTATTTGAGCAAGTTGGAGCATCTTTCCTTAGTCTAAAAGGAAGCTTTATTCGAAATAAAGAAGGAAGGAGAGAGGGAAAATAATTGTACATGTATATGCAAGTGGATGAAGGGATAATTGTTAAAAGCATTTGTGATTGAATCAAAAGTGATGTCGGCCAAGTCTAAAGGATGCCTTTTCAATTAATAACTCAAAAGCATAATTGGAAAAGTCAAATTGGAGGAAGAAGACCGAATTGATGATTGCTTGAGTGTGCAAACCGAAATAGTTTAATTGTTGGGATAAACATTGAGAGTTTTGCAAGTTGTAATACAATAATAATATAAAGTGTGAAACCATTTTGCTGAAATTGGACAAGGGGGAGGTCGGCACATAGGTGGAAGGTGGAGATGGGATTTCAAAAGTGGTTTTCTAATCCTATGGTCAAGAAGGAATAAGAGGAAATTGTTATACCACTTGTGTCCCTTAAGCTTTTCCTATAAATAGCCCCTTTGGTTCTCTTCATTCTACACCAAAGTTTGAAATCCTAGAGAGAAGTTAGAGAGAGGAGCTCTGGAGAAGGGAGGAGTCCGGGGAAATTTGTAGCGAAGCTCTGGGTAAGTTTTTCGGTACCGAGCTTTAAGCTTTCGTAGTTCTTTCAGTAGTTAGAGTAGTAAAGCTAGAATAGCCTTTAATTTTTCAAGTATGATTGGATATCATATGGGAGGGCTATTTTAGTCATTATTTTCGAAAATAATAGTTGCGTCGAAGTTCAAGCGAAATTTTGGGAAGAAAATAGCCTATGTAGCGGCGCCGCGAAATTCCGCCAAGTAGGGTTATAGGGGCAAAATGGTAATTTTTACCTAAAATGCCAGTTATAATGTCAAATTACTAATGGAAGTGACATTATTCTCATAGGATATCTGAAACGTTGATTTTGCTGCCGTTACGCTGCCCGACGTGCCGTTGTTTCACGATTTTCCGTAAAAGTACAGTTTTCCGTAAAACGTGCTAGAAATATCGTAATCCGTCAACGAAGGTACGTTCGCGTACTGGTAACCTTAACTCTGATGTTTATTGTATGCATATGTGTATGTTGTCTGTACTCTGATTGTACTGTTGTTATGTCATGCCTATTGTCTGTCATGCCTGTACTCCGATTGTACTATTGTCTGTACATTTGATTGTACTATTGTTCTGTACATCCATTGTACTATTGTCTGTACATCCGACTGTACTGTTGTCTGTCATCCGACTGAATTGTTATTGCTGTACATATCTGTTATGTATATCCTATGTCTGACCATAGTAAATGTTGCCAAGAGTCTATGAATGTCTGTTGTACATATATGATGTATGTAATCATGAGGTTAACCGTTACCTGGGGTTCGATGCATGGACCTCAGCTCTTAACTTAGCTTCAGGGTCGGGTGGACCGAGAACCGAGGAGAGGGGCAAGCAGCACGCCTAGGAGTCCCAGCTGAAGACTCCTTTCTGTCATTTCTTTTGAAACACTTTCGTATCATTTGTTTAAACAAAGAAACATGCTACCATGGGTATTTTAATATATATATCAGTTACTCAATCGCTCCGGTGCACTACTCTGATCATTTTGAAATGATGTTTAAAGAAAAAAAAATTTATACTGCTTTAGAAAAGTCGGGTTGTTACATTTGGTATCAGAGCTAGTTAAGTTAACCATGATCGGGGGTTCTCACAAGTGTGATTCGTGACGGCATTGGCTCTTACCCCGACATGGCCAGTGAGCTGGTTGCCTTTGGCCGAGAGGCGGGGCGTAAAACTAGCGGCTGAGGTACGATTTGTTGTCACGGCGTGGATTCGCCAGGGAGACATTTTGGTATCAGAGCAGTAGTCCTGGCATGGATCTGACTAAGTTATTACGGACAGTTTGGTGCCGAAGGCAAGGCTAGTTTACGTGGGTGTGCCAATCAGTCGCCGTGAACTCGGTGAGGCCCCCATGGTAGACACTTACCGGCCATTCTGTTCGGTTAACTGAGTTAGGTTCTACGCCTTTTCAAAAATTTGGAGCATATTTTGAAAATGAGTACCGATATAGCCCGAGTTGGTGTACCACCTCATTTCGGTGTACTAGTTTGAACCGGTATACCATTCTAAACCGGTGTACCACTTCTCGTCGGTACATCAATTCGATAATCCCGATATCGGTTTCGATAACCCCGATATCGCCTCCGATAACTCGATATCGCCTCGATCACTCGATAACCGCCGCCAGGCTGGACGGTGATTCTTTCCTAGCATCGAGCTTACATGCGATGATAGGCCACGCCGGATGAAACCCCGAGACCAATAAAGATAAGTACATGCAGTATTTGACTCATGTAGAGGAACTTCCGATACGTTTCCCCATACCCGTTTCTAAGAAGAACGAACCAACGAAATTTTGAACGAGGGACATGTTTTTGGTGTCTATTTGTTAGTAGTATAGATATGAAGTGCGATAGAAATTGTGATATGATTATCGTTGTACTCGAGTATAACTAGTGTTTTCCCTAATGAAGGAAAAGAAAAAAAACAAGACATGACATGACAAATCCGAGAGGAGCCGGAGCTCCCAGAGGCCGAGGCAGAGGCCGTGGTGGAGGACGAGGTAGACAACCTCGGGTAAATCCGGACCAAACCAACCGGAGCAGAATGAGATGCGGAGATGAGGAGAACCTTGCAAGAGCAGCGAGGCTCTCATCAATACACTTCGGAGAGACAGAATCGACAAGACCGAGAAGCCGAGAGACAACTAGAAAGACGACGAGAATGAGGAAGAGCATAATAATGAAGAAGAGGAAAACGAGCAAAGTGACGGGCACGATGAGGAATCGGAGGGATCGAAAGGTCCCAATCACCTCCACGACGAGGGAGAGCGTGCGCACCACACAACAATGGGTCACACGCTTTGCAAACTCAAGCCGCCTACTTTTCATGGAAAGAATGAGTTGGCAGAAGATTGGCTGATGAGCTTAGATAAAATCTTTGAAGTAATGGAATGTTCGGGGACCGGAAAGCTCACTGGCAATTTACAAACTCGAGGGTGACGCACACGAGATGGTGGAAGAGTGTTTCCACAACTTTACGAGCCCTGTTACTTGGGAGATGTTCTTGGAGCAATTCAATGAACAATACTTTCCTTCCTCGATACAGTAATCAAGGAAGAAGAGTTTCGCAGATTCAGCAGGAAATGAAGAGTCATTCGACGACTACTTCGCCCGTTTTACCAACCTCGTCGCGGTATTCATCATACCCGAAAATCTACAAGAATGAAAGTTTGGAAGGCTAACCGACCGGTAACCGGGCTGAAATATGACATAAGGGCAAGGTGGTATCTCGTAAAGTTTCTAAAATGGCCAAAGCAAAGGAATCCTGCAGAAGGACCGAGCGCAACTCAAGGAATTACGTATATTACGGAATCAAAATAGTAGCCATACCAATCGTAGCGAGGGCAACCGTGAAAATTCCTCACGGAGAGAGAAGCACCCTGGAGTGACTCTCAAGGAGAAAGCAAGAGGCCAGCCCGATTTAGGCAAAAGATAACCCAGAACATCGGGACCCCGACCATGTCCAAAATGCAGTGAAGTATCATCCACAAAGTACGGCCGCGATGGAAGCCGATATGTTTCAAGTGTCAAAAGCCGGGCACATCGCTGTGTACTGTCCGAGAAAGCTGCAGCGTCAAGACCGCGTAACCCGGCCGAATGTACGCGCTAACCGATACCATGGACAAAGAACTTCCGGAGAGAGTCCAAGGTACCATCTCTTAAGGAATTTTTCCTCCGTACGTTAACTATGTGTTAGTTATGCAACTAAATCGTATGATACGTGAACCATCTTCGTGACGTATTCCATGTTTCCTCGTTACTATATTTCGACCGTGATCATGTCATTGAGTAGGAGGTATCTTATTTTGTCATGGTGTATGGGCGCCATGGAGACATTTTGGTATCTGTAGTGTTGACCGCGGTGTATGGGCGCCTCGGGAGACACTATATATCAAAATACGATATGACAAGATCGTTGCGGTCAAACCAAACCGAATTTTTCGAGCACCAAGAGGAGCAAAAGGAAAACGAAGCAAACATCCGACGCGTATGGTCCAAAGTCCGAGTAGGACAAAGTTTAAGTGGGTAGAGTGCAAATTTCGAGGACGAAATTTTATTTAACAGGGGGAGAAATGTAATACCCCAAAAAAAAATACGTATCATAAATTAGTAAAATATACCTATTGAAAATAGGTGGATATGAGGTTTCAAATATAAGTTATAATTATCTTATTTTTTAAGGAAAATACTATGGGAATTAAAGGAAATGATCAAAGATTTATTATGTAGAAACCTTAATTAGTGATTAATGGTTAAGATTGCATGGGAATAATTGTTAATCAATTAAGTTTGATTAAGAAAAATATAAGATTAATTATACTCCAAAGCCTACTTAATCATAGAGATAATCCTTTTGAAATTAAGAAACCAATGGGAGAGATTCTATCTAATTAATATAAGATAACTAGAAAATAATAATTGAAAAACTAAACTAAAAAGCAAGAGGGGGACATGTTCGGTTTTTGCAAAGAGGTAGAAGAGGAATGAATTTGATAAATAATAAGCAAAGTCCACATGATAAAGCAAGCACATGGAGCAATTAATGTTGGAAGAGGATAAGGTCACTAAAGCAAAGTTTGAAAAATCAAAACTTGTGGGGAAGGGTGTTGGCCGAAAATCAAAAGAAAAAGGGAGAGGAAAAATTGTTAAAAGCATTATGTATGTGAAGAGTAATTATGTGGAAAAGTCAAACAAAAAACTCTAGCCAATTAGAACATAAAGCAAAAAGGGTATTTGAGCAAGTTGGAGCATCTTTCCTTAGTCTAAAAGGAAGCTTTATTCGAAATAAAGAAGGAAGGAGAGAGGAAAATAATTGTACATGTATATGCAAGTGGATGAAGGGATAATTGTTAAAAGCATTTGTGATTGAATCAAAAAGTGATGTCGGCCAAGTCTAAAGGATGCCTTTTCAATTAATAACTCAAAAGCATAATTGGAAAAGTCAAATTGGAGGAAGAAGACCGAATTGATGATTGCTTGAGTGTGCAAACCGAAATAGTTTAATTGTTGGGATAAACATTGAGAGTTTTGCAAGTTGTAATACAATAATAATATAAAGTGTGAAACCATTTTGCTGAAATTGGACAAGGGGGAGGTCGGCACATAGGTGGAAGGTGGAGATGGGATTTCAAAAAGTGGTTTTCTAATCCTATGGTCAAGAAGGAATAAGAGGAAATTGTTATACCACTTGTGTCCCTTAAGCTTTTCCTATAAATAGCCCCTTTGGTTCTCTTCATTCTACACCAAAGTTTGAAATCCTAGAGAGAATTTAGAGAGAGGAGCTCTGGAGAAGGGAGGAGTCCGGGGAAATTTGTAGCGAAGCTCTGGGTAAGTTTTTCGGTACCGAGCTTTAAGCTTTCGTAGTTCTTTCAGTAGTAAGGGTAGTAATGCTAGGATAGCCTTTAATTTTTCAAGTATGATTGGATATCATATGGGAGGGCTATTTTAGTCATTATTTTCGAAAATCATAGTTGCGTCGAAGTTCTGGCGAAATTTTGGGAAGAAAATAGCCTATGTAGCGGAGCGCTGGCGAAATTCCGCCAAGTAGGGTTATAGGGGCAAAATGGTAATTTTTACCTAAAATGCCAGTTATAATGTCAAATTACTAATGGAAGTGACATTATTCTCATAGGATATCTGAAACGTTGATTTTGCTGCCGTTACGCTGCCCGACGTGCCGCTGTTTCACGATTTTCCGTAAAAGTACAGTTTTCCGTAAAACGTGCTAGAAATACCGTAATCCGTCAACGAAGGTACGTTCGCGTACTGGTAACCTTAACTCTGATGTTTATTGTATGCATATGTGTATGTTGTCTGTACTCTGATTGTACTGTTGTTATGTCATGCCTATTGTCCGTCATGCCTCGTACTCCGATTGTACTATTGTCTCGTACATTTGATTGTACTATTGTCTGTACATCCGACCAGCTCCGGTGCACTACTCTGATCATTTTGAAATGATGTTTAAACATCAAGAAAAATTTATACTGCTTTAGAAAAGTCGGGTTGTTACATTTGGTATCAGAGCTAGTTAAGTTAACTATGATCGGGGGTCTCACAAGTGTGATCTCGTGACGAAGCATTGGCTCTTACCCGACATGGCCGTGAGCTGGTTGCCTTTGGCCGAGAGGCGGGCGTAAAACTAGCGGCTGAGGTACGATTTGTTGTCACGGCGTGGATTCGCCAGGGAGACATTTTGGTATCAGAGCTGTAGTCCTGGCATGGATCTGACTAAGTTATTACGGACAGTTTGGTGCCGAAGGCAAGGCTAGTTTACGTGGGTGTGCCAATCAGTCGCCGTGAACTCGGTGAGGCCCCCATGGTAGACACTTACCGGCCATTCTCGTTCGGTTAACGGAGTTAGGTTCTACGCCTTTTCAAAAATTTGGAGCATATTTTGAAAATGAGTACTGATATAGCCCTGAGTTGGTGTACCACCTCATTTCGGTGTACTAGTTTGAACCGGTATACCATTCTAAACCGGTGTACCACTTTCTGTCGGTACATCAATTCTGATAATCCTGATATCAGTTTCTGATAACCCTGATATCAGTCTCCGATAACTCTGATCCGAGTATAACTAGTGTTTTCCCTAATGAAGGAAAAAAAAAAAACAAGACATGACAAATCCGAGAGGAGCCGGAGCTCCCAGAGGCCGAGGCAGAGGCCGTGGTGGAGGACGAGGTAGACAACCTCGGGTAAATCCGGAACCAAACCAACCGGAGCAGAATGAGATGCAGGAGATGAGGAGAACCTTGCAAGAGCAGCAGGCTCTCATCAATACACTTCTGGAGAGACAGAATCGACAAGACCGAGAAGCTGAGAGACAACTAGAAAGACGACAGAATGAGGAAGAGCATAATAATGAAGAAGAGGAAAACGAGCAAAGTGACGGGCACGATGAGGAATCGGAGGGATCAGAAAGGTCCCAATCACCTCCACGACGAGGGAGAGCTGTGCAGACCACACAACAATGGGTCACACAGTTTTGCAAGCTCAAGCCGCCTACTTTTCATGGAAAGAATGAGTTGGCAGAAGATTGGCTGATGAGCTTAGATAAAATCTTTGAAGTAATGGAATGTTCGGGGAACCGGAAAGCTCAGCTGGCAATTTACAAACTCGAGGGTGACGCACACAGATGGTGGAAGAGTGTTTCCACAACTTTACAGAGCCCTGTTACTTGGGAGATGTTCTTGGAGCAATTCAATGAACAATACTTTCCTTCCTCGATACAGGTAATCAAGGAAGAAGAGTTTCTGCAGATTCAGCGAGCGCAACTGAAGGAATTACGTATATTACGGAATCAAAATAGTAGCCATACCAATCGTAGCGAGGGCAACCGTGAAAATTCCTCACGGAGAGAGAAGCACCTGGAGTGACTCTCAAGGAGAAAGCAAGAGGCCGGCCCGATTTAGGCAAGCAGATAACCCTGGAACGTCAGGACCCGACCATGTCCAAAATGCGGGAAGTATCATCCACAAAGTACTGGCTGCGATGGGAAGCCGATATGTTTCAAGTGTCAAAAGCCGGGCACATCGGTGTGTACTTGTCCGGAGAAAGCTGCAGCGTCAAGACCGCGAGAACCGGGCCGAATGTACGCGCTAACCGATACCATGGACAAAGAACTTCCGAGAGAGAGTCCAAGGTACCATCTCTTAAGGAATTTTTCCTCTGTACGTTAACTATGTGTTAGTTATGCAACTAAATCGTATGATACGTGAACCATCTTCGTGACGTATTCCATGTTTCCTCGTTACTATATTTCGACCGTGATCATGTCATTGAGTAGGAGGTATCTTATTTTGTCATGGTGTATGGGCGCCATGGAGACATTTTGGTATCTGTAGTGTTGACCGGTGTATGGGCGCCTCGGGAGACACTATATATCAAAATACGATATGACAAGATCGTTGCGGTCAAACCAAACCGAATTTTCGAGCACCAAGAGGAGCAAAAGGAAAACGAAGCAAACATCCGACGCGTATGGTCCAAAGTCCGAGTAGGACAAAGTTTAAGTGGGTAGAGTGCAAATTTCGAGGACGAAATTTTATTTAACAGGGGGAGAAATGTAATACCCCAAAAAAAAATACGTATCATAAATTAGTAAAATATACCTATTGAAAATAGGTGGATATGAGGTTTCAAATATAAGTTATAATTATCTTATTTTTTAAGGAAAATACTATGGGAATTAAAGGAAATGATCAAAGATTTATTATGTAGAAACCTTAATTAGTGATTAATGGTTAAGATTGCATGGGAATAATTGTTAATCAATTAAGTTTGATTAAGAAAAATATAAGATTAATTATACTCCAAAGCCTACTTAATCATAGAGATAATCCTTTTGAAATTAAGAAACCAATGGGAGAGATTCTATCTAATTAATATAAGATAACTAGAAAATAATAATTGAAAAACTAAACTAAAAAGCAAGAGGGGGACATGTTCGGTTTTTGCAAAGAGGTAGAAGAGGAATGAATTTGATAAATAATAAGCAAAGTCCACATGATAAAGCAAGCACATGGAGCAATTAATGTTGGAAGAGGATAAGGTCACTAAAGCAAAGTTTGAAAAATCAAAACTTGTGGGGGAAGGGTGTTGGCCGAAAATCAAAAGAAAAAGGGAGAGGAAAAATTGTTAAAAGCATTATGTATGTGAAGAGTAATTATGTGGAAAAGTCAAACAAAAAACTCTAGCCAATTAGAACATAAAGCAAAAAGGGTATTTGAGCAAGTTGGAGCATCTTTCCTTAGTCTAAAAGGAAGCTTTATTCGAAATAAAGAAGGAAGGAGAGAGGAAAATAATTGTACATGTATATGCAAGTGGATGAAGGGATAATTGTTAAAAGCATTTGTGATTGAATCAAAAAGTGATGTCGGCCAAGTCTAAAGGATGCCTTTTCAATTAATAACTCAAAAGCATAATTGGAAAAGTCAAATTGGAGGAAGAAGACCGAATTGATGATTGCTTGAGTGTGCAAACCGAAATAGTTTAATTGTTGGGATAAACATTGAGAGTTTTGCAAGTTGTAATACAATAATAATATAAAGTGTGAAACCATTTTGCTGAAATTGGACAAGGGGGAGGTCGGCACATAGGTGGAAGGTGGAGATGGGATTTCAAAAAGTGGTTTTCTAATCCTATGGTCAAGAAGGAATAAGAGGAAATTGTTATACCACTTGTGTCCCTTAAGCTTTTCCTATAAATAGCCCCTTTGGTTCTCTTCATTCTACACCAAAGTTTGAAATCCTAGAGAGAAGTTAGAGAGAGGAGCTCGGAGAAGGGAGGAGTCCGGGAAATTTGTAGCGAAGCTCGGGTAAGTTTTCGGCACCGAGCTTTAAGCTTTCGTAGTTCTTTCGTAGTAAGGGTAGTAATGCTAGGATAGCCTTTAATTTTTCAAGTATGATTGGATATCATATGGGAGGGCTATTTTAGTCATTATTTTCGAAAATCATAGTTGCGTCGAAGTTCTGGCGAAATTTTGGGAAGAAAATAGCCTATGTAGCGGAAGCGCTGGCGAAATTCCGCCAAGTAGGGTTATAGGGGCAAAATGGTAATTTTTACCTAAAATGCCAGTTATAATGTCAAATTACTGGTAACCTTAACTCTGATGTTTATTGTATGCATATGTGTATGTTGTCTGTACTCTGATTGTACTGTTGTTATGTCATGCCTATTGTCTGTCATGCCTGTACTCCGATTGTACTATTGTCTGTACATTTGATTGTACTATTGTCTGTACATCCGACTGTACTATTGTCTGTACTCCGATTGTACTGTTGTCTATCATCCGACTGTATTGTTATTGTTATACATATCTGTTATGTATATCCTATGTCTGACCATAGTAAATGTTGCCAAGAGTCTATGAATGTCTGTTGTACATATATGATGTATGTAATCATGAGGTTAACCGTTACCTGGGGTTCGATGCATGGACCTCAGCTCTTAACTTAGCTTCAGGGTCGGGTGGACCGAGAACCGAGGAGAGGGACAAGCAGCACGCCTAGGAGTCCCAGCTGAAGACTCCTTTCTGTCATTTCTTTTGAAACACTTCTGTATCGCTGTTTAAACAGCAAAACATGCTACCATGGGTATTTTAATATATATATCAGTTACTCAATCGCTCCGGTGCACTACTCTGATCATTTTGAAATGATGTTTAAAGAAAAAAAATTTATACTGCTTTAGAAAAGTCGGGTTGTTACAATTACAGTTTTTTTTTTTCGGGTTATTGTCATGATAATGCTGTATTATTTTCCTACATGGATCGTTGATGTGATTCTAGAAACATCTGTTACGCATATGTTGTTTATAAGCATGAGGTTAACCGTTACCTGGGGTCCGGATGCATTGGACCTCAGCTCTTACCATAGCCACAGGATCCAAGGGATTCAGGATCGAGGACAAGGGTGAGGAGCTAGCATGGAGACCAGACGGAGACGTTTTAGTTTTGTTGTATTTACATTAGATGTAAACACTCGGAGGAATGAACGGCCTTATGAACAGCCAGATACACTGTTATCAATGTTATTCAGTTACTCTTTATTATGAAAAAAAAATTCCGTCGCTCAAAACTCTGATCAAAACGCTATGAAAACAATTGTGAAAACCGGAGTGTTACAGATTTATTGGATTATAAAATCGTGATAAATAAGGACATATGGGGATTTTAGCTCCAGTATGTAATACCCTAATTTTCATAACTCTTATAAACATTTTATTTTGATGAATAATTAGCAAAGTAACAAAGGTGAATATGTGTCTCAAACAAATATCATCTATTGATTATATTTTTATCCAAATTGTGCTTTGGAATTAATTAACCAATGTTTAATTATGAAACTACATTTAGGGGCTACTAAATGTGATAAAAATACCACATGAAATAATAGTTATTTTAAATACTCATAAGAAAAAGAATTAGCAAAAAAAGGAAAAAGGAAAAAGGAAAAAGGAATAATCCTACGTACTTTGCTTTAGGTTGGTGTTTTTGGAGATGACAATAATATGTTATTGGGTAACGCCAAGTTACACCAAAAAAAAAAAAAGTAGATCAGTGACAAAATTTAGCAACAAAATTATAAGATTCTGTTGTTAAATACACTGTCACTAATAAATTAACGACGGAATTCCATCACTTCCATTTCTAATTGACTATTTTTAGAGTGAAAATTATTTTACAAGATTCAATTAAAAAGATGATATTCAAATAAAATTTTGCTTTTTCATGAAGCACCATCTTACTATTTATATGTAATATTGATGACGAGGAAAATTTAAAAATATCATTAGTGGTTGGTGGTACAATTAAAAAATTGTCATTAGATTCATAGATTAATAAAATTGTAAGGCAAGAGAGGATGTTGCATTATGAAAAGACAATGATAAAGCATTATGTAATTTTGAGAGACTTGTCAAAAATAAATTAAAAAGATAAAGTTTGAAAAAACATAATTGAACCTGTGTGGTTGTAAGTATAAGAAGGAAGTTTTGGATAACAAAATTGATAAGAGCTAAGGGACTTCAAATAAGTGAAAGAAGAAAAGAGAAATCCCAATAGCTAATTATAGGAAATTAGCTTTTGTCCAATTATTCTACTATGATTTAAATGTAATACCCTGAAAATCTCACTTATGATAAGTATCATATTGAGTAAATAATACCTATCGGAAATAGGTGAATATGTGATGTCAAATTTGTAGGGGAAAAATCTCTTGAAAATTAGAGTGCCAAAATGACGAAAATGCCCTTGTAGGACATAAATAACTTAGGAAAATTATGAAAAATCCTGAGAGGTAGTAAAATAATTATTAAAATTGAGGGAATATATTGTCTCTAATTTTGGTAGTTTAATAAATTATATTCTTGGAAGAATTGTAAAATAACAACTATAAAGTATTTGGAGATCATAACTAACTCCATAACTATTGATATTTTACATGGGAGATAAAATGGCAATGTTAGTTCAGATTTTGAGAGGAAGTAATTAGCTCTAGATAAGAAAATTATCAACAAATAATAAGTGATGGATTAAATAAATATTGGTTAATTATTTAAGCTTGAACAATGAAATAATTATGATAAATTATGTAGAACTGTATAATTAGTGGGTTATGGCTAAAAATTAGCATAAATATATTGGATATTTATTTGAAAATATTGGGAAAAATTGGTGAGATTAAGTAATTTTAAGTCTAAATACAAGTATGGACCAATAGGAAAATTTGGTAAAAAATTATGTAAAAATAATTATTAAATTATATAATAATTAATTAAAAATAAAATAAAATAAAATAAAAATTATTATATGTGTGTGCCGACATGAATAAGGGAAAAAAAATAGGTAGATGTTGAAATAAAACACTTATTTAAATATTAATTTAAGTAAAAAGTTTAAAAATAAATAAACACCGATAGGAATTGGATCCTATCCAGAAAACTATGAACAAACTTTCTAGAGTCAGAGTAAAATATTACTGAGTGGATTTTTATCTCGGATTGGGCTGTTACAGAAGTCAATTCCGAGATCGGTAGGGGTGTGCATGGTAACGCTCCCAGAATGTGTTTTTTGTTCATTTCTGTTCCCTGGAACACAAATGGATGAGAAATCTGTTTGGTAAATCCGGTTTTTTTTTTGTTCCCGGGATGAACCGGTTCAATTTTTGTGCTGGGCAATAGAAGAAAAAAAAGCAGAAAATTCATGCTTTTCTATTTCTGGGCACAAAATCAGAATTTATTCCTCAACCTACAACCTCTCTTCTTTATCTCGAAAACCTTTCGCAGTGTCAACTACCCTCCCCACCCCCACCGCACCACCGCCGCCACCACCACCATCACCACCGCCGCCACCACCGCCGCAGCCACCGCTGCCTCCCCCACCTCACCACCACCACCACAACCGCCGCTGCCACCACCACCCCCACCTCACCGCCACCACCACCACCACCACCCCCACCGCCACCACCACCACCCTCGTCGACGCTACTGCCGCCGCCCCCACCTCATCACCACCACCGCCACCACCACGACCGTCACCGCCGCCGCCACCGCCACCCCCACCTCACCGCCACCTGCCACCACCACGATCGCCGCCGCCACTACCACTACCACCACGACCGTCACCGCCACCGCCACCGCCACCACCACCCCCACCTCACCGCCACCACCGCTACCACCACCCCGCTGCCGCTGTCCCCACCTCGTCGCCACCACCCCCACCTCATCGCCACCACCGCCACACCGCCACCACTGCCACCACCACGACCGTCGACGCCACCGCCACCGCCACCACAACCACCACCGTCGTCGCTGCCACCACCGCCGCCGCCACCACTGCCCCCACCGCCACTGCCACCACCACCACATAAATAATTTTTTGAATATAAAAATTACAGAAATAAAAATAAAATGTGTTAACAAACGTAATTATGATTATCGGAATGAAAAAAAAAATTGTGTTAACAAACGTAATTCTGATTCTCGGAGTAAAAAAAAAAATGAGTTAAAAAATGTAATTCTAATTCTCAGAACTCTTCCCAGGCACAGAATCAGAAAAAACTATTCCATCTCAAAAAATGTGTTGGGGAACAGAATGGTTGCCATGCACAGCCTAGAAGATTTTAGTAATAAGACGAAATAGAGAAATCTGTGGAAAAGAAGGATAGTCACAGATTTAAAATTTGAAGAAAATAAATTGTAAATCAACATTTGGGGATGAGTTTATGATTATCTGGACATATTTGGAATCACTGAATTTTTGTCCAGAAGTTGATGATTCCGGAATTTACTTCCGTAACCGGCACGTTTTTCCGTAAAACTTCAGACTGACCGTTGAAACCCTGTATAGGATCAAAAATTAAGTTAACCTAGATACTTTTGATGAGAAAGAGACGATCTTCAAAGTTGTGAATCCAGAATTTAGAGATTTTTCGAGATTACGCGAATCGGATACCGATCGGGGAAATTCTGTAGGATCAAGAGCACAAAGCAAACCATGACATCATCAAGGATGATGTCATTGGCTGCCACCTTGCCCATCTATGTCGACCAAGAGAGGGAAGGGCCAAGATCAAGCCATTTTCTCCAAGTGCAATCCGACGGTGTAGATTGAATTCAAAAAAAGACCATTATGTCCCTAGAATTTCCTATAAATACCCCCCTTGTTTCATTCATTCTTCACACCATTCTCACAAGAGGAAACCAAAATCTAGAGAGAAGGAAGAGAGAAGGAGGAGCCCGGGGAATTTTGTAGCGAAGCTCTGAGTAAGTTTTTCGGTACTTAGTCTTAAGCTTCCGTAGTTCTTTCAGTAGTTAGAGTAGTAATGTTAGATTAGTCTTTAATCTTCCAAGTATGATTAGATATCATATGCTAGGGGTATTTTAGTCAAGAATTTCGAAAATCATGGTTGGGTCGAAGTTCTGGCAAAATTCTGGAAGAAATTAGTCAAAGTAACGAAGTGCTGGCGAAATTCCGTCGATTAGGGGAATAGGGGCAAAATGATAATTTTTACCTAAAATGCCTGTTATAATGTTTATCACTAAACAAATGTGATATATTCCCTATAGGATATCTGTGAACAAGTACTGTCGTTTTTGCCGCCGACATTCCGCTGTCAACCCGCCGTTTTCCGTCAAAACGTGCCGTTTCCGCCAGAAACACCTACGTTTGTCAACGGAGGTACGTCCGCGTACTGTAACACTAGCTCTGATGATTATTGAATGCATATATGTGATGATATGTTGTATGAATAGTTTGGTGCCGAAGGCAAGGCTAGTCTATGTGGGTGTGCCAATTAGTCGCCGTAAAGTCGGTGAGGCCCCATGATAGACACTTACCTGGCCATTCTATTCAATGCTATATGCACCGTGTCTATGGAATCGTACATAGATGCACCGTGTCTATGGAATCGTACATAGATATACCGTGTCTATGGAACCGTACTTAGATGCACCGTGTCTATGAAACCGTACTTAGATGCACCGTGTGTATGGAACCGTACTTAGATGCACCATGTCTATGGAATCGTACATAGATGCACTGTGTCTATGGAACCGTACTTAGATGCACTGTGATCAAGGAACCGTACTTGGATCACTATTACAGTTTTTTTTTTTCGGGTTATTGTCATGATAATGCTGTATTATTTTCCTACATGGATCGTTGATGTGATTCTAGAAACATCTGTTACGCATATGTTGTTTATAAGCATGAGGTTAACCGTTACCTGGGGTCCGGATGCATTGGACCTCAGCTCTTACCATAGCCACAGGATCCAAGGGATTCAGGATCGAGGACAAGGGTGAGGAGCTAGCATGGAGACCAGACGGAGACGTTTTAGTTTTGTTGTATTTACATTAGATGTAAACACTCGGAGGAATGAACGGCCTTATGAACAGCCAGATACACTGTTATCAATGTTATTCAGTTACTCTTTATTATGAAAAAAAATTCCGTCGCTCAAAACTCTGATCAAAACGCTATGAAAACAATTGTGAAAACCGGAGTGTTACAGATTTATTGGATTATAAAATCGTGATAAATAAGGACATATGGGGATTTTAGCTCCAGTATGTAATACCCTAATTTTCATAACTCTTATAAACATTTTATTTTGATGAATAATTAGCAAAGGAACAAAGGTGAATATGTGTCTCAAAGAAATATCATCTATTGATTATTTTTTTATCCAAATTGTGCTTTGGAATTAATTAACCAATGTTTAATTATGAAACTACATTTAGGGGCTACTAAATGTGATAAAAAAATACCACATGAAATAATAGTTATTTTAAATTCTCATAAGACAAGAAATGGGAATGAATGACACTTAGTTGAATTACTATCAAATGATAACAAATCCTTGAATAATGAATTCACCTTAATTGAAATTAAGGTCAAGCACTTGTTAGGAAAGGGATTAATATCTAATTCCATGATAACCAAATTGTGCTTATGTTATTAATCTAAGAGACGCAATTAAGACTTCTAATAAGGGCCATTATTTTCGAAAATAATGAGGGTCAATGGATGATGAGATTAATTTACTAATAATGCTCTAATGACTTGGATTCTTAGGCATTATGCAATTTTGAGAGACTTGTCAAAAATAAATTAAAAAGATAAAGTTTGATAAGGAAAAAAAAAACATAATTGAACCTGTGAGGTTGTAAGTATAAGAAGGAAGTTTTGGATAGCGAAATTGATAAGAGCTAAGGGACTCCAAATAAGCGAAAGAAAAAAAGAGAGAGAGAGAGATCCCAATAGCTAATTATAGGAAATTAATTTGCTTATGTCCAATTATTCTACTATGATATATTCGATTACAAAATCGTGATAAATAAGGACATATAGGGGATATTAGCTCCAGTAATAATTGGAAATGCCTAAGAATTAATATGAAGGAAAAATTAATGATGTGAAAGTTAAGAAAACAGAGACTAAGTTTGAGGATATATGGAAATTATTAGAAGTGACATTTTAGAAAGTTTTATTTTACAAGGATATTTAATTTACAAGTGATATTTATTTAAACTGTAATACCGCATATTTATTTATCTGAAATGTTATATTTTGATAAATAAATGAGTTATTTCTGATAAGTGAAATTATAGTCACAAGACTTGTGTAGATATAGTCTATTTTTCTAAGTTGCATTCTGTAGGAAATTAGAGAATTTAAGGGCTAAAGTGCCAAAATGACGAAAATGCCCCTAAGAGTCATAAATAACTTAGAGAAATTATGAAAAATCCTGAAAGGCTGTAAAATGACCAAGTGAATTATGAGAATATATTATCTCTAATTATGGTAATTTAATAAATTATGAACTTGGAGAAATTGAATAAGAATGCTCAAAAAGTATTGAAATGACTAAAATACCCTTGTAAATTATAGAATAATGCAGAAGACATGAAAGTTCTAATGTTAATGCAAAAGTTATGAGGTAATGAGGCATTCTAATTAAGAAAATTATCAACTGGTGATAATAAAATAATTAGGTAATTATTGGCTAATTACTTAAGCATAAGCAAGGGAAATTCATGAATAATTATATAAAACCCTAAAATTAGTGGTTTTTGGCTTAAAATTAGTAAAAACATATTTACTAATTAATTGGAAATTTTTGAGAAAATAGATGAATTTAGGTATTTTTAAGCCTAAATACAAGTATGGGCCAATAGGAAAAAAGTTATGAAAATTTTTGTAAAAATAATTATTTAATTATATAATAATAATTAATTAATTCATTAAAAAATAAAATAAAATAAAATAATATATATATATATATATATATATATATATATATATATATATATATATATATATATATATATATATATATATATATATATATATATATATATATATATATATTAGATGATCTCGCGACATGGTTTATGGAGGAAGAAAGAAAAAAAAAATAAAGTAAAATAGGTAGTTTAAAATGAATAAACTCTAATTAAATAATAAAAAGGTGAATAGTAAAAAAATAAATAGGAAACGGATCCTATTTAGAGAACCAGGAATGGGATTCCCAAAGTCAAGGTAAAATATTGATCAGTGGATTTTTACCTTCCGTTAGACTTTTCCGGAAGTTAATTCTGAAGCCAATAGAGCTTTTTCCTAATAAGACGAAATAGAGAAATTCTGAGGAAAAGCCAGATAGCCAGGTTAGAGGTTAAGACTTTAAAAGTCACGTTGTGACATTTGAGAAAGAATTGAGAATTTTCATGGACATATTTGGAATCAGTGCATTCTTGTCCATAGGCGGTAGCTTCCGGAATTGCGTTTCGAAACCGTCACGTTTTTCCGTAAAACTTCCGTCAGGCCGAAGAGGGCCTAGACAGAGTTAAAAAGATAGTTGGAATGGACATTTCTAATAAGGAATGAATTGTTTTGGAAGTTCATAATCCAGAGTTTTGAGATTTCTCCGAAATTACGCGAATCGGGTACCGATCGGAGAAATTCATCCGAAAGGCTTCTGGAAGGTGACACATGGCCACCTCCCATTGGCCAATGGATGCCACCTAAGCAAGGGGGCAGGTCGGCCAAGAAGAGAAGGGAAGGAGAAAAAGCTTTTTGAAAAAGTTGCTTTGGACGGTCCAGATCGATTCTTACAAAGTTGATCCGACGGCCGGAATCCTACAGCTTTAACTATAAATACCCCCCCTCCCTTTGCATTTTTCACTCCATTCTCAAGCAAGAATCTGAAATTTAGAGAGAGAAAGTAGAGAGAAGTGCTCTGGGAAAATCTGTAGTGAAGCTCTGGGTAAGTTTTTCGGTACCGAGCTTTAAGCTTTCATAGTTCTTTCAATAGTTAGAGTAGCCTTTATTTTTCAAAGTATGATTGGATATCATATGATAGGGCTATATTAGTCTAGAATTTCGAAAATTATCATTGGGTCAAAGTTCTGGCAAAATTTTGGAAAATCTGAGCCAAAGTAACGAAGTGCTGGCGAAATTCCGCCAATTAGGGGCATAGGGGCAAAATGGTAATTTTTACCTAAAATGTCAGTTATAATGCCAAATCACTAATGAAAGTGATATTACTCTTATAGGATATCAGAAACTCTGATTTCTTCTTTATTCTGCCGAAGTGCCGCTGTTGGACGTTTTCACGTTTTTCCGTAAAAGTACGTTTCACCTGAAGTACTTAACGCCGTCAACGAAGGTACATTCGCGTACTGTAACACTAATCTAGTGCTGCTCATATACATATATGTGATAGGTACATTCACGGATAGAGATTCTGTTAGGAGTCACCGCCGAGATACATTCACGGTTAGAGACTCTGTCAGTGGTTACCGATTATACATACAGTTCACACGGGTTATAGATGTAGTAATACCGTTAGAGTTTTCCTAGCGCTGAGGACACGACTGTACATCGTGGCACTGGTGAATAGTGCAAGCACTTTATGGGGCTTACATACTGCTTTACGCTTATGTACTGTCATTATATTGATCATAGTTGTTATGTCATGAATATCTGTCATCCCTATACTGTTTTATTTGAGCATAAGGTTAACCGTTACCTGAGATCCAATGCGTTAAATTGGATCTCAGCTATAGCTTCAGGGTCAGGAGGACCACGGATCGGAGATCGAGGCAAGCTGCATGAGTAGGCTCATGGTTGGAGGGCATGTAGCATGAGTGAGCTCTTAGACGGAGATGTCGCTTTATCGTTTTCCGTATTTACCTATGAGAACAATAGAATGCTGTATATATCAATACTATGTTACACTCTTGTTATCGTTTGAATGAGAATCAGTTACTCTTACGCTCCAATACTCTACTCTGATTTTGAAAAAAAAAAAAATTGGCTCTGAAATTGGGATGTTACATAAACAGTTGTTTCTATTCATGAAATATATATCATTTACAAATATAAAATTGACAAGAAAAAAAAAAACATTATTAGTGGTTGATGATTTAATGATTAAGAAAATTATTATAAGATCCATATATAGATAAATAAATTTGGAAGGCATGAGAGTGAGATTACCTTTTTTTTTAAAAAAATTTAGCAAAAAAAAAAAAAAAAAAATAATGGATCATAAAAATCACTCTAAACATGTTCATGGTTTAAGATGACATACTATTATATAAAGAAAATGATAAAGCATTATGTACTTTTGATGAGAAACTTAATAATACAAAATAGAAAAAGATAAAATTTGAAAAAACAAAAATAAATAATTGTAGTACATAGATTACTTATACATGCTTACATCAAATTAGAAATAGTGGAGTACTTGAGAAAACAAATCAACAACCATGAAGAGTTAAAAAAAAAAAAAAACGAGCAAGTGGTAACACGACTGAGAGCAGGAGTGCGAGACCAAATACTCCATTAGTTCGTAATATAAGACATATATATTTATCTAATTTAATTAGATTAAGGAAGTTGGCTAAGTTACTTGATATGACATATATTTTCTAAAATACCTTAGTCATCTTCATTCCTTAATTCCTTCATTCCCTATCCTCCTTAATATAAAACTGTGTCTTATATTTATAACCAAAATCAACTCCTTAAATATGTCTTATATTAAAGATCGGATGAGTATCAAAAAAGGATTAGATGGGAAGCTTTTTCCTACAAGCAACCCGTAAGCGGCTGAGTTTTGCTTGCATTCAAATTGCAACTTTTGGCCAAAAATATTAGTTATTTGATTAATTATCAATTGTTTGTCATTATAGTGTTAATACCATCATTGGTTTCTCAAGTTTAGCCTCATTTTAATTTTGTTCTCACAAGTTTCAAACCATGGTTTTTGGGACTTCTGGAGGCAAAATAGGCCCAATGTTTTATTATTATTATTATTTTTTTAAATTGAGGGGCCAATGTTTAATAAACAGAAGAAATTTGTGGGTGATAACAGTGGTGGTACTTAACCAAATATAGGTACAAAACGAATATTTGAAGTTTGTTATTGAGGATATGTCTTCTGATGTCATACAACGTGAAAACATGAAAAAAAAAGAGAGTCTTAGATGTCTTATATCGTTTGTATGATCATTATTCAAGTGGATTTGACATATTTAAGACTCAAAATCAGAGTCGGATACAAGTAGTAGTTTAACTCGAACCTTATTCCTGATGGGTTGGGTTTCTCTCATCATCCTTTTTTCATTGTCCCTTATAATCTTTAAATCACATCCGTCCAATCAACACAATACTACTTTCACTTTTTTCTCATTTTCCCAAATCAATGGCCAAGATGTGGCCAATGAGAGACAATGAGAAGAAGGATAAGGAGAGTATCTCCTTCCATTTCTGATAGTGAAGCCTCACTTCAAAAAAAAAAAAAAAAAATAGTAACCTAGCTATAAAATATGATGTCACCTATTATATTACACCATATATCAACCTGAAGCAAAGCAGTTATATATATATATATATATATATATATATATATATAGACACACGTGCTGAAAGATGATAAATACATAGTTGAGTCTTATACGTGTGCGCGCATACACACATGGGATGATTGAGGAAAGGAAGATGTATTAGAGAAGTTTGCGGCTTCCGCCCCGACAACGAGTGATTCTACTACAGCCTCTGCTATATGGATTAACAGGTTTATGATGCGTCTTAATTGAGAAGCCATCATGGCCGCCGCCGCCGCCGCCTCCTTTTTCATAATAATGCATCCCTTTTCCATCTTCATGATCACCACTCACCACCGTGGTGGTCATCACCGACAATACCAGCACCACACACAATAATGTTGCCTTCATTGCTTTTGACATCGCCATATCCTCTACCCTCAATATGCTTCCCATCTCTAACTTATATATATTCCCACGTTTTTTCTATTCTAAGACACCCGATCTGTTATTACGTTACACCCACACTTGTTTTTTTTTTTTTTTTTTTTGCGCCATATACACCCACACATAACTAACTTAATAACAAAAAATCTCTAAAAGTAACCATCACAGACAAACAGTGCTTCTGAAAAAAGAAAAAGGAATGATCCTACGTACTTTGCTTTAGGTTGATGGTGTTTTTGGAGATGACAATAATATGTTATTGGGTAACGCAAAATTACACAAAAAAACAAAAAAAACAAAAAACAGATCAGTGACGAAATTTAGCAATAAAATTATAAGATTCCGTTGTCAAATACACTGTCTCTATATAATTAGCGACGAAATTCCATCGCTTCCATGGCTAATTGAGCATTTTTTAGTGAGAAAATTATTTTACAAGATTCAATTAATAAGATGATATTCAAATAAAATTTTGCTTTTTCACGAAGCACCATCTTACTAATTCTACGTAATATTGATGACAAGGAAAATTTAAAAATATCATTAGTGGTTGGTGGTGCAATTATAAAAATTGTTATAAGATTCATAGATTAATAAAATTGTAAGGCAAGAGAGGATGTTGCATTATGTAAAGACAATGATAAAGCATTATGTAATTTTGAGAGACTTGTCAAAAATAAATTAAAATTGTAAGCAAGGTTGTCAAACTCATGAGTTTAAGCAAACTCGTGACAGTGACATAAACTCGTATCGTGGACTCGAATCGTAAATTTGTAAGAGTTTACTTTTATAATAGGGTTAAATACCTAATTTGCCACGGAAGTATTGCTAAGGGAGTGCCCCGCACCCGGAAGTATTTTGGGTATCATTTTTGCCCCAGAAGTTTACAAAATAGAGCAAATATGCCCTAGAAGTTTTTTTCGGAGCAAATTTACCCTGTAAGTTTTGTTTAGGAGCAAATTATTGTAAACTTCAGGGGCAAAAATGATACCAATCCAATGATCAAGATCAACTGATGGGCAAAATTGCTATGTTTGTAAACTTCCGGGGCAAAAATGATACCCAAAATACTTCTAAGGCCTTGGGCACTCCCTTAGCAAAACTTCCGTGGCAAATTAGGACTTTAACCCTTTATAATAAAATAGGTATTAACAGTCTATAATTAAATAATTAAAATATAAAAAATGACAACAATTTGATTTAAATATATTTTAAATCTAAATAATTGAAATTAAATATATCAACATTTATAATTTATTATATTTAATAAATAAATTTCTATAAAATTCATATATAAAGTCGTTGAGGATGACAAAACTGAAAAAATTAATACAGTTTTGTAAGGTAGAAACGTAAAAACGGTGAATTCTGTCTGTAAACTCGTGATTTTAATTGAGTTTATATATGACACGTGTAATACCCGAATAATTATTTATCTTGGATATTATATTTTGATAGATAATACCTATTGGAAATAGGTGAATATGTAGTCTCAAATTTTATAGTGTATTTATGTTATTTTTCTAGGGTAATTTCTTTTGAAATTAGAAGGAATAAAATGCCAAAAATCCCTAAATACAATTGTGGGTCATAAAATACCCTGAGAATATTATGATAAATCCTAAGAGGCAATTAAATATTTATTAAAAATTAGAAAGTATGTTGTCTCTAATTTAGGTAATTTATGGGATTATTTTCCTTGGAAAATAATGAGGCAAAATTTAATATTATTTTGGGGAACATAAGTTGCCCCATGATTTTTAAAATAATACATGGAGCATAAATTATCAATGTCAGTGCAATAGTTGTGAGAAAATAATTAATCTTAATTAAGAAAATTGTCAACAATTAGTAAGTGATTAAATAAGTAATTAATTGTCAATTGCTTAAGCATGAATAAAGGTGATATTCAAAGTTAATTATATAAAACCCTAAGTGGAGATTAATGACCAATAAAAGACCAAGATTAGCATGAGAATAATTACTAAATAATTAAGCATGATTAAGAAAAATATAAGAAGAATTATATGAAATCTCTAAAGCCTAATTAACCAACATAGGATTAACCAAAGGGATAATTAGCTAATTAGATAATTAAAGTAAGTAAGTACATACATACATACATACATACATACATACATAACATATTTTTCCAGGTTTCGTTTACCCGGTTTTCAGGTTTCGTTTACCCGGTTTTCTTTTTTGAAAAATCGCAGCCCTTCCCCAACTTTTCTTCTCAGCTCGCGCCATGGCCAGAGAAGAGCTTGAGTATTCTCCAAAGCTCAACCTCGTGTACGTCGTCCCCTGGCCCTCTGGTCTCAGTACTTAGTGCTCGCGGTCTTCTCCACTTGGAGTTTGTCGTTTTTTTCACCCCGTGGTTGCTGTCTCCAATCTCTCCTCCCTCCCTCCTCGATCCTCAATTGGTGAGTCCTCAGCCTATACCATCTCTCCTTGTCTACTTAATTTAGGGAGTTTTTGAACTAAAACTTGATCTGTATCATTTAGTAGGTTTTTATGTCTACCATTTATTGTTGTTGCTTGTGGTAATCCTCGTCCTTCCTGCTTCAATTTCTGGGTGTCCTGCCTTTCACCAGCTACAACCATTGCTTATGTGTGTTGAAGTGTTTGTTGGTGGAATTTTCATTGAATCACAGACAATCTGCAGTTTCTTAGGATCAAAACGAATTAATTTGTGCAATGAAAATACGTACCTTTTATCCCTTAAACTTATGTAATTCTTGTTAATCACTTATTTTTAGTTGTTTGAAGGCCTACTTCAACTTGTTATAGGCCATTGACACTTATTGTTAATTATATTTTTGTTGTTGTTCGATCACATTCACTGCCAATTTCAATTTGTATAATCATGCTTCTCACCCCGGAGCCATGTTTGTATTTTAAAAGTTAAGGTAATTGAAAACTCCATAAGAACTTATGAATTTGTGGAAACTGAAGTTGTTAATTTTATTATGTTATTAATAGTATACTTTTAGGGAAAATTATAATAAAGAACCTAAGGAAAACAATATTTATTAAGAAGTACCATAAAAATGGTAATTATTTTGAAGGACCAAAAATTAAAACATTAAAGTAGAAAGATTAAATTGCCCTCAACTAGATTTCCTATATTCCCTCTAATTAAATAAGAATATAGAGTGATTGATGGATAATGAATACTAGAGACAAATCAGAATTTGCTAAGTTAGCGTCTCTACATACTACACCGAAATCACCTCTCAGTTACCAAAAAAGAAAAGAAAGTAAATCAATAATAATGGATGATATAATCACCGAAATCGCCTCCTAACTAACTACATAACACTTGGTTTCTAATGGACTCATATTGGACTTGCTAGGATTAGCATAAGTTTTAGATTTACGGCCATGTACTGGTGATTTCTCTTTACCGTTCAGCCGTGATGGGAAATTAACCAAAATAATTTTTTTTTAAAAAAAAATTTACCTAATTAAATCAGATTGGAAACATTTTACCAAAGTAATGTAGTTGGTGACGCAAGGACAGGTTACGCCACTAGTGACGTAAAAAAGGTTCACGCCACTGACACAAAATGTGTCAGTGGCGTGAACCTGTTTCATGCCACCAGTGGCGTGAATTTTGTTCATGCCACTAGGTGGCATGAATAAAATTCACACCACTAGGTGGCGTGAAATATGGAATCAGACCCACTCAATTAGTGGGTCTTATTCCACATATATATAAAAAATAATATTAAATATAATAATAATATATAATAATAATAATAATAATAATAATAATAATAATAAATGATAAAAAATGGAATAATTTAAAGCTCTACTTCATTTAATTTCAAGTCAAAAGAAATAAAGCATGGAGCTGAAATAACTCATTAAGAACGCTCTTTAAAAAATTACGCGGTACAATTTGGTTATAACAACATATCCCAATACAGAGGGATCTATATATTTGTTATACACCAAACATTTGTATAACAACAGTATTGATTTTGGGATTTGTATCTTTTTTATATATATAGATGTAAGCCACCGACACACATATATTATTTTATTATGGGTTAAGGTGCGATTTTACCAACGAACTATTGGCTCAGGTGCGTCCAGCACAATTAACTATTAAGTGGACCAAAAATACCAACAAACTTTTTAAAAAGGAGCGCTCAGCACAACGCCATTAACACCGTTAAGAAAAAGTTAACCTCCGTTATCTAAGGTGCAGATTGGCTAACGAACTCTTATTCCAGGAGCGCCCAGCACAAAATTCTAAATTTTACTAAATTAAATAATTTTTTCTCAATTGTCATTATTCAAAACTACTTGTATAGATATCTATGGACAAAAATTATTCATTCTTTAATTTTGTCAAAATTATAATTTGCTAAAATAAACAAAATTTTTAATTAAAAATATAATTATATGATTTAAATAAAACTCAAGGTGTTTAATAATTTATTATATATGTTAAAAAAAATTATATGGTTTATTTTTATAATAAAACTCACATAAATTTCTTCTAAAATAAAATAATAATTTTTATGAGAAAAAGAATGTATGATAAATGATATGAGAGAATTAGAGTAAAATATGTAAAAGTGCACTTATTAATCAAATAAATTAGAGTAAATTTATGTATGTATTTTTACTCTATCATGATTTTTATTTTTATTTTATTTCTAAATATAAGTCTTATTAATCTAAATTTATAAGTATAATTTGTTTCCCTCTTTAAATTATAGAAAGAAATTTAGGTTAGTAGTTCTTAAAGCTCAATTGTGTCAATTGCCGTATAACTTATTTCCAACGATACATTATCTATCTTGAATATAATGATATTAAGTTAACGGCAAAATCGAAAGAAAAGAATATAAAACACCTTGAGTTTTATTTAAATCATATAATTATATTTTTAATTAAAACTTTTGTTTATTTTAGCAAATTATAATTTTGACAAAATTAAAGAATGAATCCTTTGTCCATAGATATCTATACAAGTAGTTTTGAATAATGACAATTGAGAAAAAAATATTTAATTTAGTAAAATTTAAAATTTTGTGCTGGGCGCTCCTGGAATAAGAGTTCGTTGGCCAATCTGCACCTTAGATAATGGAGGTTAACTTTTTGTTAATGGTGTTAATGGCGTTGTGCTGAGCGCTCCTTTTTAAAAAGTTTGTTGGTATTTTTGGTCCACTTAATAGTTAATTGTGCTAGACACTCCTGAACCAATAGTTCGTTAGTAAAATCTCACCTTAACCTTTTTATTATTTGTTGTGCCGACTTTGTGTGCTTCTTCGTTCGTAGCATCTTGTTGCTTCTTCATTCTTCCAGTTAATTCTTTCTTGCGTAACCTTCATATTTCGTAGGTTCCTGTTGCTTCTACTTTATTCCTATTGCTTCAACATATTTAATAGCCACTTTGTTGACTTCTTTGTGCAGGCTTCTTTTCTTGATTGAAATAGCTAGAGACTTCTACGTAGCTTCAATATCTTTCTAGCATATTATATTGCAGCCTCCTTTATTGACTTTGCTTCAACATACTTCCTGTTCCTTCTTTTAAATAATTCATGAGCACTTTTCCTTCGTAGCTTTGTCTAGTTGCATCCACATGATTCTTCCATATTCATGTTTCTTCTTTTCTTTATTCATATGTTGACTTTTCTTCATTTCCTTTTGCTTCACGTGTGGAGTCTTCAACTTGGTTCCAGTTGCTTCTTTTCTTCATTTAACAACTCAAGAGACTTCGACACTATTCTTGCTTCTTCTAGTATGATGGTAAATTCATGGAAGAGACAAACGAATTTGAATTCTATCATATATATAATGTATATATTGAACAACTGTTTTTTTCGTTTATATGTATTTTGCACTGATTCATTGAACATGGACGCAAATCATCCGAAGTACCGACCAGTCCTCTGCCGGCTGCAAAACGTATGCATTAACGTCATCCGCAAATCAGTTGACGTTGATTTTCATTTTTCAGTGTGAATTTCGGTTCTATTCATACCCACTAGAGTTCGTCGTCGATTTTGAAACCATCAGAACGGCAACACCTTTACCGAGAAAAATTATACCCGTATTTTGCACTGATTCATTGAACATGGACCCAAATCATCCGAATTACCGACCAGTCCTCTGCCGGCTGCAAAACGTATGCACTAACGTCATCCGCAAATCAGTTACGTCGGACGGTGGTGGTCATGTCGACGTTGATTTTCATTTTTCAGTGTGAATTTCGGTTCTATTTATAGCCACTAGAGTTCGTCGTCGATTTCCAAACCATCGGAACGGCAATAACTTCACCGAGAAAATTTATACCCGTAGTTTTGTGCAGAAATGGCTCCTGAAGCTGCCCCTATTCCTCTTCTTACACCTTACAAGATGGGCAATTTCAATCTATCCCATAGGTATTCCTACTCTCTACTAATTACTTCCATTTTTCTGCTGTAAAGTGTAAACTCATGCGGTTCAAGTGTCTGTTAGAAATCCCAGTTGAACAGTGGCTCCGATCGTGATGTAAATCTTACTTTGAAATCACAAATTTTGGAAATTGTTCTACTTTTTTGCCAGAAATAATATTCCTCATGTCCTTATATTCTATCGTGCAGTATGAAAAATCACTTGCATATATGATTAGTGTTGTGTGCTGGAATATATGGCTCAGGAAAATTGCCCCTGGGATTGGTCATATTTGATTACTTTAACTATTAGTTGAACATTCAGTGATTTTTAAGTTGAAGTTTGGTTGTCTTTTGCTATACAGAGTTGTTTTGGCTCCACTGACTAGAACGAGATCTTACAACAATGTTCCTCAGCCGCATGCTATCTTGTATTACTCTCAGCGAACTTCCAAAGGGGGTCTTCTGATAGCTGAAGCTACTGGGGTTTCTGACACTGCTCAAGGGTAATTTGTGCACCTTTTAATTATTTATTTTAATTTTATCCCCGTTTGCTAGGAATTCTAACAAAGTGTTTTTTTTCCCCTTTTCAATGTAAAGATATCCCCAAACACCGGGTATATGGACAAATGAGCAAGTGGATGCATGGAAACCCATCGTGGATGCTGTTCATGCTAAAGGTGGTATATTCTTTTGTCAGATTTGGCACGTTGGAAGGGTTTCAAATTCAGGTATTTCCGTGCTGTTTATCCTCTGCTTTGGAAAAAGTGGCTAGAAAATTACTCCCTACAGTCTTAATTATAAGAGCTAGTTGACTTTTTTAGAGAAATTAAGGAAGCTAAATAAATTACTTCAGAGCATTTTTATTTTTATTTTTTTCTTCAAACTAATAGTTTAGCTAATAAATTAATATATAATCTAATGATACACAACATATCAAATGATTAAGTAAGTTATTTAGCTTCATTAATCTCTCCAAAGAAAGTCAACTAGCTCTTATAATTAGGACCGGATGTAGTATATGTCTTTTTACTTGAATGTACTGAGGAGAATTTCGGAATGTTTTTGAACAGGATGTCAACCAAATGGGCACGCCCCAATATCTTGTACAGACAAGGGGTTTGGTCCAGTAACTCGGTCTAATGGAATTGATGACGCACAATTTACACCACCAAGGCGGCTGAGGACAGATGAAATTCCTCAAGTCGTCAAAGACTTCAGAGTCGCTGCAAGGAATGCTATTGAAGCTGGTAACTCCACCAACTTTAATGTGACAAGTCAAACCCTCAACGATAATCCATACAAATATTTTGTAGAATGGAAAGTTACTTCAAATAATGTATTTTAAACTTCATGTGTCATTGGACCAATAGAGGTGCAGATTTGAGGTTTTGTTGGTTTGACCATAGTTGAATTAGTTATGATTAAATTAATATTTTTAATAGAATATATACAGATATTAGATAAATAAAAAGTAAATTTTTTTTTTTTTAAATTCTTACTAGTTCTTGACTAATTTTTATCAATTTTGACTAGTTTGTGAATTGTTTTAATGGTTACATAGCAGTTTTCACCTAGATTGGTGTTGAAACCATTTTAACCTGAATCAGGATTTAGTTGGTGAGTTCATCAGTTGAACCAGCCAATCTGGTTTGGTTTTAAAAACAGTGATTGAAAATGAGCTATGCTGATATTGTTCCCAATTTGATTTTACAAATTATTCCATTTCTTGTTTTAATGCATCCCTCTAATTCAGAAGCAGGTAATTTTCCCTTCCTATTTGTTGTAGCTGTGAAGCGAGTCAGGGGAGAGGGAAAAATAAAGAAAGAAACTTTACAGAGAAATCAATTACCCCCTAGCACCTTTTACATCTACATCCAATATTTAATGTCAAACCTAACAATTTATTAACAGCCTGTTAGATTTGGCATTAATATTTTGATGGATACTGTAGCATAATGGCAATGTTCTTCCACTATAAAAATAGAAGGACAATATTGTCTAGAGGGAACCACATTGAAATTTTACTGAATACTATAAGTGGATATAAGCCAAAGTAATATTAGAGGCAGTGTGTTCTTTTTTTAAAAAGTGGCATAATAGTTATGGTGGTATCGGTACTAAATTTCTATCTATATGGATGACAATGTAACTGGATGCAACAAGTCTAAGAAGATAATGCTTGTCCAATTGTAGGTTTTGATGGGGTTGAGATTCATGGCGCCCATGGTTACCTTCTTGACCAGTTTATGAAAGATCAGGTTAATGATAGAACAGATGAATATGGAGGATCAATAGAGAAGCGTTGTCGATTTCCCTTGGAGGTCGTTAAAGCTGTTTCAGATGAGATAGGATCAGAGCGAGTTGGAATTAGATTGTCACCTTTTGCAAACTATTTTGAATCTGGAGACTCGAATCCTGAAGAACTTGGCCTATACATGGTGAATGCTCTAAACAAATATGGTATTCTGTATTGCCACATGGTAGAGCCAAGAATGAAGACTCTTGGAGAAAGAGTTGAGAGCCCTCATAGTCTTGTGCCAATGAGAAAGGCCTTCAATGGCACGTTCATGGTTGCTGGAGGCTATGACCGCAAAGGGGGAAACAATGCAGTGGCTGAGAATCGGGCAGATCTTGTTGCATATGGTCGTTGGTTTTTGGCGAATCCAGATTTGCCTAAGAGGTTTGAGCTTGATGCTCCTCTCAACAAGTACAACAGAGAGACATTTTATGTTTCTAATCCAGTTGTTGGATATACTGACTACCCATTTCTAGATGGAAGTTTTTAAGTCTCCCATTGCCGAAGGGTGTTTTTGCTCAATGCTCTTCTTTAGTGCCTTTTATTTGAACATTCCAATTTCAATGGGAACTGTTCATATGTAAACAAAAATAATTGGGCAACTATTATGTAATTGTTTGTGGCCTTCTATTTCTGGATTTATAACCACCAATGGATACAAATATACAATAAGATTCCTTAGTTTGGCTTCCACTCCTAGCTGATTTTTGCTCATACAATTGTTGTCTCTCTACTCTACAATGTTAGATATTTACTCCGTATTTTAGCACATTCTAATTTGGAATGCAAAAGTTACTGCCTCAAGGTATGTATCTAAGGACTCAAATATTTGACCAAGTGCAACTCATCTTTAACGGATGTAACTTTTCTTTGGCTGAGTGCATAATATTTTTCATTGTGCGTAAATGTTTTCTATTATTTTGTTCAAAGTTGAAAATAGGTTATTCATAATTGAAGAAGAGTTGCGTCAGCTGAAAATAAGGTACACATGCATCTTTATACAAATTTAAGGTATATTTGGGTAATAAATTTTGCAATGGGGAAATTTTCTTCCAGCAATTTTCCCTTATAATTTGGACAATTCATCCAATTATCCATTTATCCTTTTTGAGCTAAAAAAAACCCATTGGTTAATTTTGTAAGTGAAACAAGGTTAATAATGTGGCTCTCACTTAGCCCACACTTGGATCAATTATGTCACATGGGTCTGAACAAAATTGAAATTAAAATCAACCAAATTATAGATTAAATAAATAATGCGAAAATTTCATATACCCCGGCATTGAACCTCTCTTTGAGAAATGATAATAAAAACTAGAGGGGAGCAAATTCTCTCTCCATCTTACTTTCTCATCATCTCTCATAAGTCAATCTATACCGTTGATTTCATTTAATCTTGGCCATCCATTCTATATTGTTAAAACTCATTTCAAACTCCCTGAAATGCTTTTGACTCCTGCAAATAACCTCTGCTCGGATGTTCTTATACAATTTGGCGGGAAAGACAAAGGAGGCAAAGGTAAGATCCAAATAACTTTTTTTTTTTCCAAAAGATTACATCTTTTGGATGATTTCATAGCTAATGTCATTTTTTCATAAAAAGATTACATCTGTCTAACATAAACTTGTCTCCTTTCCTTTATTGGCTAATATCTTCATTGCCTAATATGAAATTGGAACAAAAAACATTACCAAAAAAAAAAAAACAAAGGGGGAAAATGCCATCTAATGATTCAACAAAATGCATTAGAACTCGTTTAAAACGAAATTACAAGCATATAAGGCCCCCACCTTTTTATTTTTGCCCCTATTAACTGGGTTGGGTAGGAGAAGTAGAGTAGTAAGCAGATGCTCGTGGCATAGTTTTATACATTACTATAAAATGGCATAGCTTTAATGCCCCCCACCTTTTTGTTTTTATTACACCATTCTTTCCACTTCAAATCCTATAAATATCAATACATGGCATAGCTTTATCTATTATTATAAAATGAGCCCAGTGGGGCATTAAAATTTAATAGTAAAAAAAGAGGAATATGATCAGTATATGTAGAGTTGTATCTAAAAAAAGTATTAGTATATATAGATTTTTTTTTTTTGATGATTTTTTTTAAGCTTACTTCTTTAATTCATGTTTTTCACATACTTCTATGGTTAGAAGAGATGTATAAATAGAATTAGATTGGTATTTAAACTCTTAAGAAATTTGCATTATTAAAATATAGGAAAATAAATATCAAATTTAAAAACTTACCAAGTTAAAAAAAAATTATTTGATACTAAATTTTTACGAAATTTTTAATTACCATTCTCTCTTGTCAACATGGTTTTAAAAATCGGAACGGACAGATGGAAACGAGCGAACCGGCCATGTGTTCGGTCTGATTCAGTGCCAAACTGGAAAAAAGTTAGATCGCGAAACCCGGTCATGACCTGGTAACCCACTGGGTTGGACAAGTCATGTGGGTTGTTTGTTTGAAACTCCAAATCAGTGTAGAAGGATATGAGAACATAGATTTTGATCAATAGGAAGGCTGAAGAAGAAGAAGAAGAATAAATAGAAAATAGACTGAGAGAGAAAAGGTAGAGGAAACCTAAGACTCATGAGGATCATTTATTTTCTGATTTTCTCACATCACTTGTCGTCGATAATAAAGGTTCATGAAGGAGTCTACCGAAGGCAAGCCTTGAAACTTGGGTCTGAAAGCATATGTTAACTGGAGTGAGAACTCAGGGAAGAAGAAAGAGAGTCGTACCCTTTATTTTCTCATATTAAATAAAATAACTTAAAAGAAAAACTCAGTTCAAATCAAGGTTATTAAAACCGGACCGGTCACTAAACCGGTCGAGATACTGGGTTAAGGGTTAGTGGGTCAGACCGGAGTTAAACCGGAGTCTAACCGGAGTCAAACCGGTAGCTAAATATCTATGATTTATTATATATGATTTTTTTGAGGTCTCATAATTTATTTATTATAAATTATGTCACCCCTATCTATATTATATATTTATTATAAAAGCACATGATCTCATAATTTTTTTTTTAAAAAAGGACAAAAAGCACGCCTTTTGAGACATGAACTCCATCTGCTTTTAATTGGAGTAGGTCTTCTTCTGAGCACAAAAAAGAGTTGTCTTCTCATTCATTAATGATTCACAACGCGCAGGAGCAATGGAGAAAGAAAAGGAGGAGGAGCATGAGCCATGAGCAACGGAAAAATAGAAGGATGAGGCGCAAGAACCACCAGAAAAAGAAGAAGAAGGAAGCAGGTGCAATTTCACTGTGGACTCATCTTCTTCCTTGAAACGCTTCTCAACCAGAGAGGGAGAGAGAGAGTGCGAACAGGGTCTGTTCATCGTCTTCATCGCATAAGGTATTGTTCATCGTCTTTATGGACATCGAAGAGGGATCTGTAGTCCATTCTCTCCCACTCCATCTCTCTTCCCCTGTGATCGTGTCGATTCTCTCTTGCATCCACGTTCTAAAAAAAAAAAAACTGACTCCGGTTTTTAAGGCAGACCGGACCGGTTCCATGGCCGGTTCGCCGGTTTCCGGTCCAAACCGGCCGGTCCGGTACGGGTTTAATAACCATGGTTCAAATGCATATTAACTCTTGATTTAATTTAGACAGGTATAAAGATATTAACCAAAAAGATGACAAATTTTAGAGATTAAAGATCGTATTAACTCTTGATTTAATTTGGAAAAATATAAAGATATTTGATTTTGAGCTCACAATTTGTCGCAACATGTATAAAGGTGTTTGAACTTTTCAAGAAGGTCATGGTTATGACTTCCATCAGTGTGTTAGGATTAACGTTTCTTGCTTCAAAACATGCCTTGGAAAATAAAATTTACATTGGATCATTGATGGATGTTTAGGATAGTGTTTCTAATGTCTAGTGCGTGTTTGGGATTATGTTTGGGATCCCTAAAAGTGCTTATTCACCAAAGGCAGAACTAGAGGAACTAGGGGTGCCCTACAAAAAAAAGAAGGAAGGAAGGGTGAAGATGGAAGGTGATCTCTGTGTTGCAGAAAGAAGGTCAAAGATGATGGTGTGAGAGGAAGGTGATGGTGGAAATTCGTCGACGATGGTGGTAGCTAGTCTCTGTCCTTTTTCCTTTGATTCTCTCTCTTGCTCCCTAATCGGCCTCCATGGTTCGCAGCCCTCACTGTGATGTCCAGGGTCTCAATGTAACTCTCTTTTTCTCAGGTCTGTCGAAGAAGGAAGAAAGCTTACCTAGTTCCCTTTGGTCAAAACGTGCGTTTTGATCAAGGGACTAAAATGAAATAATTGAAAGTTCGTGGAGTGACTAAAATGAAAGCTTTAAAACTATTACTGCGAAATGTAATTTTCATAAACTATGGGGACTTTTCTTTAATTTTTCCTGGCCCTCTTTTCAACGATTTGCCATTCCCAAAAATTCTAGGGATTTTCTGGAATTTTATCCATTCCTAAGAAGTATTAATTTTGATCCAATTGACATTTTTCCAAATTCTCACCCTGTCATTAAAATTCTTGGCTTCGCCACTATTATTCATATAAATTGAGACAAAACTCATTTTATGTACTTACCTTATACATCATAAATCACAATTGAAAAGTTACTTTTGAATGGTCCAATTGTGATTCCAAACATGCACTAACTTTTGCTTCAAAACACGCGATGAAAGAGAAGCAACCTTCAAGGGGTCAAAGTACTACTCCCTCTATCCATATATATAAGAACTTTTCAACCGAATTTTGAAATTCTAAAAAACAATCAAAAGCAAGTAAATGTAATAATTATGTAGGAAATTTAATTTTTTTCAAAAATGTCCCTATTTATAAATGAGTGAAAGAGAGTAATAATGAGAAAAAAAGATGAAAGAAATTGTACGTAATATATTAATTAATTGAGGGAAAAATGGGAAAAAGTGTATTTATTATTGAAACAAAATCAAATGGGATCTTATATTTAGAGACAAGCTTATTCAAAAAAAGAGCTCTTGGGGAGCATATTTTTGGACTATAAAAATTCTCCAAGAAGCTATTTACTAGCCAAAGTAGTATATTTTTAATTGTTAAAAAAATCCACAGTCTCTATTTATGAGGTCTCATTTCTTTAAATAGGCTTGTCTCTTTTATAATATTTTCTTTTAGGACTAATAAATATATTTTTACCTATTTTACCCTTAATTAATTTCATATATTTTGGAAATGAACCTTTTATTATGGCAGACCATGTTGTAGAACCGCCTGAACCCAAGAGCGGGGTGAATTGGGTGAAGATTAAAAACTTGATACTTTGAAAATATTTTCGCAACTTACTAAAGGAGGTTTGAATGACAGTAATAATTTATAAACTGATAGACAGTCATTCAAAACACATATGCTGGAATGTAAGAGTTTAGGGAAGAGAATATGCAAACTGTGATTTATACTGGTTCGGCCCAATCCTTGACCTACGTCCAGTCCCCAAGCTCCACTTGAGATTTTCAATCCACTATCTCCTTGTTTGATCGGGCACAAGAGAAAAGCCTTTACAACCTCACAAGTTTAGTTGGGCACTTGTGCAACCTTTACAATCTCTTACCGAGATACTCCCCCTTACACGCTGTAAGGATACAATTACAGACTTTGTACTCAGGATGATCCTTTCATACTCAGACTCACTCCCCTTACAAGTTGTAACTGTACACCCACACTCAAAGGTTCCACAACCTTGAGATTTGATCACTAAATAGATAATCAAATAAATGTTTAGACTCTCTCACAGAGTAGATGAATAATAATCACTGAAGTACATAATCGATCATCACACTCTCAACTCGAATACTATATAAACATTGAGAAACAGAGTGTATGAACTATCGACGGTGAAGTAGTTAAATCATTTCATTGGCTTCGTCGATTCATACATCAATCGTCGTCACTTCCGGTTTGAAGACTTTGCAATTTATAGGTTATTGTGTTTCGACCGTTGCGAGCATTCGACCGTTGGAGAAGCTTGAAGTTACCATTGTAAGCTCTGACATAATCATTCACTTTTTGATAATATGATATCAATCCTTCGTTTGATCATCTGAAACTTGCTAACAAACATGATTAATAGTATTGAGAAGTATAGCGAGTAGAAATCAATTGATAAGAGAGATTTCTGAATTCTCGGAGACGGTGATTTTGAAAACAATGATGATCTTACTCGAGCAAGCTTGTATGTATGCTCGGGCATTAGTTTGAAAGATACATTAAAAAGCTCAGTGGTCACCTAATGCTCGAGCAAGGATCTAGGCTTTCTCGGGCATGCTTCTTCTTACGTGTTTTGAAAAGTGATTTATATCGATGTTGCTCGAGCAAGCTATAAGGGCATGCTCGGGCAAACCTTACACAGAGGCGAGAATATCATTTTTAACAACGCTGCTCGAGAAAACCACTACCTCTGCTCGAGCATGGTGCTCGAGCATGACTTTTTCATGCTCGGGCAAGAGTTCTCCAGAGACTAAAATGAGAAGAGACTCGATGCTGCTCGAGCAGCCTTGTGCCTCTACTCGGGCAAGGCTCTTCAACTTTGCAAATTCCATGTTTAGCTCGATGATGCTCGGGCACTCTAGAACGTCTGCTCGAGCATGACTCGTCCATTTCCACTTCTTTGCTTTGAGCCCGATGATGCTCGGGTATCACAAATACTCTGCTCGAGTACACTTCTATCTTTGAGGATTCTGATCATACATGAATAAGCATTATACTCTCCAATACAAAGCTCAACTTCCAGAATGTAGAGACTTTCAGAAAACAACAGTATTGGTAGCACAATAGCCAATTTCCAGTGAGGGTAACATCTTCGATATAGCTTCAATTTTTGCAAACCACCCATGCTCATAAATCTATTCAAGTGTTCTTTCCAATGCAAGAAGAATCAGCTCCAAACTCGTTCTATTTTGTTCATTATCAACAGATGAATGGAGGTCGTTCTTGACCAGTGTTTTTTGCAACATTCTGAACTGACCGTAAACTTCAAAACATCATATCTCCTTCAATGGATATTTTTTTTTCATTATTTTGAGTTTTTTGGAAATGCATGTGAGTCTAGTTTCATATGCCACCGATTTCAGCTCAATCAGATTTGTTGTTTGTGAGATATGCTCAAAATACCGAAGCTGGTTCTGGATTGTGACGTTGATTTTTGTCGCAAATTAAAAAATAATATCTCTCTCATATGAACTCTTTTGGGCTTGAATATTATATAAAAATGACTCATTAGGAGTCTAGTTTCGTACAAAATTGGTTTCACCTCAATCGGACTTCGGTTTGAGATATATCATCGAATTACCAGAGGTTTCCTGATACAGAGCTGAACAGAGTAGCTGAAAATCGTTGTTGCTCGAGCATGGAATTTCCTCTGCTCGAGCACCATGCTCGAGCATGACATTTTGTGCTCGAGCAAGAACGTATTTTTGCGAGAATAGGAGCTGGAAATTTACCGTGCTCGAGCATGACTTCAGGAATACAATTGTAGCTTATTTTAACCCCGAATTGAGCCATTTCAACTTCCACTTGATCATGGAAACTTCTAGAATCAATCTAAGAACTTGAATTCTCATTCCATTTAGCAAGTTCTTCCTTTCTTTCTTCTTCTCTTGATCATTCTTCATAATTCAACTCTTTCTTTCTTCTCTTCTCTTGATCATTCCCAAAATCCTTTGATAACTTCTTGCTTCCTTGACATTCTCCACAATTCAATTTGGACTAATCTACATTAAATATAGTAGTTAGTCAATGTAGGAGATAAATATATTACACAAACTTTTTGCTCTTAAGAATGACATCTATATAAGACATCATCAAAACTAATCATATCCAACATTCTCCCCCTTTTTGATGATGGCAAATACTTTAAGAAAAATATGTATGAATATGAAAATATATTAAATGAAACATATTTTTCTTGTCATTCTCTCCCCCTTATTTGTCATTAGCTAAAAGTTGAAGTATAAAGAAGAGATGCTTGGAGAGGCAGGTATGAAAACGAGTTAGAAACTGATTTTGTCTCTCCAATTTGAAAGTGTTTTCATTCTTTATATGATGCAATTCGGAATATTTTTATAAAAACAAATTTGAGAGAATTTGGAGTGGTTTTCAAGACATCTTCCACAATTAGAGCATATATATACCAAACATGTGCAAAATTTCTATTGAATATAAACAGATAGAGATTAGAAATGCTCATGTAGGTTCAGGAAATTGTTGAATGATCGATGATGTCCATTGGCTTGCTTCGTTGTATGAGATCATCTGAAGTGAGCTCAATAGAAGGATTATGAATATTCTTTGAGATGTGAAGATGAAAAGTACTGACGTCTTGAGGGTTATCTCAATTGAATGATTATGACAGTACTCAGCTTCCATCTTTTGCCATTTCTTCATGGAGCTCTTCTGTAAAGCATATCTCAACTTCAATGATGGAGCGTGAAAGCATTATTCCTCAATTTGATAGTTTCTTCTTGTAGTGCATCAAGGAATATCAGCGTACAGAATGAGATCTCCAGCTACAAATTGAAAATTTTATTTGCAAAAGAGATTTGTCAGTGCAACCAGATATCAAAGTATCACTTTCTATATGATATTTTCAAATTAAGGTAATAAGAGATTTTCAAATATAAGATTAACACATCATCAAAACTAATAAAACCTAGTAAATACAAATGAGCATATTTAAAAAGGATTTTCTTCAAATAAAGGAGATGATATTTTAAAATATATAAAAATGTGAATGTGAAGCTCTCCCTTAATGAATGCATGACTAAAAGTATGAAGCTCCCTTTAATGATACCAAATGATAATGTGACACCAAATGTTATGAGGTTTGGAGTTATCTCGGCTCCAGAGGACATAACATGGTATCTCAGAATTAAGAACTTTCAAGTTCTCATGGGTGGACTTGAAATTGGTATGAAGAAATCACTTATACTTTTTATGATGATAAAAATGTTTAAAGCATAAGGATCATTTTAAAAATAAGTGTTCTCAGGCTAAACTTCGTGTTATAAAATTTGAATGAATAAAATCAAGTTAGCTTGAAGAGTGATGCGAGAGCAGAGAAATGATTATAATATATGAACATTATTTCAAAATACAATACCTCACTCAAGTAATATCGTAATTCCTTAAAAGAGTCAATTCATAAGGTAATATTCATATGCAGAATTCTTTGAAAACTTTAAGGTTTTAACTATATTATATTACTTCTATGTTCTTAAACAATGTCACACTGACTACGAAGTTTGCTCTTGTTTTATTTTTGTGGCAGGATCCGATCCAAAGGGGCATGTTATAAAAGAGGATGTTACGTTGTTGGGTGGGAATCAGATGGAGGCATGATGAATAATATATTGGGCATGTATGTTGATTTACGTGCTGTATTTGTAACTCATTGTGATTGTAAGTAAGTTATCTTATTGTATAAATTAATTTAGCTATTGTAGTCATAGTATAATCATTATTTAAGAGGCCACATAACTCATGGTGAATAATATTTGTATTCTTTTTCCCAATTCAATTTATTCATAATTTTTCATAGCTTGTAGCTTAAAATATCAACTTTTATGTGTTGTTTTGGGTGGTGGATTTGTGTAATTATATATGATTAACAACAACAGAACTGGCAAGGCTATCCTCATGCTGCAAAGTGCTCTAAGTCAACAAGAGTACTTCCGCATTTGCACCTTACCATCAGCAAAAGCCATGTGGGATGCTTTGGAGATAGCTCATGAACGAACTACCGGAGTAAAAGAGAATAGGGTCAATACTCTCATGACTGAGTATGATCTTCTTCGTATGAAGACCGGCGAATCCATCATCGACTTCCAGCTGAGATTCACTCATCTCATCAACCAGCTTGCTGCATTGGGCAAAACATACGAGCAACCTGTTCAAGTGAGGAAAATTCTAAATGTCCTCAGCAAGGAATGGGAAGCTAAAGTTACTGCGATTGAGGAAGCCTTGGTGAATCAATGAGCTTGGTAGCAGCTTTATTCGGCAGCCTGTCTGAGTGTGAAGGGAAAATCAAGTTCAGAAAAGGACTTGATGAGATGAATGTCAAGAGTAAAGGCATTGCTCTCAAGACGGCTAAAGAAGCCAAGGAATCCGATGATGATGATGATGATGAAGACGAAGATGAAGAGCTGGGCATGATGGTCCGAAGATTCAAAAAGTGATGAAGAAGAGAAAGCAAACATTTGCTTAGTTGCTGAAGAAGAAGAGCAACTTGACAACAATGAGGTATATGATCCAAAACCATCTTATGATGAGTTATTTGCAAAATACATTGTTGTTCAATCTGAATTTGAAAAAATTTCAGAAAAATACATTTCTATGAAAAGGAAAAACATTACTCTAGAAATGCAAGTTAAAAATCTTTCATCTGAAATGCCTTGTGAAAATTGTCCTAATTTGGAGAAAAATAATTTACATCTTACCAAGGCACTTGAGAAATTCACTAGAGGTAGTGAGATGCTCAATGTCATTTTGAAACAACAGAGATTTACAATGTAAAACCCCAAAAATCTCAGTAAGTAATGCCTAGTAAAAATAGGTGAATATGAGGTCTCAAACACCTTGTATTGAATTTAACTTTTTATTAGGGTAATTTCTCTTGAAATTAGATAATGTGCAGTTAGGTCCCTAAAACATTTGAAAATTTGCAAATAGGTCCCTAAAATATTTATGGGTTATAAAATACCCTGAAAATATTATAAAGAGGCAAATAAATATTTATTTGAAATTGGGAAGAATATTGTCCCTAATTTAGGTAATTTATTAAATTATTACCTTGGAAAAATTAAAGGAGAAAAATCAAAAAGTATTGTGGGGCCATAATTGACTCCATGATTTTTAATATTTTACATGGAGCGTAAAATACCAATGTCAGTAAAAATTTTGTGAGATGATGATTATTTCTAAGTAAGAAAATTATCCACAATTAGTAAGTGATTAATTAAATAATTATTGGCTAATTATTTGAGCTTAAACAAAGGAAAATCCAAAGATAATTATGTAAAACCCTATAAATAGTGGTTTATGGCTAAAATTGGCATAAAATATATTTTCTAATTAATTGGAAGAGATTAAGAAAAATTGGTGAGATTAAGTAATTTTAAGCCTAAATCCAAGTATGGACCAATAGGAAAATTTTGTAAAAAAATTATATAAAAAAATTATTAAATAATTATTTTATATAAATTAATTAATTAATTAATTAAAAAACGAAAATAATTAATAAAGACCAGAATTGTTGACCGAAAGTTTGGGATCAAAATGGATAAGAATGGATTGAAATAATATCTAGATATCTTTTGATTATTATATTAATATAATTTATGAAAAAGCAAATAGGATAAATGACCACCAATAGAAACTAAATCCTATCTAGAAAACCATGAACTAGGTTTCTAAAGTCAGAGTATATTATAGACAAGTGAGTTTTTATCTCGGAGTAGGCTGTCTCCGAAGTTATTTCCGTAACCGGCGGAATGCTTATGTAATAAGACGAAAAAGAAATAAGGCAGATAGTAGAAATGAAAACCTATAGAAAATAAATCATAACTCAATATCTGGGGATGAGTTGGTAAACATCTGGACATGTTATGAATCAGTGAATTTTTGTCCAGAAGTTGACGTTACCGGAAGCGATTTCCGTAACCAAAGCGGATATCCGAAAATCTTCAACGGAACCGAAGACACCCTGAATGGGATCAAAAATTTGGTTGACCCAAATATTTTGAAAGAGGAAAAAGATATCTTCAGGGCTATATTCCCGGAATTTTGAGATTTTACAAGATTACGCGATTAGGACACCGAACAAGGACTTTATCGGTATAAAACTTCTTGAGGAAAAATGGTCATTTATGACTAAAATGTCCGTCGTAATGATAGATCCTTAACAAATACGTTGTTATCTTGATAGGATATCCCTGATTACGTTCTGACCAACTATCGTACTGTATTCCGTCAGAAATACCGTATATCGTCAACGAATGTACGTTCGCGTACTGTAACACTAACTCTGATGTTTACTGTATGCATATATGTAGTATGAGTATTGTATGCGTATATGTGGTTGATGGTCTGTTGATATGTTGTGAGTATTGTTATGTGCTTTTGGATACATGCACTCCGTGTGATACATTTACATACACTCCGTGTTATACATCTATATGCACTCCGTGTGGTACATTTATATGCACTCCGTGTGGTACTTCTACATGCACTCCGTGTGATACATCTGTTATACTGTTAATGTGGTAAATGACTGTGGTCTATATACTGTATATGTAAATATAAGGTTAACTGTTACCTGAGGTCCGGTGCGGACCTCAGCTCTTAACTTAGCATCAGGGTCGGGAGGACCGAGGACCGAGGACCGAGGAAAGAGGGAAGCAGCAAGCTTAGAGATCCGGCTGAAGACTTTCCGTTATTGTCCTTTACTTTTGAAAACTCTCGGTTATTGAACCGCTTCTGTAATTAGCCTGTGGGCATTTTAAATATATATATATATATATATCAGTTACACTCTTGCTCCGATGCTCTACTCTGATGAAAAAAAAATTATACTGCTTTTGAAAAATGGGATGTTACATACAAATGACAAATCAGGAATTGGTTATAAACCAAATTTTGATAAAAGGAAAGGAAAAAAGAAATTTGGTGAAAAATCTTAGAGCAATCTGAAAACATTGATGAGGTATATAATTCGCAACCTACATATGATGAACTATTTGCTGAATACAATGTTTTACCATCTGAATTTGAAAAAGTTGCTAAAAAATATATAGCCTTTATTTAATTATTTATGCTAATTATTGATTACTTGCACGGTGAATTTAATTCCGTTGAAAGTTTGATTATCTTTAGTTAATAAATATATCAGTTTTGATTGATAGAGTAGTTAATAAATCTCCTACTATATCTCCTTATTTTAATGAGGACTTGATGAATATTAAATTAACAAAGGGAAGATAATGTATATCTTATGCCCTTGGTTTGATCGATAGGTTTTATTGTATTTATTAGTAAATATCTTGAATTAAATTAGTCATCGCATGAAAATTAAATTTTGATGATAATGAGATCATTATTGGATACATACTTGTTATTTTATTAAAAGGTTAAATGATGAGCTTTAGGAGTCCTAAATTTTAGGATGTTATATATCTGAAAACACTCTAATTTAATTAATTAGAATGAAAGGGAATTTATTTCCGTTGGAGGCTTTATTATTGGATATATCAATTTGTTTGAAAATTTCTAATCTCCTATAATATTGTGATTTTTTTTTTTTTAAATTTAATAATATGGCTGAATAAAAGTGGGATTTGTTGTGTTTTGCATGATAATAGTTGGAAATTGAAGCAAATTTTGTTTCAATAAATCTAGTGATATATTTGCGAATATATCATATAGCCACTATTTAATTTATCAGAAGAATTTGTTACCAAGATCATTTAATTGAAATAATTAATTGCATGATGTGCGATTTATTTGGATATACCATATCAGTTAGTTTGAATATTGAAAATCATATGATTATGTAGTTTTATAAAGTGTAAATCTTTAAAAATATATTATGTGAAATTCTAATTTAATTAGAATTTTATTGATTATAAAATATTTGAAAGTGTGTGTAATACCCTAATTTTCATAATCCTTATACACATTGTATTTTGATGAATAATTAGCAAAATACAAAGGTGAATATGTGTCTCAACTAAATATAATATATTGATTATATTTTTGTCTAAATTTCATTTTGAAATTAATTGACCAATGGTTAATTATGAGACAATTTTTAAGGGCTATTAGATGTGATATGAATAGAACATAGAATAGTGACTAATTCATAATCGAAGGAGATAAGAAGAGGGTTATGAAGACCCTTAGCGAAATTAACATAAATTAGCAAATTAAATGACAAGTTAGCTTGGGCTAATTATTGGTATATGATTCTATGTTGATAAAAGGAAATAAAGACATCTAATGAGGCAATGATTTTCGAAAATATAAGGGCCAATAGAAGATGAAATTAATTTACTAATAATGCTCTAATGACTTGGATTATGGAGTAAACCAATTAATCAATGGCAAATGCAAATAAAAGGCATATAAGCATTGGATTAAGAGTTAATCAAACTTTGTTAGTTAATATTGAAAGGTCAACAACGAAAACTAGCCAATGAGAAATCAAGAAAAATAAGCTAAATCCCTAAGTAATTAATTGGACCAATGAGAGTCTTGAGCCATTGGTTAATGGTGAGATTGAACCTAAACTAACACACATTGGATCCAATGGTTGAGAGGAAAAGTATTAGATAAGAGCACATGTGTTTTTGATTAAAAGATCTTCAAGAATGGAAGAGGATAAGATATTTTGTGGAATCTTATTAAATGCATGGAAGAGGATCGGAAAAGGGAAGAGGATAAGGAGAGAGAAGAGGGGCGGTTTTGGAGAAAGGAAGAAGAGAGAGAAAGAGAAAACTTGTTGCAAAAAGATGAAGAGAAGGGTTAAATGGTAAATGCACATGTGGGGCCCACAAGCCATGAACTTTGCCTATAAATAGAGGCTTCTCCTCTTCACAATTCTTCACACCAAACTCATATCAAAATGGTTGAGTTTAAGAGAAGAGTGAAATTCTTGGAGCAAGGGGAAGGAGAAGCAAGGTTTTTCAAGAGGTAAGTTCTTGAGCTTTAGTCTTTAGTTTTTAGTATAATTGTAGTTTAATCTAGGAAATTGTTAGGAAAATTCCTATACTTTTTTTAAGGCCTCCATTGCATTTAAAATGCAAAATGGGGGTAAAAACATGTTGGGAAATAATTTTTGATATTAATGGAACAAGATTGTGAAAATTGTAGAATTTTCGGTTCTAAATCCTGTGCTGGCAACGAACAGAGAGGTTATTATTTTATGTATAAAAATGAGCTTTAAAAATTATGAAATTTTACATAAATAAATTATACATCCAGGGCTTTCTAAATATATAAATTATACATAAATAATGAGGCGAAATTAAATATTATTTTGGGGATCATAAGTGACCTTATGATTTTTAAAATAATATATGGAGCAAAAAATATCAATGTCAGTAAAATAGTTGTGAGAAAATGATTAATCCTAATTAATAAAATTATCAACAATTAGTAAGTAATTAGATAAATAATTAATTGCTAATTGTTCAAGCATGATTAAGGGTACTACTCTAAGTTAAAACCCTAATTAAATATTAATGGTTAATAAAGGGTCAAGATTGAATCTTCTAAAGTTGATCTAATGGTCCTAAGAATTCAAAGCTTAATCCATGTAAAAATAGATTGGCCAATGGGAGAATTTTGTAAATTGATATAAGATAATTAGAGGATAATGTGGAATAATTAAAATAACAAAATAAAAGATGATGGAGAAGGAGAGAAGGCCGAAATTATTGACAAAAAGGGAGAGAGAAAATGATTGAATTTATGTAGTGTGAAAGCAAAACAAGTGGTAGAGGAGATATTTTGAGAAAAAGTAAATAGGATAAATAAGAACCGATAGAAACTAAATCATATCTCAAAATATATGAACTAAGTGTTTAACAGCAGGACTTATTATAAACAAGTGTATTTTTATCTCGGAGTAGGTTATCTCCGAAGTCATTTCCGAAACCGGCGGAATGTTAAAGAGAAGAGACGAAAAAGATATTTTGTGAAAAAGGGCAGATAGTATAAATGAGAACCAATGGAAATTAAATCATACCTTGAAATCCTTGGATTAGGTAGAAAACAACTAGACATATTATGAATCAGTGTAATTTTGTCCCGAAGTTGACATTACCCGAAGTAATTTCCGTAACCGACGGCGGTTGTCCTAAAATGTTCAGCTGTCTACGAAATACCCTTAATGGAATCGTAAATTTTATTAATCCACATATTTCTCAAGAGTGAACAGAGACCTTCAAGACCACATCGATGAATTTTTGAGATTAGTTAAGATTACGCGATTAGAACACCGAACAGGAGAATTTATCGGTAAGAATCCATAAAGCACATGGATGACATCACATGGATGATGTCATATGGAGGAAAGAGAAGAGGATGGATGGTTGAGATCAAAACTTCTTCACTAAGTTAGATCCAAGGGTTGAAAATGAAGAAGAGAAAGTTGGAAAGAACTACAAAAATGCCCCACAAGAATTCTATAAATAGGCACCATCTTTCATTTGAAAACTCACCAATTCCTCTTGTGATTTCGAAATCTAGAGAGATAGTAGAGAGAAGGAAGAGCTCTTGAGGAAAAGTAGCAAAGCTATGGGTAATTTCTTCGGTCTCTAGTCTTTCGTTTCGGTAGTTATAGTATGAATGTTAGTTTGATCTTTAATCTTCCAAGTTAGTTTAGATATCATGTTTTAAGGTTAAATATGATATTTATTTCAAAAATATGTTGGAGTTGGAGTTATGGCAAAATTTTGGAAGATTAGAGTCAACGTAACGAAGTTCTGGCGAAATTTCGTCGATTAGGGAGGTTGTAATACCCTGAAATCTGACCTATGATGAGCATCATAGTTTAGTAAATAATACCTATTGGAAATAGGTGAATATGTGGTGTCAAAACATTGTAGAATACTTATTCTATTTTCTAGGAAATTTCTAATGAAAATTAGGAAAAATAATAGTGCCGAAATTACTAAAATGCCCTTGTGAGGTATAAAATGGCCTAAAAATATTTATGATAAATTCTAAAGGGCAGTGGAATAATTATTAAAAATTAGAAAGAATATTGCCCTTAATTTAGGAAATTTATTAATTTATTTCCTTTGGAAATAAAAGGAAAAAGAATTAAAAAGTATTAAGGGGCCATAATTGACCACATGATTTTTAATATTTTATGTAAAGCATAAAATAGTAATGTAAGTCCAATAGTTGTGAGATAATGATAAATTCTAAATAAGAAAATTATCCACAATTAGTAAGTGATTAATTAAATAATTATTGGTTAATTATTTAAGCATAAACAAGGGAATAATCATGGTAAATTATGTAAAACCCTATAATTAGTGGTTTATGGCTAAAATTAGCATAAAATATATTTTCTAATTAATTGGAAAAGATTAAGAAAAATTAATGAGAGTAAGTGTATGAAAATCCCTAATCCTAAAAATTTCTAATCATGGGATTAGGGCACTAATTAAGCTTACTAATTAATTGGACAAATTGAAACATTAATCAAGGGTTAAGATGTAATCTTGAAAAGTAAAATCAAAGGTTTAGAAATATTCTAACAATTTTAAAAGTCTAAATCCATGTAATTAGAATTGAACCAAGAGGAAAATTTGGTGAATTATATAATATAATTAAAATATATATAATATTAATTAATTAAATAAAAAACAGAAAAAAAAAGGTCCAAGGGTGTTTGACCGAAAATTTTGAATAAGAATGGATAAGATTTGATCAAAAAATATCATGATATTATTGTATTATTATATTAATATAAATGGTGATATTTTATGAAAAAGCAAATAGGATAAATGACCACCGATAGAGATTAAATCCTATCTAGAAAATAATGAGCTAAGTTTCTAAGGTCAGAGTATAATATAAACAAGTGAATTTTTATCTCGGAGTAGGCTGTCTCCGAAGTCATTTTCGTAACCGGCGGAATGCTTAGGGAATAATACGAAAAGGAAGGAGGACAGATAGTAGGAAGGAGAAACTATGGAAAATAAATCATAACTCAATATCTGGGGATGAGTTGATAAACATCTGGATATTTTATGAATCAGTGAATTTTTGTCCAGAAATTGACGTTACCCGAAGCGATTTTCGTAACCGAAGGTGATTTTCCGAAAATGTTCAGTGAAATAGGAGATGCCCTGAATGGGATCAATAATTTAGTTAACCCAGATATTTTAAAAGAGGGAGAAAGGATCTTCAGGGCTATGTTCCCGGATTTCTGAGATTCTTCAAGATTACGCTATTAGAACACCGAACAGGGACTTTATCGGTAGGAAACTTCTCAAGCAAGTTGGTGACATCACCTTGATGATGTCACTTGGTTGAATGATGATGTAAGGAGGTGGGTTGGATGGCCAAGATTGTGTCATCTCAATGAAGTGCGATCACGGTCAAGAATCTGTCTGACAAAGCATGAATAGTAACCCGAAAACTTCTATAAATAGGCCTTGCCTCTCATTTGAAAATTCACACCCAAGAGCTCTTGCTCATTTCAAAAATTTGGAGCAGCATGGAGGAGGAAGGAGTCCGGGGAAATTTGTAGCGAAGCTCTGAGTAAGTTCTTCGGTCCCTAGTCTTAAGCTTTGGTAGTTCTTTCGGTAGTTAGAGTAGAAATGCTAGTTTGATCTTTAATCTTCCAAGTATGATTAGATATCATATTTTAGGGGTAATTAAGGTATTAATTTCTAAAATCATGTTGGAGGAAGAGTTATGGCAAAATTTTGGAAGATTAGAGTCAAAGTAACGAAGTTCTGCGAAATTTCGCCGATTAGTCAAACTAGGGGCAAAATGGTAATTTATACCTAAAATTCCTGTTATAATGTTGGACATTGATTAGAGTGATATTATCCTTATAGGATATCTGTGATCACGTACCGCTATCATACCGCTGTCAAACGTACCGTTTTCCGTTTTCCATCAGAAGTACCGTTTACCGTCAACAAAGGTACGTTTGCGTACTGTAACACTAATGTTGATGTTTAATGTATGCTTATATGTGATATGTGTATTGTATGTGGTAGCTGATAGCTTTGCTGTATGTCTATGTATTGTTGTATGTATGTACGTTCGCGTACTGTAACACTAATCTGATGTTTATTGTATGCGTATATGTGCTATGTGTATGGTATGCTTATATGAGGTAGTTGTTAGCTCTGTGATATGTTCATGTACTGTTGTTATGCTTGCTGGGTATTGGGATATGTTTTCTAGGTGTGAAACGACTGCTAGGTGTGACAGGATAGCTAGGTGTGACACATTTGCCAGAGGGGTTATGTGCTGTTGGGATATGCTTGTTTGTTGTATGATTATCTCGTAATGCACATGTTGTGTATGTAAACATGAGGTTAACCGTTACTCGAGGTCGGTGCGGATCTCGGCTCTTAACATAGCGTCGGGTCAGGAGGACCGAGGACCGAGGAGAGAGGGAAGCAGCAAGCTTAAAGACTGGCTGAAGACTTTCTGTTGTTGTTCTTACTTTTGAAAAGTCTCGGTTACTGTACCGCTTCTGTAATTAGCCAGTTGGCATTTTGAATATATATCAGTTACTCTTATGCTCCGATGCTCTACTCTGATGAAAAAAAAATTTATACTGCTTTTGAAAAACAGGATGTTACAGAGGTCAGGGGTAAAATGGTCATTTTTGACTAAAATGACTGTTATGATGATTGATTAGTAACAAATACGCTATTGTCCTTATAGAATACCTGTGATTACGTTCTGACCAACGGTTGTACCGTATATCGTCAACGGAGGTACGTTCGCGTACTAGTAACACTAACTCTAATGGTTATTGTATGCGTATATGTATTATGTGTATGCGTTGAGATGGTATGTGTATTGAGTGTATATGGGTGTTAGAAGATGTTTGTATGCATGCTGGGAGTGATACATCTGAAACGCTGGGAGCGATATATCTGAAATGCTGGGAGCGATACATCTGAGATGCTGGGAGCGATACATTTGCATTGGTTGGGTGTGATTCATTTGTTGTGTTTATGTACTGTTAAGGTGGTGATTATCTGTAGTCCGTATGTGTGTGTATAAACATGAGGTTAACCGTTACCTGAGGTCCGTATGCATTGGACCTCAGCTCTTAACATAGATTCAGGGTCGGGAGGACCGAGGATAGGGACAAGCAGCACGCTTAGAAGCCCGGCTGAAGACTATCTTTTGTTGCCACGGCATGGGTATTGCTAGGGAGACACTTCTGTTGATATTTACTTTAAAAACTCTCGGTTATTGTACCGCTTCTGTAATTAGCCAGACTTACGGCATTTTGAATATATGTATCAGTTACTCTCTTGCTCTGATGCTCTACTCTGATGAAAAAAAAATTATACTGCTTTTGAAAATGGGATGTTACAGTAGAAATGTCAAAATAGGTGAAAATATATTTTTTTGATATTATTCTAGGAAATATGATGTTAATCATATAAGTTATGGAAAAGGAAATAATCCGACGGTAATGTATAGAATATTCAGGATCAAGTCCGGAGTTGGATTCAAAGGACGGGTGTTTTGGTAATTACACGGTGAAAGGTATATTCGCGTACTGGTAACTTTAATCACCTATATCTTGTATGATTATATATGATTGAATGATTCATGAAGTTGTGGACAAGACTAGGTCTTGGGTCATGCACCGTAACTAAGTTATGGGTCTTAGATCACATGTATATATACATTCAGCTTTGTGCGGGTTATAGTCATGATAATTTCGTAGTATGTTTTCCTAGTGCTGAGGACACATGGATTCGTGGCACAGGGTGAGTGTGCAAACGCTGTTAACATTACATTTGTTGTGTGCTATGTATTGTTGTAACCTTACATCTGTTGTGTGCTATTTATGGTTAATGCTGATATGTAATGAATATATGTCATATATTGTTATATCTGCTATAGAGGTTAACTATTACCTGGGATTCAATTTCGATTGAATCTCAGCCTTGACTAATAGTTCAGGAAAGAAACCTGGACCTGAGGAGGTGCCGATGGACGAGGCCGTGAAGAGGTACCAATGGACGGAGCTAAGAAGAGGTGCCGAAAGATTAAAGATGAATTCCAGTAGAAGGACAACAGGGTTTAGTTTCTGGCATGAATTCAATAAAGTTATTTTAAACAATTTGGTGTCTAAGGAAGGGTTGGTCTTGTGGTTCAGTCATAAGTCTCCGTGAAAGACGGGGAGACTTCCACTTGACTAACATTCGTCTTGGCCAATACGTTTGATTAACTGTATTGGATTCTAAGCCACAAGTCTAGTTAAGGCTTGGTTTAAGAATGTATTGGGCATTTTATATCAATTACTCATCGTCCAAACGTTAGTGCATGCTCTCCGTTTCCACATTACTCTGATGTAGCACCTCAAACTCCATTGATTTTTCTAAAACTACGTGTCAACAGACACACTAAATGGTATGGAATTTGGGGTGTTACAGTGTGGGGTATCTAAGATAAAGGGATACCTTAAAAATTATTATTTTGTTGGAAGAAAATATATTGAAAATTATAAAAATTGTTATGCGTTATGTTTATTTAACGAAGGCTTTCTTATTTGCTACTGAAAGCAAATAATGTGAATTATCAAATATTTTGTATGAAAAGCATATGGCAGTGGTATGAAAATTTAACCATATCTAGTGTAGAGATATATGTGCTTTAATTATCATAGTATTATTAATTTCTCTTGGTGTAAGCATGCATGATATTGTGAAATTTTTAATTTAATGTGGATGACTTGCATGGTCAAAAATATCATGTTATGTGCTTGAAAGCATGAGAGAATTGAATGTGATTTTGGGTGTTAAACATCATAAAAGAATATTGATGACAAATAATAAATGTTTCTAAATATTGGTTTTGAGAACCATTATGTGAATATTCTTTATGATACTACTTGAGATGATTCTAAAGCTCAATCAATGTATGCACAAATTGTTGAGAATTTGTAGCACTGATAAATGTTAATCTCATGACATAGCAAATGATATGTGGAGATTGAGCATATGTAAACTCTCATGAAGAGAAAGAAATAGTTAAGGGATAATGTCATAGATAATATTGGCATCATGTAGTGGATTCCTGTTGTATTGATGTATGCACACGGATGTTAACTAAGATCCAGTCTCATGTAGTGGGTTCCCATTGTATTGATGTATGCACACGGATATTAACCAAGATCCAGTCTAAATATGTAAAAATCCACTGGTTATCATTGACCTTCAATGGTGACAAAATTAAAGTAGAGTTGATTACTCTGGAAATGGATGGAGTGTTGAAAATGTTGAAAATCTCTTAGCAAATATTTTGACAAGAAACTGACGCTTAGCGTTGACTATCTTGATTGCAAAATGGCAATAGCCATTGAAAAAAAAAAAAGACAATGATGAAATAAAAATCATTTGAGATATAATGTGATCGATAAGCGAGCTTAAGATTTGTGTTGGAGTTATCTCAATCGTTTTGGTGAGGTCAATAATAGACCTATCAGCGTTAACAAAACCCTGCAGGATGAAATAAATTGGTCGAGGGGAATGGGACTAAAGCCAACTCGTAATTGACAACGATGGCAACCCAACCTTTGTGATTGGTGATCCCATGAAGAAGGTTCAATGGGTAAGAACAAGTCGTTCGTTAGTTCTGACTAGCACGAAAAATAACATTTGTCCCTTCTTATGACAATGGGAGAGTGCTAGAATGCATGTTTTTGAGGTTGAGCAAAGCTCTTAATGATTTCATAGTCTTACAGGACGATGTGCTCAGTGCAAGTACATTTACATGAAATCACCTCTACGAATGTGGAGTGTGGCCACTCCTAAGAGATCGTGGCGAAATCTCTAGAGCATTCGTTATGCACCAGGCACGCGCACGGCCGTCGATCATAACGCGCAAAATTGTTGATTAACTTCGGAAATGTTAGGATATAATCTGACCATTAATGCCTCTAGTACACACCAATATTTTTTAATTCATAGAAGCATGCTTCACTAACATCTCTGTATATTAAGTGTTATTGGTCTAGGTCTGGTTCATAGTTCTAAGGACCACCAAATACAATGGTTATGTCCATGGGTGTAACTCAACTAATGGTGTTTTGTTTGACACATATGGGGGATTGTTGTAAATATTGCATATGGGTGTGTCAAAGAAAGAGTCTTTACAATATTATGGAATATGTTTAAATGAAGAGATACGTTTTGAGAAGTCATATTCTGATAAATTAAGGGATTTATGTCAGTTCATGAATTTAACAGATAGTTATGACTTTCTGAAGAGGTGTAATGTTCAAGAGTCACCACTTCAAAGCATTGATTCATTATTTATAAATACCCCAATTGTGACACCATTTGAGAAGAGAGAATTAGAAAACATCGGTAATCTCTTACTGAGTTACTTTACCTTCCGCCAGTTCTGCCGCCTTGATTTAAGCAAGAGGGGTCTATTTAATCCTGGGGAGTACCGCTTCTTCTTTACCGGTGGTTGCGGAATAACTCTATAGGATAGTGTTCTCGAACATGACTCAGATCATCCACTTCTTTGTTCTTTCAGATTGCCTGTGATGCCAACATGATAGCCTAATTCCTACTCTATCTCCTCCTACCTCATCAGTAACAACATTAACCACCTCCAATGGAAATCGACACCGGCTCTCTAGTGATCCGCCATATTTATGGGTCCATTCATTGACTCGATCTTTCATAAATTGGTCAAGAAGGTAACCACGTGCACCATGAATCTCAACCCCACCAAAACCTACGTTTTGCACAAGCATAATTATTTTAATTAAATTTGTTGCATTCGATTACAATGTCAAGCATACATGTCATATATATGTTTATATTGTTGGAAATTATGCCCTAGGGGCAAGTCATTGTACTTTAAATGTGAATGTCATTTAAAGTATTCTTCATTTAGTTATCGTTTTCATTTGCATGTTTATAGTGATAACTATATCCTTGGATATATCTCATTGATTATCCTAAATGTCCCTGATCGGTCATCTACGTGGGAGCGAAGATGAAATAAGACCAGTATGACTTTGATAAGGTATGGAGATACGAGTCAAAGTCATAGGCACTTATAAGAGTACAAGGTGCTGGACCGACCTACTATGAGAAAGCTACATGGATTAAGTCATAAGCTTTTCTCATGTATAACCACGTCACAATGCCTTCTGGCCTGAGATCATCATGGATTCCTACATGATGAGTCGCTGATCTTTGACCTAGTCAAAAGTCACCTTTGACTGGGTAATGATAAAGGCTTGGATCGAGATCAGTGGTTTTCATGTAGAGGAATATGAATGGTCAAGATGGAATTTGTCCCTCACATTTGTAGAGAGATAATATTGGGCCCTCGATGAGTGAGTCTGAGAAATGTATGGTCATACTACAATGGAAAGGAGTTTCCATTTCAATTGTTAGACTACTCAAGAATCGACAAAGTAATGGTCAAGAACAGGAAGTTGACATTATCCATGCCTCATCCTTGACTAAGTTATCACGTGACAAAAGGGACATGACATGGTTGTACGCTAGGTTGTATCGTATCATCGATCCCCTTATGAATTGGGTAGTCGCAATGTCTTACTAGAGGCCGCTTGCGACTTGTGCTGTGGGCCTACAGGGTCGCATACAAGAATAGCCCAACACGAGCAAAAGTGTCCAGATTCATTGAATCTTATATATGTCTAAGATTTAATGAATACTGTATTTAATCTAGGATATATATATATATATATATATATATATATATATATATATATATATATATATAATTAAATTCAAAAATATAATATTATTATTATTTATAGATAATAATATTATTGTATAGTATTTAATTTATTTGATAAATTGAATAACTATAATAAATTGAGATATTGTATCTCATATTTAATTTTCGAATAAAGATGTAGTATTTCATATTTAATTAAATTCAGATATAGTATCTCAGATTTAATTTATAGAAATAAATCAAATCAGCAAGCTTTTAATTCGGATTAAATAAATATATTAGATTAGATACATTAGACAGATTTAATCAATGCTATTTATATCTAAAATTCGAATTAAGATTAATTGAGATTAATCTTGAATATTTTAATACCACCCAATTAGAGTTTTAGAAACTCTATAAAAGATATTGATCTAGTCGTATTAAGATAATGAACAAGCCGTGAAAGAAATCTTAGAGAGAAAAACGTGAGACACAAAGTATGAAGGCGCTAGCACGCTGCCCTACGTGTTGGAGAGTTGTTCGGTGTGGATACCAGTAGAGGGAGTGGATTTGTAGAGTCGGCTCCTAGAGATTGATCGAGCAAGAAGTTGTTAGCCCACGTGTTCGAGAAAGGATGCATACAAGCTCGTATAGGTACGGTTTCTCTAACGAACCTTGATTTAAACGCCGTTCATAGATCCTCTCTATGGGATTCGTAAAATTTTAATGGATGAGAATCTTTCCGCTGCGTGTACGGATCCCAACATATATGTGTATATATATGTATATGTATATGTGTATGTGTGTGTGCGCCTTTGATATCACTTTGCCTTGTAAACACTTTCATATTCATCAACAAATATTTCAATTTGGTTTCCCCCAGTTCAAATAGTCAGGTTATTTAAAAGTGAAGAAAATGCTATGTCACGTTCATTTTCCTTAGAAGGAGATATCAAGATCAAATCTGGCAGCTTGATTAATTAGATGCTACTTCCTTAATCGTAAATAAGATTTAGCTAGAAGGACTGAGATTGTACTTTTATAAACTTGTTGAATTATATCCTGTACAATGCGTTAAAACGAGAAAAGAAAATATATAATTTGAATCATATATTCATGTTATGAAGAGAATTATCTTGGCACATATAGCTTATTTATAAAGTTACCTGCTTTTTTCAAGGCATTACGTACTTAATTAGATTTATTATTGTTAAAGTGATCTGATTTGTCACAACATTTGTACACCTATATGTTTCATATCTGATCCTGAAGCTCAAATAAAGGAGGAGGATTGTGTCAGACTCGTATAGCTAACGTAAGACTCCGTTGAAACTTTTATGACATGGATCAATAAAGAAATTATGCTAAAAAAAAAAGATACGTACCGACTTCCATAGCATTTCTGGCAACAAATCTGAAGTGATTGATGATTTGAGGAATTTCATCTGTTCTTAGCCTTCTTGGAGGTGTAGATTGTATATCATCAATACCGTTACTCTCGTATAAAAAAAAAAAAAAAAATCAAGACCGTTACTTCGAATTTCTGGAGCAACTCCCTTGTCTGTACAAGATATTGGGCTTCCCCATTTGGCTGAAATTCTTTTCAAAATCTCAATTGTAAGTTCAAAGATTACGGACAGGTTTGAGGTAGTAGGGAAGAAAAAGAAGATACGAGGTATACAATATATACTAGGTTCAATTCTTAATATAAAATCTATTTAATTAATTTGGGTGAATTAAGGAAATGAAATGAATGGGTTAGTTTAAACAATGAAGACATGATGATCTCCCTAAAACACTCTTATGTAACAATTTGTAAGTTAGATAAATTAGTATGGAGAAAATGATGAATATAAAAGAAAAAAATGGATTGAGATCTTATATTTAAACCAAATATAACTTATATTATTTATAAATTAAAATGATTTGACTATTTTTATATTGATGCCAAATCAAATCCTCTACCAATTCTGAAGACAGTTTTTGCTTAAAACACAAAACAATTAAAAATTTGTTTGGCATTTTATTTTTAGCTAAGCGTTTTTCTTAAACAACAGTAATTTGTTTTCAAGAAATTAAAAACAGAAAATAATATTAACATATTTTTCCGTTTTCGGTTACCCGGTTTTCTGTTTTGAAAAATCGCAGCCCTTCCCCAACTTTTCTTCTCGGCTCGCGCCATGGCCAAAGAAGAGCTTGAGTAGTCTCCAAAGCTCAACCTCGTGCAAGTCGTCCCCTGGCCCTTTGGTCTCCGTACTTGGTGCTCGCCGTCTTCTCCACTTGGTGTTTGTCGTCTTTTCCACCCGTGTTGCTGTCGTCAATCTCTCGTCCCTCCCTCCCTCCTCGGTCCTGAATTAGTGAGTCCTCAGCCTATACCCTCTCTCCTAGTCTAATTAATTTAGGGGGGTTATGGACTCAAATATGAGGCCCAGCTAAGATGTGGCCTAACAAGACGCAATCAACAAGATACAGGCATGATGGCATGACGATTGGGCTTGGAGGCACAAGAGGCTCACAAGTCTAAACCCTAACCTTAAGGTACATTTTATAAATAGAGAGTAAACCCTAAGGTACATAGACTTTATGCTCTCTCTAATTTACTATTCATCCGTCACTGTGCACACACACCACCCCCTTTAGCGAAAGCCTTCATATTTGTGCACAGTGATCTAGTGTACTCATAGGTATCTAATGTTAGAATACTTTAACGATCTAAACATGTTAAACATAGATTAACATATAGATCAATGCGGAAAACTGAAGTAAGAGATCACAAATACCTCCCGCCATTGATTTGTCTCCAGAAGCAAATAGGACGAACTCTGAGTCTCCAAACAGGACAAATCCAAGCCGGCAAGCGGAGCAGGACTCGAGTCTCAGCCCTTCTGATCCTTCTCTCTGAAACTGCAGATGGTGTGCTTTCCTCAAGGTCAGAGCAGGTTCAGGGGACCAGACAAAATTTCACCGTTCGTTTCCCTCTGACCATCGCAGAGCTAAAAAAGGAAACGAATTCAATACGCACTTATTGCGTATTAATTAGGCCGTTACGGTATTAATGGACGGTTACAAAACCGGCAATAATGTGGGCCATAAATAGAAATAACGGAGTATTGAATACAGAATCAAATATTCCAACATTCTCCCACTTGGTCCACATACTTCAGTATATACCTCTGAGAAACAAAATGCATGGATCATAGCGATAGGTCCTCTTAAAGCGAGTAATATCTTCCATGTATCACACAGTGCATTATGTTTCTCATGCCCAAGTAACTTAATGAATAAACCTCATGTTTATTCTAGGTCCAAACTCAATGATGTTCCTCAAATAATTTAAACAAATAAATGTGTACACAACTGAAATGAGAAAAACATCACAAATGGAGTTTCATAAATAACATCGTTCTTACAACGAAAATCACATAAGGGAACCAGGTCCCATTCTTTCTGCATGATCCTGAAATTTCGATGTAGGCATGCCTTTAGTTAAAGGATCATCAATGATCAATTCAGTGCTCATGTGTTCAATAACCACTGTTTTATTTTAACACAGTCTTTTATGGTTAGACACTTAATGTCGATATGCTTGATTCGACTACTACCTTTATTGTTCTTAACCATAAAAACAGCAACTAAATTGTTACAATATAATTTTAATGGCTTAGAAATTGGATCCATAATTCTAAGCTCAGAAATGAAACTCTTCATTCACACCATGTGAGGTAATCTCAAAAAGATATGAACTCAGCTTCCATTATGGAAGTAGTAAATAAAGACTGCTTCTTACTACTCGATGAAATAACTCCACTGACTAGCATAAATATATATCTTGAAGTAGATTTTCGTAAGTATGCAGCCAACATAGTCTGAAGCGGAGTAACCAGTCTCTTCCATATGAGTTCGTTTGTATTTAAGCGTGTAATCTTAAGACCCTTGAAGGTATCTCAATACTTTCTTTGCAGCTTTCCAGTGGTTCATGCCTGGATAGTATTGAACATACATGCTTATAACCAAAATTTGAGACTAATAAAATATATCATGTTTTACCAATGTAAATCATGCTTAAAATCATGAATCTACTGACATACAACTTGCCTGTGGGCTAAAGTTATAATTCAATTAGATCCATATATAACTTTATGATACAATTATCAAATTATTTCCTTATTCTTAATTCCTGCGGGTACATTAAGAATATATATAATTTGATACTCTATATCAATTAATCATATAATTATAAATTCGTATCACTAAAGTCTACCTGTGGGCAAAGACATTAGCATATCATGAATTTATCTCGAATTGATGAAACTAGAATGCAGTTATATCTCCTAATACCTGTGGGCAAATTAGAAAATGTAATGCCATTCTATTCCACTCTAATTAAAACTATGATTATAATTATCTACCTGCGGGTAAAGATTAATTATAACCACATTTTTAATTACAATTGATGTCTTTAAAACTTTATGTGATGTATTTTGTTTCATCAAAACAAAAATAGAGTGTATGTATCTAATGAGGATGTTTTGATTGCTCCTCAATTCTACATACTCATCACAAAGACATCACAACATTGTGTATACTAATTGCACATATATATAATCATAATTATGATATAGGATAACCTTAAGTGATTAAATATGCATACAATTTGTGCATAAAGATGCTGTAGCTATTCTTTAAACAAATATGTATACTAATCACTAATATCAAATATGTACAATGTAAATACCATACACACATATAATGTCTAGAGGAATTTTGATTAATTAATTTAATCAACATAAATGACTAAATACAATAATTAATTTAATCAACATAAATGGCTAAATACAATCCTCCCACTTTGATTAAATTAATATTAAAAGTATTAATCACCAAAATTAATCTTGTGCATTTAGAATCCAAATATGCACAAATATTTAATGAGAATTTAATTGATCAATTTAATCAAATAAATGTGATTAAATAATCAACTTAGACAAAATTCTCCCACTATTTTGTGCATTCAAAATAAATCCAATATATGCACATCTTAATGGAGGGATTATAATCTAATTGAAAGGAAAAATCCTCCCACTGTTTTATGTATCCAAATATTGTTTAAAAAGTAATTTTGACAAAATTCAACTTAAAGTTGGCTTCAAAAATTTGAAAAAGATATTTAATTGTCTAAAGTTAATTTTTCTGAAATATTTAGACAATGAAATAACTCGAACAATTGTAAAATTGTCAAAATTAACTTTTCTCAATTTAAACAATTAAATTTGATATAATCAAATTTATACATAAAACAGAAGTCTATAAAGATTATAATCTTGATTTAGCAAACAATTTGCAAATTATTTAACCCACAATTCATTGCTGTAGATTAAATTTCAAAGCCCAAAACACAGATTTTCTTTCAATCATTCCTGAGCCCAAAACGTGATAAAAACAATCCAAAATTGAGTAACAAGTTTTTGGCCCAGATGCTAAATGCATGACAAAAGAAATGATTTTGCAATCAAAAATTGTTGGCCTGTTACGCAAATGCCAACCATAAAGCATACACACAATGAAATCCAACCAATACACATAATGGAATCCAATGTTTTGACAGCATAATGGAATCATATGTGGCTGGCCCCACCCAAAAAATATTCAAATGCCATTTGATAGTAATAAATCATTAATAATGATTTCTGCAATTCATATGGAAAAGCAATTCATATGCAAAACGTCTTTCATTTATTTCCCCTTTAAGAAATTTTCCAAGAAGGAAATAAAAGATTTAAATGCCCAGAATAATTGCTCTCCACATTTGAACAATTGGCCCAGTGGTTTAAGATTCCAAATTAAGATATTAATCTGAAAAGGCATTGTCTCGAATATCACTTTTGACATTCTAAAAAATTTGCTTATCAATTAATAAATCATTTAAACCAATAATGAGCCATATAAGTGTGCGTAACCACGCACCCACAGATCTTAGGTTCGAAGAACAATTTTGTCATTTCCAAAAATTTGTTAATCAATTAGGAAATGTTTTAAATATAACAAATGTCCACATTTGACATTAATAAATCATTTAAACTTAATAATGATTCATTTTGCAGATGGCAAAACGTCAACTTTCATGTTTTTCCAGGTCCCACACGTCTTAAATTCAAAAACCCACTTTTGGCAGTTTATGAAATTTTGTAACTAAATAATAAATCATCAAAATTTATTAATAGTTTATATTTTCCATGGCACAACCGCGCACTCAACACGCATGGGTCCTTTGTTTGAAACCTGTTGGACCGTTTCTGGATTTTTTTTTTCGCTTCTTCCTCCTCAAAACCGGATCCCTATGACCCTGTTCCAGTGACCCAGTTTCATCGCCCGATCTGCAGATGCAGATCGCCTTTTCCGGCGACTCCAGATCTCTTTACCAGCACCTCCAGTCGCCAAATCCGAATGCGACCAGGAAGGATCTGCTGCTGCCATGATCTGAGACGCCAACGTGACCTGAAACACAGCTGCCGGAAACATAGTGCTCTAGATCCATTTTCCGGCGATCCTGATGCTGTTGTCGTCCATATTTCACGGCGTCTCAGGCGATCGAGAAGTTCGAAGGACGATACATAGTGACGGAAAAATAATCACCAAAAATTAATAATGATCCAGAACAATATGCTCAATATAATCACTCAATCGAAATCGAAGATCATATCATAAAACTTCAATTTCCGACAGCAGTGTTCATGAATAATCAAACAAAATCCAGATCATAACCATATATTTAGGAGGCCCAGATCCCGCATCAAAAGGAAAAATCACGATCGAAAATCAATTAGCAAATATATTGATTTTAGAGAATAAAGGCCAGAAAATTATTTTAAAATCCAGATTAAAAACTTCTCTTCTTTCTCATGAAAACCGATTCAGAGAAAATCAAGGCAGAGGCAAATTAACTGAAGCTCTGATACCAAATGTTAGAATACTTTAACGATCTAAACATGTTAAACATAGATTAACATATAGATCAATGCGGAAAACTGAAGTAAGAGATCACAAATACCTCCCGCCATTGATTTGTCTCCAGAAGCAAATAGGACGAACTCTGAGTCTCCAAACAGGAACAAATCCAAGCCAGCAAGCAGGAACAGACTCCGAGTCTCAGCCCTTCTGATCCTTCTCTCTGAAACTGCAGATGGTGTGCTTTCCTCAAGGTCAGAGCAGGTTCAGGGGACCAGACAAAATTTCACCGTTCGTTTCCCTCTGACCATCGCGAGCTAAAAAGGAAACGAATTCAATACGCACTTATTGCGTATTAATTAGGCCGTTACGGTATTAATGGACGGTTACAAAACCGGCAATAATGTGGGCCATAAATAGAAATAACGGAATATTGAATACAGTATTGAATACAGAATCAAATATTCCAACATCTAATCCATAGATACCTAAGAGAGAACTATTCGATCCAATATATTGATGCTAGACATATATGTGTTCTACAACAGAACATTGACGCCGACCATGGGGAATCGATAAGTTTTTGATTTCCGTGACGAACGACGGTCAAGATCAAAGCAACGGTCAAATGAAGGGGAAGGCTCAAGTGTACCCTAAAATTGCTACCCCTGTTCTAAAATCACCAAGAAGCAATCAAGACGAAGATTACGAGCTAGAGCGAGACTGAAATCCGAACTGCAATCTAAGATTCGCATCGCAACAATCATGACCTTGAATCATGAATTGAGTTCATACTAGACCAATCCTGATATGAAACCACGGCATTTGAATCTAAATCGAAGACTGCGAACAAGGGAAAACTAAGATTGTAACATCCTCCAATTTAGAGGACAATTATTAATTACTAACTTGATTAAACCATTAATTAATGTATGTAGTTGTGCTTAGGTATGTAGTTGTGCTTTGTTAGGATTGAATTAATGTATTATGGTTGTGTTGTAACCAAGTTGGTGTGACATGGTAGATTTGTTTGCATTGTTGACTTTTGTTTTGATGTGTCACCACGCCATTTTATTTTGGCAGTGTTGTGTTGATTTTGATGAGATTATATTAGAATTTTGTGATGTGGTTTGTCTTCATTAACGTTTTGTTGAAAATTTTGGGGACAAAATTTTATTTAGGTGGGAAGAATTGTAACATCCCAATTTTTAAATTCTAAAATTAAGTAATATTTTAGGAAAGATTAATTTATGGTAATTAAAATTTACCATATAGTTACTCAAGATGAGAATATATTTTCTTAATTAAAAAAAGTATTGTGATTTTTATTTTTAGAAAATACTATAGCTTATTAAGTATTAGATAAATTGTATTAAGATTGACAATATAAAAATTTGTCCAATTATTGTTAAGAAAAACAAAGAAAGAAAGAAAGAAAGAAAGGAATAATTTATAATATAATATAATATAATAATATATATTATAAAAATAAATATATTATTATTAGGGGCAGCACATTCATTCATTTAATGGCGGTGGAGGGAGGTAATTAATTACCTCCCACCGCCTATATTAGATATTATATATATATATATATATATATATATATATATATATATATATATATGTATGTGTGTGTGTGTGTGTGTATGTATGTATGTTGTGTTATATGTGTGTGTTGTGTGTTGTGTTGATGGGTGGGTGTGTGGAGAACGGGATGGAGAGATCTAGAGAGTCAGAGTGATTGAGGCGAGGAAGGAAGGGAAAGAAGGAAGTTAATTGAGTTTTTAAGAGTGGACTTACTCTTTCTCAATTTAGTTTTTGTGTTAAGGATTAGAGGTAACCACTTTCCACTCATTGTACGTGCTTGTTTGATGTTTGTGAGTGATTTTTAATCTATGAAAACTATGTTTTTAATGAAGTTGCCTTGTGGGAATTACTTTGGAATGACTAATGATATTATATGTTATGATAATGTACTTTTTATTGTTTCCTGAACTGAAATAATATTGACATCTTAATGATTATTGAGACATTTTATTATTTTCATAAATCTTGTTTGGAATTTCATATATTCATGCCAAGACTGTGATGATGTGGAGCGGTGATGGATATGGAGTGAAGATGGGAGTTATTGTGTATATAATGCCACGTGGTATGCCACCACTCGGTGCATAGTGGATGGTTTAGACATTTTCAGGGCCCTTGGTATCATCTTTATCCTTTGGCCGAGATAAGGGTCAGCCCTTGGGACAGTGACACCTTTATATATTCGAAGGAAAGGAAACCCATGGTCCGATATGAGTTTTATAGTCTTTGGCCAGGCTATACCTCATTATTGGAGAGCTTGGTGCAATCTTGTCATAGTGATTAAACCTATTACGTTCTAACCCATGAGTTTTGTAATCGGAAATAAGGGTAGGGGATGACAAGGATTGTCAGGGTATCAATTTGTTGCTTAGCATGGTATATATGTAATTCATGATATATATGATATAGAATTGTTTGAATTGGAAATTTGTAAATTTATATGTCTAGTACTTTGTTATATAAAATGTTCCACTTGGCACCTCCCGAGTACATATTAGCATTTATAACGAGCCGGATTGATGGTTATAAAAATTTTTCAGGTGATAGTTTTTGTGTGGGTTAATCAGGAAAGGCTTCGGAAGCTTAAAATACTTTTGCTAACGGCTGTGCTTTCACCTTTATGGTACATGTTGAATTATTGTATATTGGTACATTAGGGCTCACTTAACATACTCTAATATACTTTGGATATTTTGGAAAATTCCAAAGCAATATTTAGTTTTAAAATATAGGCCTAGTAAAATTCAAAGCTTAACTGTATGTATAAATCATTTTAATTAATGGTTTAAACAAGTTAGTAATTAATAATTGTCCTCTAGGATGTTATAGAGATTAGAAACGTTAGAAATCACGTTCTTGAATCTCTACGTGATTCCCGATCATACCTCTCCACCGGCAATTTTTTCGTATAAGTGTATAACAAATGACCCTCTCCATCTTTGAAGCAACTTCCATGGGGGATAACACAGGCAAACAATTCAGCGATAGCTCCGTCACCAACGCCGTGAATGCACTCGCCTTCACCCGTCCACTGTTCCTGCATCCTTCCGACACCCAGGGAATGGCCATTGTACAACAAGACTTAACAGAGCGAGAACCATACAGGTCGAAACAAATACAGTAACTGACCATGATGACGTGTTCTCTGCAAATTGATGTGCAACGGCAAGAAGAGATCAAAAATCAGCACAAACTCAACTAAAAACCCTAAATCAAAAAAGTGCAAGATAGCAAAGCTCATAAAGGGTTGTTTTGCTCAGAAAAATGAAATTCACAACAGGGGGATGACCATTGCATTGAGAGGTAAACAGAAGCTTGGCTTCGTGGATGGCATGTGCTAGAAGGAATCTCAGAACCGCTACTCCAATGCTGTAAAAGGTTGGGGCTGGCGTGAAGTTGTGACCCTCACTAGCCTCTCTAATCAAAATTTGGGTTTTTCTTGTCCAGGATACTGTTGTTTTCTCAGCAAAGTTCTTATATTGAAAGAGACATCTATAATGCAGGATTTGAATTATCACAATTTTGAGTTGATTTGTAGTAGTTCCTTTACTGATAGTTATGTAAACAGAAGGACATTTGCGTGGAAAATGGAGAACTTCCTGTCATTTGAGGAAATAATGAAGAATCAAAAGATCTTCAGTAAATTTTTTCAGGCTGGTGGAAGTGAACTTCGAATTGGATGTCTATTGTGAATCAAAAGATTCTAGCCAAGACAGTGTGGAAGGAATCTTCTATTTGTACGAAGACATGGAATAATCTCGTTTTGCAATTTATGAATGTGTCTAATATATTGGAAGCAGATGTAGGGGTTCTTGTCCGTGACACTATTGTTGCTGCCCTTGGCTTGATTTTTCAGACTTAGAGGTTTTAGTTTCAGATGGTGATCAGGATGCTTTGACAACTGATCATGATGAACTTGTTGACGCTAAAGACAGTGAAGGAACAATTGGAGATGACAACTGATCCTGATGAACTTGCTGCCCTGGGCTTGATCGTCATCAGATGGTTGAGGAAGAGAAGGATCAGGAAACCTCCGTGATGAAGGAAAGAAGAGCCAAAAGCCGTCTTCGTATTACTCAGAGCTCCACTCAAGAATATCTGAGTTTTTAATTAAAGGAGCTTCAGTTTCTACTCCAGAATTAAGAGAATGCAACGATCTGGATTACCAATTTATCTTCCTGAAGTATGCTAGGGGTACGCAGTCAAGAAAATCATAATATGGGTAATTTGATTATTGGAGCCAGCCAGTACTCTGAGATATCACAAGATGGAAACTTCAAGAGTTATGATTTCAGTCAAGCTTATGCATTTGCTCTATCTGGTTTAGATATTCCTAAAAGTAGTTTGTTTCAACAGCCTGTAAGCCCACCATATAATGATCTTGTTTTTGGAAACAATGCAAAACACTCTAGGGGGTCAGATATGTTTTATAATAGATTGGACAATAATAGTAGTAGCTGTATGATCCCTGCCAATGCGAATTATCCTGCTGAGCCACCTTTTTTGTCATCTCGAAGAAATCTGCCCCTTAACCCCAATTATCTGTTTTGCGGTGATAATCTTCTTATTAAGATTCGATTCCAGGTCAGTTCTAGTTCGTTGAGTCTTCTTAACTATGAATTTTAAGTTGATTCGTGTGAGTATTGTCAAGCTATACCTTATACCCATGAATCCTACGTCGCTATTGAAAGACTTGGCTATCACCCAAGAGGGGGGTGAATTGGGTGTTTGATTAAAAACTTATAACTTTAAAAACTTTTCTTAACTTGCTGGAAATAGTTTGAATGACAACAATAAGTTATAAAGTGATAAACAATCATTCAAACATATATGCTGGAATGTAAGAGATAAGGGAAGAGAATATGAAAACTGTGATATATACTGGTTCGGCCCAATCCTTGACCTACGTCCAGTCCTCAAGCTCCACTTGAGATTTTCAATCCACTATCTTCTTTCAACTTCATTACACATTCTATATTCGAAGTAATCCTCTCACTAGGATTCACTCCCCCTTACAAATTGTAATCAATACACCTGTTTGATTACACACTCTACTCGAAGATGATCCTTTCCCTAGGACTTTCTCCCCTTACAAGCTGTAATCAACACAATGTGTTTCCCACTCAAGATCACCCAATCTTGAGTAACTCACAAATAGAAAGATAGAATGTTTACAATGAATCTTCTCTCTCAGAAGTGAATGGATAAACACCGAAGTACAATACAACTCATTTCACTCTCTATGATATGTAGACATTGAAAATCAGAGTAAATGATAAGCGATCGAGTAATAGCATGTGAAGGTGTAAGCTTATTTCTCTCGCTTGTTGTTTTTTGTTTGAAGACTTGTATGCAGCTCTATATATAGCGGCAAATCTTCATATGACCGTTGCTTCTCCATTCTGCATTGTCTCCATTCGAAATTCTAGCTGTTGTGGTCATGGATGGGGAATATAGCCGTTGGGTCATAATGTTTCTTGAATTTCGATGATTGCTCGCATTGATGATCATTTAATGTTCTTTATTTGATTTGAGAAACAAATCATTTCGAGTAAAAGTTGTAGCAATTGTTTCCAAATGAGGGAATTCATCATTTTGATTAATCCTCTGTTTGATGCGTGAGATTAATGCTTTTGATTATTTTCAGGCTGTCATCGACTTGCTTTAATTGACTTTAAAGCAAATTCAAATCTGTCATAATAGAAACTTTGAATGATGAATCCGTTGAGGCTTCTATTTCATCGTCTGAATGTTTGAATGTATTGGAGAACATCACAGAGGAGCATTTGTTCAAGTTCCTCGTTGAAATCTATCATCTTTCCCATTTCTAAAAATTTGCAGCAAAGATCATATTCACACTTTTGATAGAACTTGATTTTTGTCAAGATTGATGTTCTGTCAAGCTTTAATAATCAGAAACATGTACACAAATGATATAAATAATGTTAAGAAGAAGTATAAGTCATTCGGGTAATCATGTGATTGAGAAATGAGACTTTCGGAATGATGATTTTCTGTATCAGGGACGTGAACTCGAGTTTGCATAAGTAGGCTCGAGTTTGGTTCTCTACAAAACCATATTTTGCTCTCTGTCTTGTCTAAACTCGAGGTTGTCACTTATAGGCTCGAGTTTGGATGATTTTTGTGACCGGTAGCTCTCAGAACCCACGAACTCGAGTCTTCCAACTACTAGGCTCGAGTTTGGATGATTTTCGCAACCTGGTAGCTCTCTGTAACCCGTGAACTCGAGTCTGCCAACTAATAGGCTCGAGTTTGGTTCACTTGATAGCAAACTTCCAACATCTGAAAAATACAGACCATTTTCGAGGGCCATATCTCCCTGGTCTGAACTTCGTTTTGGTTGGTTCAACTATCGATGGAAAGCCCTTTGAGTATACTTTCCAATGCCACCAATTTTAGCTCCATTGAATATTCCGTTTGTGAGATATACTCAAAACATTGAAGCTTGGTCTGCTGTGTGACGTGGATATCACTGTCAACTTCATAAATTCATAACTCCTTCATTTGAACTCCTTTGGATTGAATTATATATCAAACTGACTCATTGGGAGTCTAGTTTCATATGGCACTGGTTTCACCTCAATCCGATCTCTAGTTTAGGAGATATCATCAAATTACCGAACATCGCTCGAGTGAAATGTTGAACAGAGTAGCTGAAATGCTGAAGACGCTGTAAACTCGAGTTTGTACTTATAGGCTCGAGTTTGCCTTGTCCAGAGACGCCAGAATTGCTGAAGACAATACAGGCTCGAGTTTGTTAATGATGGGCTCGAGTTTGGAGTTCCAAACTTGAGGTTTGAGGATACAGGCTCGAGTTTGCTCATAGCAGAGGAGCAAACCATTGTAGCGAAGTATGAAACTCGAGGTTAGATATCTGAACTCGAGTTTGCTCATCTGGAACTGATTTTTGATGGTTTTAACTCTGAATTGATCTGTTCCAGCTTCCATATGATCTTGGAGACTTCTAGCATCAATATAAGAACTTGAATAAAGATATTCCACTGCATTGCAAGTTCTTCCTTCTTCAATTTCTTTTCTTCTTCTAGATTACTCTCAAAATCATTTGATAACTTATTGCTTCCTTGATATTATGATATTCCCATTATATTGCAAGAACTTCTTTCTTCAATCTTGATTATTCTCCATAGAGACTTCCAGCATCACATATATCAACATATAGTGCATCTTCTTCTTTCTTTAGTCTCCTTTCTTGATCATTCTCCATTATTAAACTTTGCATCTACATTAAATATACGAATTAGTCAAAGTAGAAGATAAATGTAGTATGCAACCTTTTTGCTCTTAAGAATGACATCTATATAAGACATCATCAAAACTAATCAAAACCAACAGCTATTAACTGTTGTTGTTAAATAAAGCTACTAGAAATTTTTAACTATGATCAACACAGCGATGCTTCGTTTGGCAAACTATTATTTGTGTCTAGAAGGTGTGGGGTGACAGTCCATGCTTTTTTAAGATGAATAAATCTAGAGCCATGGTTCAAGCTGCGTTAAAGGGTCACTTTGGGGCCAGGTAGATAAGTCATTTGAGTTATTGGAGAGAATGGAAAGCCTAGACGTCAAATTGAATGAGAAGACGTTTTACATTTTGATTCATGGGCTTGTGAAAGAGTCCCACTTGGATCAGGCCCCACAATTGTAAATGAAGGAACTTGATATTCAACCTGATCTTGGAATCCTTGCCAAATTGTTGTCATGCTCCTCTGATAAAAGTATAAGTAGGAAACTACTTGAAGAAATTCCTGAAGATGTGAATAATGAAACTGTTCTTTTATTATATAATGCAGCATTAAATGGTTATTCAAGTAATGGGTTGATGGATGAAGCTTGTCATCTTCTTCAAACACTGATTTCCAACAAATCTAGTGTGGATGCTCAATTAGACTTTCCCTTCAAAGTGAAGAGAATGATTTTTCCTAATTCCGCTTCCTTCGGTATTATCATTGATAGTTCACTCAAAAAGGGTAGGTCGATAGATTGGATGAAAGCTTTGAGCTTTTGAGAGAAATGAAAGTTCGGGTGTGGGACCAATTCATTTTACCTACAATTCTATATATTGATGCTTTTGTCGAAGAAAAGATGTACTGGGAGCCATCACTATACTGAGGGAGATGCGTGCTTGTGGGCATGATCCCTGGATAAAACACACTACCCTGATCAACATTCATGAAGTTGATAAAGCATTGGAGTTACTTAGGGAGTTGTGTTCTCGTGGTTATTATCCAGATTTGATAGCTTTTAACATACAGATAAATGGTCTCTGCAAGTTAAACAAACTAACAGAGGAAAAGGAAGGGAGCCCAATGTTATTACATACACAACTATGATGGATGGGTTATGCAAAGCAAGAAACCCTGATGATGCTCTCATGGTCTGGAATGAAATGGG